>CM076253.1:7491737-7989237 GCA_038380765.1 Odontothrips loti
TTTCTTCCTCTTTTTCTTTCCTTCGCCCATCCCTTTGTCTCTACCTCCTCTTCCTCTCCCTACCCATATCTCTCACACCCCTTCCTCCGGGTTCCTAATTATAGGTTATAAAAATTTCGCCGAGGGAGAGCGACCCCACGGCGGCTAGCTGCGCTGTCACAAATTTTTTACTGCCCCATCCGCGATACGACGATCGGCGAGATGGAGATGAAGAAGGGGTGAGCGAGTTACTGCCCTTTCTCTTCCTGTTTCGGGGAGGGGGAG
This sequence comes from Odontothrips loti, assembly GCA_038380765.1. Taxonomy (NCBI): domain Eukaryota; kingdom Metazoa; phylum Arthropoda; class Insecta; order Thysanoptera; family Thripidae; genus Odontothrips; species Odontothrips loti. The sequence goes on from CM076253.1 coordinate 7,492,002, forward strand.
GTGAGAGCGCGAGCGAGCGAGCGAGAGAGAGAGAGAGAGAGAGAGAGAGAGAGAGAGAGAGAGAGAGAGAGAGAGAGAGAGAGAGTAGGGGCACGGGTGGAGCACCCTTTTGATGAAAGTCTCAAAACTTTACGAGTCATAAAGTGTAAACAGGTACAAACAACGAGCACTGTACTCTGCCCGGGAAAGAAGGGATAAGCAAAACACGCAGTGTGGCCGCTGCCGTCGTGAGATGAATAAGAAGCGTTTTGTTCTATTCGACACTGCAAGCTGCGCCCGCCGCACAGTGGCACGGCCCCGCCTCGCGGTCTGACACGCGTGCGCGTGCAAGAACACCGAAAGCACACCAGGACGGCGACATCTCTTGTGGTGAAATCCGGCCCGCCTGCTGCTGGTGTGGAGAAGTGGCGGGGAGTGGCGGGGGAAGGGGGAAAAGTGAGTGGCGAAAGTGTGGGAGGGGTGGGGAACGCTGCGGCCGGCCATATTTTGTGTGCGCCGAGCTGCGCCGCGCGGAGCCGACTCCTTACACAGCGTGCTGGGGCCCCCGCCGCGGCCCCCGCAGCCACAACCCGACGTGCGCATTACCGCATACTGTGCACTTTATTTTGTACTTTTTCGAGGGGGTGTTTTCGTTGTTTTCGCGTAAGTGAAAACGAATTATAGTTTTAGAAAAATAAAAAAAAACAGGACGTCTCGTCTCGGTGGAGCACACTTTAAGAAACTTCGGTGCAAAAAAAAAATGGTGACATGAATTTTCCTGAAATTCAATCAGAGAATCAAAATTCCAAAATTTCCAAAAACTGGTCTTATCTTTGGACAATTTTTTTTTGAAAATGTTCGCACGATTCCAAAGAATTTGGAAAACCAATTTTCCGAACGTTTTTGCAGAAAAAACTCATAAAAAAATTTAACAGTGGCGCACGGCCGGGCCAACAGCTAGGGCGTCTCCAGCATGCTCCAGCGCATGCTCCAGCACTGGACCGGTGCCAGCCCCGCCACGCCGCCACTGGTTTGTGTCGCGGCCTATCAGCCGGGGGCCGCCGAGGGTGTCGACAGGCCGTGTGTCACCTCGCCGGCCGGACATCACAGCAGGTATATCGGGTTACGGACCACCTCCGCGCTTCGAAATTTCACTAAGAACGCTATGACAAATTGTGCGCAGCGGGGAAGTCCGGCCTGGAACACGACATCTCCGGTTTCCGCTGCTTCTTCTCGGCGCGATTGCGAGTCGGTGTCACCCGAGACGTCCTCTAAAGACCGCCGCGTTAACACGACGCTTCGCTTTTCCCTCGTGGCTCTCGGTTTGTGTCGCCGCCAGACCACACCGTGCATGGCCGAGTCCGGCCTCCAATTACTCGTCAGCGTGCCTTTGACAGAATCCCAGGCAAATGCGATTTACGGGGCTCGCACACGCGTGCACCCCCGCCCCCTCCCTCGTCCCATTAACTGCACCCATGCACCCCCTCTCCCCGAGACGCTCCGCACATCAGAGTACAGGACATTACCCCAATAATGGGGTGATGGACACGGGTTGTCTTTGCCCCCCCGAGGCGTCTCGGCTCAGGATTTATCGCAGAGCCAGAGGCGGCCCTCGCGCTCTCCCCACTATATCTTCATCACCTCAGCTCACTACCTGCGCTGCCGGCGCCATCAGGCCCAGAGTCTCTCTAAAAGCTCCTCCGGCCCTGCCGCCGCCCCGCCCCGCCCGCTTGGCCCGCTTGGCACGCTCTCGTACGCCCGAGCAGCCCGGCGTATGGCGATAAGGATAAAGAGGAGAGAGGGAAAAAAAACAGCAAAAAGATTTTTTTCTCTGCAAAAAAAAAAAGGAAATATATGAAACACAAACTTTAAATTAACCGGAAAAGATGACAATAAGGAAGGCATTTGGCGGGCGTTTGCCTTTGATGTTGGAATAAGCCCCGTAGTAAGCAGCTCATCAAGCAGCATAATCGACGGACGCAGTCGGAGCTGCCGGTCCCGCAGAGAAACCTCTCCCTGCAGAACCTTGCCAAAGAGATACTTTTCTTTCGCTGAAATAAAATAGCACAAACGAAAGAAGTCGCCATCTGCATTTTTTTTTTTTTTTGTTCTCCGCGAAAATGCTGAGGAGTAATTCACTCGGCTCGATTAAATTAAGACGAACGCCATGGTAAAGGAAAGGAGAGGAGGGACGGAGGGAGAGAGGGGGGAGCATGCCGTTGTCGCTTCTGCGCGATTTCCAATTAGGAAGACGTCGTCGGCCCCTGCCGCCCACGCTCATCGCTGCCAGTTCGGAAAGCAACCGCCAGGGCGCGCTGCAGCGCCAGAGCAGCTGTAATACCCGGCAGGGCCCTGGGATAACGTCGCCCTGCAAAGCTGGCGGGCCGAGGACCGGAGCAGCCCAGAGGGCCCAGAGAGGGGCCCAGAGGGCCGGAGCAATCCGCTGACTCCCCGCGAGTCCTTCACAAAAGAGGGCTCAGGTCAATCGTACGGGCTTACAACAGTGTGGCCCACCTGCCTTCGTGTCCTCTACCCGCAGCGCCGCATCGATCGACACGGTCGGTCGCTCTCCTCTATCCTGCAGGATATAGACGATCCTTGCGGGCGGATAGAAGACGTCGGGCACCTCCTCCTCCCCGGGAGAAAACTCATCGCCGCAGCCCTGGCGTCATCCCAGCTCGACACGGCTTTGTCCGGCAGCGAACACAAAACCACACGAGACGCGGGAGACAGAGAGGAGGAGAGACAAGTGAGAGACAGAGCGCTCCGTGCGCTTCCAACTTTGACCGACGCGGGGAGAGTGCGCGCCCCGACCGGGCAGACTCGTCTGAAAGGCAAATTCCGTGTTTTCAGTGGCGTCGTATAAGAGTGATTTCAACTTTGTTGCAGTGCGACAGGCGGTCTGGGGGGCGGGAAGAGTAGGGGGGGGGGGGGGGGGCGCTGTTTCCAATCTCAAGTTCGACTGCTGATCGCCAAAGACAGGAGTGTAACCAGCGAGAGTAACCCACGCACTCGGGAGGACATCCTTCAACGCATCGTCGAAGTGAATTCTTACGCAAGAACGCAAAAAGACGATGCATTTAAACACAGCAGCGAACGACCCGCTCACCAGGCAATCTCCCTGTCCTACCGGAATGAAATATGCTCTGCTCTACTATACAATCTCCGACACACTCTGTGGACCCCCCCCCCCCCCCCCCAACACACACCAAAATGAAAATGGGGAAACGAAAACCAGACGCAAAGTAGGGAACTGCAAAGAGCATCAGAAACGGGGACGGAGTAAGTAGAGGACCGCCGTGGCGAAAGCCCGCCGCCCCCTCTTTTTTTACCTCCCTACTTTCCTAAAAATGAGAACTTAATAGGGAGAAGAAAGAATCCTTGGTAGACGTAATAAAACCACCCCTGAAGAAGGAGAGCTCGTCTTAATGAAGGAAAAGAAACTCGACGCATCATTTGCCTCCCAATTCCTTTCAGCAGCGCGGCGTTAATCTTCACACACGACTCGTTTCCACAAGCCTTTGACTTAAACGTAAAAAGAGGGCTGGCGGACATTTCTCTCAGCTTGCGAGAGGACAGAGAGAGAGAGAGAGGCAGCGGCGGAATTATAGTGAGGGGGAGAGAGACGGCGCAGCGCCGCTCCTGAGATGAAAGTCTTCGGGAGTCATTGCCAGAGCGGGCAGGGAAAGTAATGAGCTCATAGGGCATGCGCGCGTCCACAAATGATGCCTTCCAAAGTGTACTTAATCAGACAAACTTCGCCGTCCTCTCCCAGGCCCCACCAATTCCTCAGCCAAACCGGAAAAGAAATGGAAAGGGGGGGGGGGGCGTACTTTTTACATACTTGCGGACGCGTTGCGGAAAGTGCACTGCCACCGACTGAAACTAACCAGACCTCTCTTTTCAATGTACCATTGGAAGGGAAATGAGGACCTTCTGCAAATTGTTTTCAAGATTTTGTGCGAGATCCTCGTCGTCATCCCAACCCACCTGGCCCAGCCTGCCGTCGGCACGCCCGTGTGCGCCATTAATTATATTGGCTGGCATGACCCCCGCACCCCATTATCAGTCGAACTACATAACCTGTGATTAATGGCCGCCCTGTGTGTGTTCCTTTGCGCGCTCCCCGCCCATTGTGTCGGCCCGTGTACCGCGCCGCGTACCTGCCCAGCCCATGCCGTCTCACTCTGCGGCCGCAGAACTGCGCGGAAGGAAATCGTCCAGCAGCGCGCGGCAGAGTACCAGCGACCGGGTCAGGAGGAGTTGCCTCGGCGTTTGAGGAAATGCAGGGGAACGGTTCTCTCTCTCCCGTCCCCTCCGTGTGCTGCGGCAGCTGCGGCAGCTGCGGCAGCTGCGGTCCTGTGCACCTACTCGGCAGCCCCCACTGCATTGCAGCCTTCCGCCCCACTTGGCACAGGATCCACAAAAGTGTCTCCGGGTGAGTGCACACAAGTCCGCCATCATCCCCACATCCCTGCAGCGGGCCTCTTTTTCCTACGTCAGTTTAACGTTTTTTCCCCTGACATTTTCGATTTCGGAAATGTTTTTTTTTTTTCAGCATTTGAAGAGGAAATAAAAATCGCGCCTTCTACTCGTCAGCACATTTCCGGCAAAGGAGAAGAGCCCTCCGAAAGAAAAAGGGACAAGTGGCATGCAAAGGGATGTTTGTATTCACTACCTGAGGGCCCTCCGGCCTCCGGCTCCGGCCTCCGGCTCCAGCCTTCGGCTCAGCCCTCCAGAGTGAGGCCCCCGGACCCGGTCCAGTCCAGATGCTTCAAAGGAGCAATCCGATCCTCTTTAAAGGTCGGAGGGGGTCAGTCGCAGCAGTGGAAAGTAGCAACAGAGAGCCGCCAGACTCAGCCGTGGACCCAAGCCAGCCAGCTCAGCTTCAGACCTCTTTCCATTCAATGCGATCAATACCACTTGTCCTGAGAGCGAGCGAGCGAGCGAGCGAGAGAGAGAGAGAGAGAGAGAGAGAGAGAGAGAGAGAGAGAGAGAGAGAGAGAGAGAGAGAGAGAGAGAGAGAGAGAGAGAGAGAGAGAGAGAGAGAGAGAGAGAGAGAGAGAGAGAGAGAGAGAGAGAGAGAGAGAGAGAGAGAGAGAGAGAGAGAGAGAGAGAGAGAGAGAGAGAGAGAGAGAGAGAGAGAGAGAGAGAGAGAGAGAGAGAGAGAGAGAGAGAGAGAGAGAGAGAGGCGAGACTGCGCTCAGCAGGGCTTGGCGCTCAAGGCTTGGCGCTACTCCAAGTCCTACACGCGGCCGACGCGAAGCGAGCCAACCAGGAGGCTGGAGCGGGAATGGACAAGCGAATCCAGAAAAGCACTAAATAAGCCCAAGGGAAAATGGGCGCGGGTCAAAAATAAAATATCCACCGCGCATCCAGATGTACGGTTGGACACGGTCAGAGTTAACTGATTACTGTACTTCCATTTGCAATACTTTTATTGCAAAACCTTGCAATAATCGGTTTTTTTGTGTTTTTCTTTTAAGTTACTTGGTAACGCACAGATTCAATGACATTCTAGAGGCGATACTAAGATTGCTGTCAGCGCAACGATTCCGAAAATAGTGATCACTTGACCCAATAATTATTTTAAAAACAAATTATTGCAAATTTTGGAATGGATGTATTGCAGTGATTAGAAACCGCGGCCTCGGAGAGGAGCCCAGCAAATCTCAGCAGAGACACACCTGACAGATGGCGCACAGCAGACTGCTTCTGCCGCACTTCATTTATCAGCCGGGTGGCGCTGAGGGGCAGCGGGGCCCCGGCCGGGGTGGGGGCCCCGGGGGAGCCCTAGACCAAACCAGGTCCACGCTGGACATGGGTCTGGACATTTAATTTCGTTTGCCCATGCAGATGGCGTGCGGCGGACCCCATCACGTCGACGGCGCGCAACGAGATCCCGCCCGGACCCCGCCAGGACCCCGCCAGGACCCCGCCAGGACCCCGCCAGGACCCCACCAGGACCCCACCAGGACCCCACCAGGACCCCACCAGGACCCCACCAGGGCCCCACCAGGACCCCACCAGGGCCCCGGTGGACAAGGATCTTCGCTGTGTTGTGGTCTGGGTGGCCCAAGCCCGGCAGTGTCCGCCTGGTTAGACGCCACGACAAGGCAGGTGCCCTGACAAGGCCCTGGTTGTTCTGGCGTGTTCTGGTCCGGGCTGAGGCCGGGCTGAGGCTGGGGCTGGGCTGGCCAGGCTGCCCCCAGCCGCTCGGACCGGTTGCGGTCGCCCACCCTGCGCCGGTTCCGATGGCATGCATGGCCAAAGTTTGCTGCCAGACAGAAATGCAATATGCCCTAGTTTGTACGGAATTTCGTCGGCCTCATATGCCGACGTCGCCGCCATCAAAGAAGCCGTCATCCATGTGCGCGGCTGCGCGCCGCGCCGCACCCAGATTGCATGGAGGGCCTTGTGCCCACACGACGAAAAGCTTGCAGTGCTTGACGTGCCTGGCGGTGTACTGAACTCCCACATCCGCACTACCGTGTAACCGGGAGGACCCTGTCAAGGGCCGGCGGCCGACCTGCGGACACAATTAGGGAACACACACACACAGACGCAGATCTCTCTCACACACACACACATGCAACTTGCTCCAAGTCACGACCACTGGGGCCGTTCTGTAAGCACCCTAGGGTCATCCTAGCCGTTATGCGCGCTCTCTCCCACCCCCTCTCACCCTCTCTCCCTCTCTCTGTCTCTCCGGGTATAATTGATGGCACACCACGGGTAGGGCCGGCGGCGGCAGGGCCGGCATGCGGTGCCGGAGGGACCCTTCTAGCAGAGCAGCGCACCCTACGTGAAATGTACGGTCAAAAAACGGAGCTCGCAAAAACAGGTGCGGCTCTACCCGGCTCTGCCAGCGCCCCAACACACACCACCTGCACCAGCGGCCTCTGCGTCCCCACAGAGTGCATGTGAAGAGTCCGCCACAGCGTCATTTCTTCGTGGACACTTTTGGTGGTGGAGCCAAAGTCAGCCCTGGGAGCGCTTGGGCCGGTGTAAAAGGGACCACTTACCCCCCCTGAAACTGTACCCCCCGGTACACTATCCCTAGGGGCCATGTACCCCCCACCAACCGACTCGGGGGTACACCATCCCTAGGGGCCATGTACCCCCCGGGGGTACACCATCCCTAGGGGCCGTGTACCCCCCACCAACCGACTCGGGGGTACACTATCCCTTGGGGCCATGTACCCCCCCGGGGGTACACCATCCCTAGGGGCCGTGTACCCCCCACCACCCGACTCGGGGGTACACTATCCCTAGGGTTTATGTACCCCCCGGGGGGTACATGGCCCCTAGGGATAGTGTACCCCCGAGTCGGTTGGTGGGGGGTACACGGCCCCTAGGGATGGTGTACCCCCCGGGGGGTACATGGCCCCTAGGGATGGTGTACCGGGGGGCACCCATCACTGCCACACCGGGGACGCCGGAACATGCCGGAATACACCGAGTTTCTCCCCGCCGGCTGCCCCAAGGGCTGCCCGCGCTGCGCTGCGCCCCCTGCAGCCGGCCCCGCCCGGCCCGGCACGTCCCGCCGCTCCATCCGAGTCACGTCCGCAAATTGGAAAAATAATCAGCGGTCCGCGACTGCCGTGACTGCGCCGCCCGGCGCCGCCGCTACCCCGCGAAACAAAAAAGGACTCCGAAAATAGACCGGAAAATTTATTTTTCTTTTGCAAATACATATCAGAGAAATGATAGAAATATTTCTTAATTTTTTAAAAGGACAAAATTAGGGGACGCGCCAGCCAGTCCGCACAGAGATGCCTGCTCGCCGTTAATAAGCTCGGCCGCCCTTTTCGCGGGGCCGGTGCTTCCCTCTCTCTTCCTTTCCAGTTACAAACGCCTCCGGCCGACGGAACACACCACTCCGCTTTGCACAGTTGTATTTTTCTGTCCCTCCGTCGACCCACCGCTCGTTGGTCCCTCGCTCTTTCTCTCTCTCTCGCAGTGGCCTTTCGTGCCTGCCACTCCCACAGGGGCACAACACACAAAAAAAAAAAAAAAAAGGAAAAAATCAACCACCTGGGAGAAAAAAAATTGGCGTTAAAATCGGCCTGTGGAGCGGGACAATAATTATTGTACCGCGAGTGCAAACGCTCCTGCGAAACCACGGGCACTCCCAAAGCTCATCCACTCAGCCGCAGCCGCCGCGATTTCGCAGCGCGGCGCCGGCGCCACCTTTTGACTCCTGCCTCCCTCTCCTCCTTCTCCTCACCTCGGCCTGTCTGGGGCGGCACTCCGTAGAACAACTTTCCTATCTGGCGATGGCATAGCAATATCCATTCGGCTCTCTCGGACGACGGGGCCTGTCCTGTCGCCGAGAAGCAGAAAAGTTGGAATTTCTCGCCCGCGCGCTTCAGTCATCGCGCCCCGAATTCCACAACAGCGCGCGCCTGCACGGGGACCGAACGGGGACCTAGCAGGGACCCAACGGGGACAGTCGTCGCGCCGCGCCGCCCGGTGCAGGGGGGCCGAATGGGGAGTCCTATCTGGAGCGACTCGGGGCTTCTCCATAAGAGATGAGGGCGCAAGTAAGAACCCCGGCGGGCCGCTCTGGATTCTCTTAGAGGGGCCTCGAGATGGAAACAGATCACTTCGGCCTTGAGAGAGACAGAGAGAGAGAGAGAGAGAGAGAGAGAGAGAGAGAGAGAGAGAGAGAGAGAGAGAGAGAGAGAGAGAGAGAGAGAGAGAGAGAGAGAGAGAGAGAGAGAGAGAGAGAATGGAGAATGGTTGAGGCGCAAGACGCCGTACCGGATGCATCTGGACAAAGTCTTAAACGTCACGACGACGCCTCCCGTCCATTCCTCGCCAGGAGTCAGGGCCGCGCGGGTAAATAAAACAGAGGTCGCCATAGCGCCCCTACAGCAAGGCAGCTGAACCGAAAGAAGACGCAGCGAGACAGGGCGCTGTAACGTAGCGAGCGTATGTGTGTGCGGGCGAATAGCGCGAGATCGATGCACGGCCTCCCTGCTCTCTCTCTCTCTCTCTCTCTCTCTCTCTCTCTCTCTCTCTCTCTCTCTCTCTCTCTCTCTCTCTCTCTCTCTTCCCCTCTCACCGCCCCTTATTTATTTAACATCCAGATTCCGGAGCGGGGCCGATATTTGGATGGGGTGGGCAAGGAGGCTTAATTTGACCCCCCCCCCCCTCCCGCTCCCACCGCCGCCCTCTCGCCACTTCGGCATCCCGTCACGGCTGCCTTTCACTCGATGCATTCAGGAGAGCGGCGCCGGCGGGAGGGTCGGAGGGATATGAAGGGCATTTGAAGGTGGGAGGCAGGAGGAGCGGAAAGGGTCGGCGGCCCTGCAGGAGTGTCGACGCAATCAAACAATTACATGAGCGCAGCGAGCCGTGCGCCATGCAGGCACCTCAAAGCGAGCAGCCCAGCCCGAGGCCCAGCCCGAGGCCCAGCCCTCCCTGATGCAAGCGTACCATGTTTTAAAATCAAACTTTGATTACTTGATTTTTGCCCCTTTTCTGTCTCTCATTTTCCCCGGTTCCCTTTAATTATTTTAAAAACTTTACTGAGTTAAGCTGCTGTTTTCTGACTTATTTTTCACTTTCCCTTGATAATTTTTTTCTGATTTTTATGAGGATGTGCATTGATTATTTTTCGAGTTGGGACCCTTCCATAGGCACACCATAGCGACGGTGACGGTGGAGCCCGGCAGGAACATTTATCCCCGACGGCGTTAAGAATTGCCGACGAGGACCTGATTCCCAAACGTCGGAGGGGGTTCTTCATCACGGCCATTATACTGGCAGCCGCCCATTTTCGCCGCCTGCGCTGCTGCTGCTGCTGCTGCTGCTGCTGCTGCCCCTGCTGCTGCCACAATGCGTCCGCGCTGCTGTTTGAGCGAAATCAATCTAGTCGCGTCCGCAAAGCTAATTAATTAAGCAATCAGGGAGAGGCAATGTAGCTCTCTCCTTCTGCGAATTTCAATTAGTCGCCGTCCGTCAGATAGAAAACACGAAGAGAACGGAGTGCCATTCACGGGCGCGATGCGCAGCCGCCGCAGAGATTCTCCGCTCCGAACAAAGATAACACGGCGCCCGAAAAATCCGCGGGCCGAGGCAGCAAAACGGAAGGAACGGAGCGAGAGGAAAGGAGGAGAAAAAAAAATAGAGCCAAAGGAGCAGCGGCGCGGCGGCCAGGGTGTTTTCGTCCCGCTGCCAAAAAGTTGCAGCGGCAGCGACCCAACAGATTAACTAGAGTTAGGCCCTTTCCCTCCCCCTCCCTCCCTCCCTCCATGATTGATCAGAGAATTCGACTGGGAGGGAGGGCAGGCCTGAAGACGCTGTATCAGTCCGCCACCTCCCCAAAGACGTCTAATGACTTATAACATCATCTTTTAGGACCCCCTCCCTCCCCCTCCCCCGCGGCATAGCAAAACGCATTTTTTTGCGTGCCAAACTATGTCCACCTTCACACAGAGGCCAGAGAGCGGTGGCGGGGAGGGCAGGGGGTAGGCCGCTGCGCAGAAATAGCCAAAGTTTCGTTGAATGGTTCGCGAACAATGAAACTCGCTCGGTCTGATTCAAGGACAACGACAGCATTTTTGCCCACAGCAAAAGTTGGGCAAGTCGGGGGCACTGGAGGGGAAGACGCAGCAAACCGCGGCCGCCGCTCCAACAGACAGAGCAGAGCAGACAGAGCAGACAGAGCAGACACACAGACAGATCAGGCGGGCAACGCAGAGGCGAGGTGAGGCGCTCCGACCATAGTGGCTGGCGGCAGATCTCTCACCAGCCTCGATCCCTCCCTGGAGCGCAGTTATGCTAACGAATACTGTCTGCGAGCACCTCCCCTTCTCTCTCTCTCTCTCTCTCTCTCTCTCTCTCTCTCTCTCTCTCTCTCTCTCTCTCTCTCTCTCTCTCTCTCTCTCTCTCTCTCCACGCACAGGGCGGCGTGGGGCCAACTCTGGCACTTGGCCTCGTGAATAAGCTTGGTGCTTCTTGCAGGAGGAGGAAGACCCGCCTTCCCCGCACACACACACGCGCACACACAAACACACGCACACACACACACACGCACGCACACACCAACTCGCGCTCGCAGTCATCTCAAGGACTCAACGCGGAATGCTATTACGACCCCTCTCCAAGCCGAGGTGGCGGTAGGCAAGCCTGCAAGAAATGAAGGCGGCTGGCTAGGCTGGTGCTGGTGCTGCCGTGGCGGGCGCCTGCAGCCGGGAGGGTAGGCCTGCCCGCCGGCCCCGGCTGTGGAGCGGGCCTGCCTACCCTGCCAGGCGCCTGCAGCCGGGAGGGTAGGCCAGCCCGCCGGCCCCGGCTGTGCAGCGGGCCTGCCTACCCTGCCAGGCGCCTTCAGCCGGGCTGGAAACACTACAAACCGCCGCGCTGTCTGGCAGAGTTAACGGCGACGACGTCCGCGGGGCGGGACCTACGCCGCTTGATAACGATTTCTGATTCGGATGCCTTCACGCGCCATGGCCGCTTTCCAGGAGAGTAAACTCTTGGCTCGCGTCGCACATCGCCCGGCATCTCCTCGCCCCGCGCCGCCCTGCCGCGGGCTTTCAACGGCTCGCTCCCGAACAAAATGTCGACGGCCCGATGTTCCGCGGGCTACGACACGCGGGTATACACTGTTTAAAAAAAATTAAATCGATTTGACGAAAATTCCACACGTCCTAAGAAAATCGACAAAATTATCGCCGTTTCGATTTTGTATTTTTTTACAGTGTAGGGAAATTCTATCTTGCGTCTGAGCAGAAGCCAAACACTTGAGAGCGTTGTACATCAAGTTCCACGCTCGTCCGTGTCTGGGTGCGGCGGTGTCAGTACCGAGGTGGTGCAATAGGCCGGAGCCGAGGCCAGAGCATAAAAACAGACAAGGAAGGGTGAAATCGCCGTGAGGCGGAGAGAGAATTCCGCTTCCCGCGGCAATATGAGGAACAAAACGGCTCGGCCATATAAGGTGCAGGCGGCCCCGGCGGGGGGCTGCGGGGGCCAAGCGGGGGAGTAATTGTGTGCACACATTGTCATTCGGCGCAACACCTTGGACACCGTCATTGGGAGAGCGCGACGTCATCAAACGGGAAAGAGGCGGCGGAAAGGGAGAGAGAGTGAGAGAGAGAGAAAAAGAGAGGGAGAGAGAGAGAAAGAGAGAGAGAGAGAGAGAGAGAGAGAGAGAGAGAGAGAGAGAGAGAGAGAGAGAGAGAGAGAGAGAGAGAGAGAGAGAGAGAGAGAGAGAGACGGAGCAGGAGCAGAGAAAAAGGGTGGCTGCTGCTGGGGCGCTCGCCTTCCTTCTCCACGGACGGGTCCGCTGGCCACCAGACAGTAGCGGCGTCCCCTTCTCCCTCTTCTCTCTCTCTCTCTCTCTCTCTCTCTCTCTCTCTCTCTCTCTCTCTCTCTCTCTCTCTCTCTCTCTCTCTCTCTCTCTCTCTCTCTCTCTCTCTCTCTCTCTCTTTTCCCTTCGGCACAATGGCCACAGAGGACACAAAAGCCCCGTGGAACGGCTGCGGGACGAATGGGAATCGGCGGCAGCACCGAAGACCATGGCCGGCAGTCGGAGCGTCACAGGTGCGGGCAGCGGGCTGCGGGCCGACCGGGGGCCGTGCGGCCGTGCCGCCGTGCCCTACCCCGTTGGCCCCGCCTGGCCCCGTGGCCCCGTGGCCCCCCTCCGGCACAGTCAAGCGGACCTGCGGCCAGACCGCTTTGCCGAGCAGTGCAATTGCTAGAAATCTCCCGAGAGTCTGCAAAATATGTGAATTTCCCCTGCAAATTCTCCGTCGCACTTGTTTTTCTTTTTTGGCTTGGTGGCTATTTTCGCTCGGCGTAGCAGCGCATCATAGTCGGGTCACAATTTTCGAGAGAGGAGCCCCCCTCGCGGGGAGGGCATCTTGGGCGATGGCTGAGGGCGGCTGAGGGCGGCTGAGGGCGGCTGAGGGCGTGCCGTCCCATGCAAACTGCGGCCTGGCCGACCCTAGTCCGATACGCCCGCCGTCCCGAGCCCAACAACAGCGGCGGCAGCGGCGGCGGCGGCGGCGGCGGCGGCGGTGGCAGCGGCGGCGGCAGCGGCGGTAGCGACGGCATGGCGGGAGGGCCGGCTGCACAACAAGAGCTTGATTGCCTGGGTTATCCCAACGATCGCGCGCAGCGGACCACAACTTGCAGACATTGCCTACACAGCGGGGCCGGGGACGAGGGTGCCACAGGCCCAGCACACACCCACGGGGACCACGGGGACCACGAGCTTGAGGGCGCACGGACCGATTTTATGACCCTTTCCTCTGATAATCGGGTCCTCTATCTATAATGGAGGCTGTGCTGCGCTGCCTGGCGGCGGCTGCAGCGGCGGCAGCGGCAGCGGCGTTAGCGGCAGCGGCGTTGTCTGCGCTGCCACCGGCGCTGCAGGCCACACAATTAAGATAAAAACAGGGGGCTGAAACGTTTTCGCCGTCCTCCGAGTCACTCTGAGAGGAGTATCGGCATGCAGAGGATGTCCTGCCCCCAGCCGCCCCCGGCCGCCCCCGGCCGCCCCCGGCCGCCCCCGTCGGACCCTATCGGGGCGGGGCCCTCCATAACCCTGCAGCAGCCTAAACAGCTCAGATTCCCCACCAGTTCGCGGGCCGTGAGCGAAATTTAAATGTCACCTGTTTTATATTCCAGGGCAGAGATTGCCTGGGGCTGCTGCTGCTGCTGCTGCTGCTGCTGCTGCTGCTGCTGCTGCCGCCCCCGCCGCCCCCGCCTGACCAGCGCGCCAAGCGTCCCCTATCTGCCTCGGCCCCTCCCAGCTCCTTTTCTTTTTCCGTTCCGTGACACACATCGCCACGAGCCCTGCTCCCTCCCCCGCCGCTTTCCCATTCTCCCCCAGCGCTCATCGGAAAGCTTTGCCTACAGCAGCATGACCGCGCGCCACACCCAAATGTTATATTTGCCCTCAGCGCTTTGCATCTTTCTGAAACAAGGCAAACTTTTATTACAGAAACTCGGCGGCGTGTTGTGCGGCGGAACCCTCCGGACCGGACCGGGCCGGAGCGGGTCGCTGGGGCGGCTGGCCAGCTGTAGCGGGGTCTGCGCCACGGCGTAAGCGGTTATTGTAGTATTTGCATTTAGTATTCGCAAGTGAGCGTGCGATTTGGATGTAAATGAGGGATGGCCGGGCGGTGCGGTGCGGCCTCTGCCGGGCAGGGGCTGCTGGGGGGGGGGGGGGGGGGGGAGGGTCACCCGTCCGCACGGACCCCCCGCTGTGTTGCCGCGGTGCCGTCCCCCGCCAAAGAAATCAAAAGCCGGCCGCCCCGCTAATCTGATACGGCGCGCGCGGAAGTGCAGGACGCGCGCCGCGCTCTGCGGTGAAACAGACTTCGGCATGGCGGCCGGTGGGCCGGTGGGGGTGTCACAGCGCGGCCACGGCAATCAGGACCACCGCGCACAATTTAAATTGCATGATTTTAATCCCAGATTGCGTCGCGCGCGCGTCCCCCGTGCTCTCTGGCCACGGCCGGTGGTGTCGTCCCGGCGGTGTTAGCGTCAACACGGCGACCCGACCCAAGCAGCAGCAGCAGCAGCAGCAGCAGCAGCAGCAGCAGCCTGGACCCCGTCCGGGACACCCGTCCTCGGTCCGGCGGACTCCGACCGATCACCCGATGGCGCGCAGAATTCAATTCAGTGCAGACCAGTGACGAGCACGGTCACAGCGGTCTGCGGGGGCCCCGGCAGGGGTAGCGGGGGCTGCGGGGACCGCGGGGGCCACGGGGACCGAGGGGGTCCACCTCCTGACACCGCGACACACACACACACACACACACACACACTCTCTCTCTCTCTCTCTCTCTCGCCTCTGATATAGGAAGACGCCTATTGCGTTGCCGCCGTGCATAAATTTCTCATACCCGGCCGCAATAAGCATCATGCACAGCCGCACGGCCTTGGCGTCGCACGCAACCCCGTTCGGATACGCGTGGCAGACGCGTGGCGAGACGCGTGGCGAGACGCGTGGCTCCCTATATAAATTATGGAGCGTTCCGTTCCATTCCGGCGACACCAGAGGGGGGGGGAAGGGGCAGATAGTACGGCCCGCCATACCGTACCACCTGCGCTGACGACGAAGGCCCGACGAGGTGGAACTGATCAGGAAGTGACAAGCGATATAGCGACTCCGCCCGCACGCCCCCCCCCCCCCCGCCCGCACCACCGAGCGAGGCAGAGCGACCGAGCGAGTGGGAGGTCACGAGAATATAGAGATGAAAAGAAAAAGACCAGGGGGGCGAAAAAATGACGCTTGTTGCATATATAATGGAAAATAAACGGGAAATATCGAGCGGGAGATGCGATGCCAAAAAAAAAAGGGGGGCTTCCGCTTCGGTGGCTACTTTTATTTTTCCGAAGGCGGTGCAAAATAGAATATATATATATATATATATTCTATATATATATATATATATATATATAGAGAGAGAGAGAGAGAGAGAGAGAGAGAGAGAGAGAGAGAGAGAGAGAGAGAGAGAGAGAGAGAGAGAGAGCTGGGGGCCGAACGCAAAATAACAAGAGCCTTATGGAGAGGGTACCCATACCCATAAAGCCCGCAAGTAGACAGTATATAGCGGAGGGGACGGGGCCCGAAAAATATGCGGCGCTCCAGAACCGTCCCGGAGTGGCCGAAAAGTACCGCGTAAAAGGCGGGCGGCCGAGGCGGCGCCGGCGGCTACTCTCAAACTGTGCATCATTGTCGTGCTCACACCCCGATGCACACACCTCACACCTGTGTTCGCATGCGGCACGCCCCCCCGCCACGGCGCGGCCACGCCCCCGCCACGCCCCTGACACGCCCGCGCTCTCCGCCCGGCCGCCATATTCGAGGCTATTTCGCGGGGTTGATGGTGCCGCATAAAAGGCTTTACCAGATACGAGTCCGCTGGGACGGCTGTACTGGAGGGCCGCCAGCCCTCGGCAGCCCCCGGCAGACCCCGGCAGACCCCGGCAGACCCCCGGCCCCCGGCAGCCCCCGGCAGCCCCCGGCAGCCCCCGGCAGCCCCCCGCCCCCGGCAGCCCCGGCGCCCCCGGCAGCCCCCGGCAGGCAGCCCCCGGCAGCCCCCGGCAGCCCCCGGCAGCCCCCGGCAGACCCCGGCAGCCCCCGGCCAGGACCAGCCGCGCCTGTCCGCATGGGAATCTGGAGGAAACACTCTGAATGCTAACGACAGCTCTTCGACGGGTCCGGCTGGGTAGCCACTGCTGCGCTGCACACCAGGCGGAGCACTGAGAGAACGGCAGCGAGTCTTCGGTAAGCGCGCGCGCGCACACACACACACACACACACACACACACACACACACACACATTTATCGGTTACTTGTATTCGTAAAGTCGCAAACATAAAAAATAAAATAAAAATCTTGCGAAACTTTGACTGTGTGCCTTCACTGGAATTACGTTTTGAATTTCTCCAGCTGATGCTGTCAATAAGATTCCCAGGCACTCGGACAAGAGGACGAGAAGACGGCCGATTGAAACGTTGTTTGTAAAATTAATCAAAACCAAAGACCGTCCCCCAACCCCTTCCCCTCCGCCTCTAATCTTCCTCCAATTCTCCCTTCCACGGCTGTAAACATCACCGCTCCCCATGTATTCATGGCAGAAAAACCCTCGGCTCCTTACCGATGGATTGATGTAATAAATCGTTGGAGATTTTGACAGCGATACGTTTGGCCGCCCGGCTGGCTGGCTGGCTGGCCTAGCTGCTCAGCCAAGCGCCACTGAACCAATCGCAACTGCTGCCCGCCCCGCCCACCTCCTCCCTTCACGCTCCCCTGACCTCTCCCTCTCCCTCTCCCTCTCCTCCCTCTCCGGCTCCGGACAGCTCCGCAGAGACCTTGATGCAACGCTCCCTCACATTCCATCAGGCAGAGGATATTAAAGGCCCAAGTCAACGGGGCGCGTTTCTCCGCAAATAAAAGTGGAAACCCCCGCCAGAACGTGAGAGTTCTTTTCTCTTTTTTTTCTCCAAAAACAATCTTGCTTTAAAAAAATCGCGAAATGATACTGCTAATGATGCACAGTAGAAAAACCCTGAAACAAAAATACGGCATGCGGTCACCATGACGCCGAGGAGGTCGCCCCCGGGTCGCCCCCGGGTCGCCCCCGGCCGTCCCCTCGGCGGACCCCCGGGCATTTCCCGATACAAGAGATGGTCCCGCGTGATTCCGACGGAACAAGCATATTACCGGATGAGACCCCTCCCTCCCTCCTTCCCTCCCTCCTGGGATGAGCCGTTGGATGCTATGAGAGCGTAACGCGGCGTGGGTCGTCGTGGCGTGGCTGTGTGCGGCCCGTGCCGGGGGGCGTGCCGTGCCGTGCCGTGCCGTGCCGTGCCGTGCCGTGCCGTGCCGTGCCGTGCCGTGCCGTGCCGTGCCGTGCCGTGCCGGGCCGTGCCCGCTGGTGATTGGGCTCCTTTGGGGATCAGCCCGGGATCAACCCCATAGGGGATATATAGGGCCGTGCGGCTGTGTCATCTCGGCCGTGTGGCCCCGACCCCCCGACCCCCCGCAGGCAGACCCCTTCAGGCCTCCACTTTTAACCTCCCCATATGTACCACGTTAGGCTCCGCGCGACGCGCCGCGGTTCACCTGCGACTTCAACACCTCGTTATCCGTTGGCGCAACCCATTCATTCATTCATTCCGTCCATTCATTGCCGCAGCGACGCGCTCGCGGCGCCTCTCCACCGCCCGTACGCGAGGCTCCGCCTACAATGCAAAAGAGATCATGGCGGAGGAAAATTACAAAACCTCGCGCGAGTTTGTGAAAGGGAGCTGTAAAACGCCTCGAGACGATCATGCAGCGGCGCAGCGGAGGAGACGAGGGCGGCCGGATGATTGATCACACGGCAGACAGAAGGGATGTACGAGTTTCACAGTCGTGAGGAAAAGAGAGCGCAGTGCCGCACCGAGGCAGTGCCGCGCCGAGGCCCCAAAGAGTGATCGTGCAGCAGCGACAACAGTCCTATCGGACACCTTGACGTTGAAAGATTGTGCCGCCACGCCGCCGAGGGCCGCCGCCGAGGGCCGCCGCCGAGCGCCGCCGCCGTGCCGCCGCCGCCGCCGTGCCGCGCGCCGCCGCCGTGCCGCGCGCCGCCTTGTCGCAGCGCACTGCTTTGGCGGTCGCCTAGCGTAGGGCGGCCGCGACCCGACGCTCCCACGACCCCCCGCGAACCGCGGAGTGGGTTTAACTTTGGAATGGCTCGAGGCAGCGAAGAGGAGGAGGAGGAGGACCCGACCGGGATGCTGCTGCTTCCTTGATACAATGAAGGTCCTTTTCCTTGCCACCACCCTTCACTACCCTTCCCAAACTAAATCCCTTCCTGGGGGCGCGAATCTCTCTCTCTCTCTCTCTCTCTCTCTCTCTCTCTCTCTCTCTCTCTCTCTCTCTCTCTCTCTCTCTCTCTCTCTCTCTCTCTCTCTCTCTCTCTCTCTCTCTCTCTCTCTCTCCCACACTGGCTGTAAACCAGATAAGTACACGGGCCACACTGAACACGCTGCGGCAACAGAGATCACCTCTGCTTCCAAACTCGATAAAAATTACCGCCATCTCCCTGCCTCTCCTCCAGGTGAGCGGGTTGTGGCCCCCGCCGGTTGCGGGACGTGGCCAACTTTGTCCCCACGACAGCCGCCGGTTTGTCTCCGCCCCGCTTTACCCATCTGGCCGCCCCAGCAGCCTCCCGCACGACGAACCACGTTTTCTTTTCAATTCGGAAACGCGCTCGTTGAAGATGTCACGTGACCTACGTCACGCACGGAGTCTCAATACGAATCAAACCCGGGATTTTATTTTACCAACCCGGGTCCTGCTAACCCCACACTCTCAAAAAAGAATGCTTGAATCAAGCATAATATGCTTAAGCAATTTCTAGGCGCAAACCGCGAATTCTCCACCAAGCATAATATGCTTGTTCCAAGCATGACTATGCACGGTTCAAGAATATTATACTTAACTCCAGTATCGTCACAACTGGCGCAAAGCTTCGTGATACTTGGAACAAGCTTCATATCCTGGGAACATGCTTCATGTGCTTGCAACTAGCATTATGTTCTTTGATATAAGAAACTCCGTCAAGAATCCTCATTTAACGTACATTTTGCGTTAGTTCAAGCATTCATTTTTGAGAGCCGCGCTACAAACCTGACCTGAAACCCATTGCAGTGCCAGCAGCAAGGAACTTTCCGCGATTTTCTTTTTTTTTATAACTCCACGAGGTTGACATGGCTTGAACACAAAGAAAGTACTATATATCAGTGCAGGTACTGCTTCTTGTTGTTGAGAGTGTAGAGTACAAACAAAGGGCGACTCACACAAATCACAGCGCAGAACCAGGGGTGCCACCGCCACCACCACCGCCCCCCACGGCTTCCTTTCTGGAAATTCCGACGACGGCCGACGAGGTACCGCTTTCCAGTCGCGCCCCCCCCCCCCCCTCCCCCACCACACACACACACACACGCATAAGATAGAGGGGCGAGGAAAAACGAAGGAGAAGCAGAGAGAGAGAGAGAGGGAGAGTCCGCCATACGTATTCTACGCCTACGCAGCGTGTCGCGCCTTTTCAAATTTTAAAAAAACATTTTTCTTGCCCGCCATGAATAATTTTGGTCGCGCTGGGATTGAGCCGGGTGGGCCGCGCTGCGTGAGAATCCGGCGACTAGGCCGGGCAAGGGGGGGGGGGGGAATGTGTGACGGCGGAGACACGCTATGCCTTGTCTCAGAGCCTACAGAGGTTACGGCAAAAGCGAGTTCAATAACGCTGTTTACCCGATCATCACGGCCGCCTCACCCGAACGCCACATCACCTCTCGAACCTGATACGCCCTCTTTCGTCACATCCCTTTACAAGGCACGACTCCTTTGGGCCGGATGCCCCGATGAGGGGCATTCCACTCGGAACACATCGGGGGAAACGTGTTGATCACGGCGTGATGGATGAGAACGTGCCAGCATTACCGCGCCCGGAGCGAGAGGAAGAGAGAAAGAGAGATCGTCATCATGATTTAAAAGGAGCACCGCCACGCCACGCCGTTCAGAGGCAATGGAGAAGGAGCACCTCAGAGAGGGGAGCGCCTGGCCAAATTTATGCCGCCCTTTTTATTTTATTTTTCCCGGGGTCGGGGGAGGGGGGGGGGTTTACCCGTGTAGATTGACCTCACGATTCGGAGTACTAACGGAGCCCTCTGATAACAGTACCGATGTCAGGAACATGGCCTGGATTCTCTTTCGGTTGCTGGCTGACGGTGGTGCACTGCACAGTATCGTGTGCGCCGGGCTCGGGGAAGGGAGTGCCGGAGTACGGCCATAAAAATGGAGGCATTCGTGTTTGCAAAACGGACTTGTCCTTTTTCTGACATCATTTCATTCTGCCAAAAAGTAGTAGTGCACAGGCTGAGTTATGAGCCGGAATATCCCCCCCGCGTATAACCCTTTTCACTCTTTTGAGCACGTATTCAGAGCAAGTGTGTGTGTGTGTGGACACGGAGATGGAAGGAGAGAGAGGGGGAGAGAGAGGGAGGGAGGGAGGAGGCCCGGGGGGGGGGGGGGGGGCTGAGATGAATGGATGAAGGACGGATGGATGTCGGACCGATAGCCGCGGCACGCGTGCCCATGCATAACGCAGCGCAAATGCTTGTCACAGCCTCCGAATGGGGCACCATTTCGCAAAATGCACCGCCGCCGCGCCAACACAAAGGCGTGCGAAACCACACAGCCAGTTCGGGGGCGCGTGTGCGCTCGTGCGAGCGCGTGCGTGCGTGCGTGCGTGTCCGGCGACCGACGCAGCAGCAGTAGTAGTAGTAGTAGTAGTAGTAGTAGTAGTAGTAGTAGCAGCATCAGCAGCCCCCCGACGGGCAGGCCAACTTGGCGCTGTCAAACTTGGATGTGCCCTACAGCAGCAGCCACACGGAATAATTCAGTAATTGACTTGCCATCCCGGACCACTACTTAGCAGCGGAGTTAACATGGCGGTACGGCTGCCGGCGCTGCCGACCACGGCCCCAGCCCACGGAGGAGAGAGGGAGGGAGAGGGAGAGAGAGAGGGAGAGAGGGAGAGAGAGAGAGAGGGGGGGAGGGGGAAAGACGCGATGCTTCTGCTACTTTTACTCACGCCTTGCGAAACAGACTCGTAAACCACGATGAATGCTTGCAGGGCTGCTGCTGCTGCTGCTGCTGCTGCTGCTGCCGCAGTACCGCGGCGCCGGCTGTACCCGTGCGTACGACAGCATCTGGCATCTCTCCCCGCTGCCTGCCCGGAGCCTGCCTACCGCGCTCTGCGGTTTTCGCCAAGTGTCTCGCTCGACTGCGAATAGACGCGCGGAGGCAGCGGGCTGCGAGTAACGAGGTAGGCGGCGGGCGGTGGTGCGATATGCGGGGAGGGCGCCCAGGGGTCGGACAGCGGTCCCTTCAACTGTACGAATCGTTATCAAAATCACAAAATTTCTCACTGCGGCGGCAGCAGCAGCAGCGGCAGTACGGCGGCAACATGCACTCTGTCTGTGGGAGCTCCCAGCTGGTGGCGCGGAGCTGCACGGCCGGGCGCACATGCGTGGCCGTTGTGCGCGAACAGCGCAGAGCCAGCGCAGAGCCAGCGCAGAGCCAGCGCAGTGTGCAAGTCTCGGCAACCTTCAAATCAATAGAGGCCAAATACCGAGCGCCAACGAATTTATCAAGAACTTCGTCTACTCGAGGTATAGGCCAAGAAACGTCTGCGATCTGTTTGTTGATCTTCCTCAGGTCTGTAATCATACGAAACTTCCCGTTGGACTTACGAACGAAACAGATCGGACTGGAGTAGGGACTTGTGGACGGCTCGATGATCTTCTGCTCCAAGAACTCGTCGAGCTGCTCCCTGGCGCTTGTCTCTCAGCCTTGGACAGACGATACTGGCGGCACCGGACGATCTTGGGATCCGAGAGAGCTATCTCCACTTCTGGTACTTTTGCAATCCTCAACTCCTTGTTGGACACTGCAAAACAATCCCGATGCGACTGCAACAAGTCAAGAAGTTTACTCCGCTCAGCAGCATCCATCGCCGGGTTGATGTTGAACTCCACTGGCGGGTTGGACTCGCCAATGGGCTCAGCGGTGGCGGAGCAGACAGGTGCTGAGGCCGGCTGCTGACGCAGGGGGAACAGGCGGCCAAGGATAGTGTGAGGCAGCACGGTCTTGGTGCAGTTTGTCAGATTACATACGGGAATAGCTACGGTACCTGTCCCGACAGCGGCAGGGGCTAGAATCAGTTTTGATTCCCGAAGCAGTCTGCGGTCAGGGACAAAGACACAATCAGAATCCATTTTTGGCCAAACACGAAAGCGAACAAATTGAGTGGTGCGTGGCCGAATGCTGACAACACGCCCTGGGAACACAAGGCGTGGCCCGGTGTGGCATGCGGCGGGGTCGATTTGAGAGAGCCAGTCTCCCGTCTCTTCTGCTACCACAGTAGATGCCCACAGGCGGCGCATCGGCCGAGGTATGCGCCGAGGACGACCACTCAAAATTGGACACAAACTCCGAAGACCTTGATTTGTCCTCCGCAAAACTTCCATTTGGTCAAAATCTAGAATCACACGGTTTTCATTGAACCATTCCATCCCTAGGATGAGGGGAAGGGCCAAAGATTTGGCGACAAACACTCGAGTAGGGAAGACAGACGTATTTATGACTAGCCTGACGGTGCAACAGCCAAGAACTGGAAGAGGAGCCCCCGACGCCGTATGCAGACGAAACGGAGGCGGTGTCAACTCACTCTTGTTGGCTATGGAGGCGAACAGCTGGCTGGACATGACTGACACGGAGGCACCTGAGTCCAGTTGAGCCAGCACCGGCATGGGTGAGGAGGGCTGACCGTCTATGAAAGCCAAGCAGGTGGCCAGCAGGCGCGCGTGTGACTGGGTCACTGGGGTCACTGACTGCGCGACTTCAGAGGCTGTGCTGACTGCGACTATGCACGGGCCTGGGCGACGCACTCGGCGGCGGTAGCAGCTCAGCTGACGCAGCATTGACGCCGGCAGACTTTGGGTCGCGGCTGCCGCCTCGCTGAAAGCGCTGACCGTTGCATCGGGCGCGACACCGGCAGGTGGTTGCCGTGAGGGCGATGACCTACTTGGGCTCGGCGTCCGTGACGGAGGTCTTGGTGGCGATGGTGGTGGCTCTGCTGAACTGGGCCGTGGTGGCGGCGCAGCTGAACTGGGCCGTGGTGGCTGTTGTGGTGACCCAGGTGGTGGAGGCCGTGGTGGTTGTGGTCCTGGCGGCACGGACCATGGAGGCGTCGGTCCTGGTGGCGGGCACCGTGGAGGCAGGGACCATGGAGGCGTTGGCCCTGCTGGCGGGCCCCATGGAGGTGGTGCCCATGGTGACGCTGGCCATGGCGGTGGAGGCCAGCATTGTGGAGCCCAGGACAGGGGCGGAAATGGAGGCGGGCAGCCCCACTGATCCACCCGATAAGGACCCGACGGACCTGGTGGCCTGGAGTACCTGGGACAGGACCTACTTCGAGGACTGTGTGGTGTCACGTCTCGGTCGGAGCGGGAGTCGCACCGGCTGGATGATCTGGAGGACACTGTGTCGACTGGGGCTGCGGGGGTCACTGCTAGGTTCAACCAGGACAAATCAGACGACAAGGCTTTAAGGACAGCTGCGGTGAACAGAGAACTGTCTTTCGCTCTCCGCGCACTGGCCACGAGCTCGTTGACCGACTCGAACCGATGGGCTTGCAGAGCGAAGGCGATGTGGGGAATAAAATCCCTCTGGACAGCGTCGCAGATTTCGGCCTCTGAAAAGTCCGGATTTAATTTCCTGCACAAGATTTCTTTTTCTGTCACATAAGAGCTCACACTCTCACCGTCGAGCTGTTTTCTGTTGATCATCTCCTCAGCTCGCTGAAAAAGCGGCTTTTTGGTCTCGAACCTAGAAGTGAACATCCTTTTAAAATGACCCCACATGCCAGGATCCCTCCCGAAACGAGACAAAAGACCGTCAAAAAATATCTTAGCACTGGAAGTGACGCACTGCTGAAAAAGCGTAATACTGTGTTCAGGAGGCATCTGGTAGCTGGCCCAAATGGCCTCCTGAAACTTGATGAACTGTGCCGGGTCTCCATCTTCCCACCCGCCGTAAAGGTTCTCCGGGGGCGGTGGCACTCTCATAGTGAAGGCGGAATCACAGATCCGGTGGGGTGGCTAAAAAGTAGCGCCCAGGCTGCTGCCGACCGTGCGCATGAGACGGCGGCACGCGTCGCCCCAGCGCGGTGTTGATACGGCGGCGCGGGTGTCAGACAGATGACACCGAAACTTAAAACTAAAAAGCCTAACCTAAAAAAATTGAAAAGAAGGGAAAAAAATTGTTCCAAAACTACACTCACAAAGACTCAACTCAAAACTCAACAGACAACATCACACACAACACAATGAACAAACTTAAAGACACTACTTTGGCTGACGTTGAGCCGTAATAAAAAAAACACAACCACAGCGCACCTGCTGAGACCTAAAGTGCGCAGGGCGTGGACCTTAACCCTAATGAGCCGATAAGTTGCGAGACACAGACAGGTTTTTGAACTCCACCCTTCAGACCCGTACCTCCACCATGTGCAAGTCTCGGCACCGCCCTCAGGCTGTTTAGAGGACAGTGCAAGGCTTGCGGGAATGTAGCCCAGTTCTGGTCTGGGGAACCTTAAGGGTTGAAGGTAAAGTGGAATAAAGAGGCCGCTGGATTACCTTTACAATGCTTGTACGTCCCGGCCTCCCCCGGTCCGCTCTGCGCCCCTCAGCTGGCACTTACCGACTGACGAGCTCCGCTCGGTCAGGCGGGCTCGCGACTCGGTTGCTCGGTGCAGTCTTGCTGACTTTAGAAGCGCAGAGCCAGCGCAGAGCCAGCAGAGCCAGCACAGCGCAGCTGCACACGCGTCTGTTCCGGAGCGAAAACCGCAGCGCGCGCGCCAACTTGGTGCGGCAACTGCTGAAACGGGTCACAGATTTGCGAGCTCAATTTTGCGCCCCCCAAAAGGCTCCGCAGCGGCTGCGGTGGCGGCGGCCGCTAAAATCACTTAAGCGGCTCCCAGCGCCCCTGTCTCTCTCCCTCCGTTGCGTCACTTGGCTAGTTTCGAATTGTGGAAGAGAGAGACAGAGAGAGAGAGAGAAGGAGGAGGATATGGAGTGGAAATGCTTTGCATAGAACACCCAAGTCCTCTCGCGAAAGTGCGACTGCGAGGCGCGCAAATCAACGAGGAGCCGTTCGCATAGCAGACGACGCGGGGCGTCATCACGTTGGGGGGCCGCTCTCTCTCTCTCTCTCTCTCTCTCTCTCTCTCTCTCTCTCTCTCTCTCTCTCTCTCTCTCTCTCTCTCTCTCTCTCTCTCTCTCTCTCTCTGCTATCTGCCGACCGCGCCTTTCCCCATGCAAATGGCCGCGCCGATGCTAAAGCGCGGGAAAAGCGCTTCGCGTCGCCGGAAGTCAGTCGGACGTAAACAGTCGGGCGCGCGGTTGGGGCCGCCCCGTAAAGAGACACACAACGTTTGCGCGCTTCTAATCTCTGCGGCGGCCGCGGGACCTTCGCGGCAGCGTCCACTCCGTAGAAGGGGAAAGGAGAGGAATAAAGAAAAAACAAGAGGCGTCCTCCCAGGATCAGGGACCGAAATTTACGAGGTGATTTCGGGGTTGCTAATGCCTCTCTCTCTCTCTCTCTCTCTCTCTCTCTCTCTCTCTCTCTCTCTCTCTCTCTCTCTCTCTCTCTCTCTCTCTCTCTCTCTCTCCTCTCCAGCTGGGAAGAGGGGAACTTTTCCTGCTCCAGACGGAAAACCCAAATATCCCATACATTTGAGGCGCTGAGTACTGCGCCACACACGCAGGCAACGCCCCCCCCCCTCCAGAAGCTGCTGGAGGGAGAGAGGGGGAGGGGGGCTGGAGAGACCAGCGGGGCTAGCAGAAGGGTGCGGGAAAAGTCTTCAAGAAATACGGGCAGGAAATGCGGGCCCAGCGGGGCACACGCCCTCTCACGGTTTTTACTCGTTCTTTGCTTACTACTACTACTGCTACGACGTAGAAGCAAAAAAGAACGATTATTGCGCTCGCCTTGTCTGTTAAGACTCCATTTCAATTCGAAAACCGCTTGACGCGAGTGTTGCGTTTACGCGACATTTTGATCGGTTGTTGATGTCGTTTTGAAAATGACATACGGCATTTCGAAAATTAAAAGGAAAATCTCGTTTCCAGCCGTTTTAGAGAACGTAGATGGGCAATCGTTCGTCTTGGGATGAGGCGCTGCCTCGAGTCAACAATACGTAGCTACGTAGGAGTGCCAGCGGCTAAGTCGGAACGAAATGTGAGCTATGTTACAAGATGCTTTGTGTGTACTATCCTACTACATTCTCTTTTCTTACCAAAAAATTAAAAAAAATATCATTATTATTGCACACACCATAAACAATTTTAACTCATCCCCATCCCATCCCAAATATACCCAAAGAACGAGTCTTCTCTAGAACGCATAGCGTTCTTCATGCGAGTCTTGTTGTTTTACTTGCGTCGTTCCCTGCACGACTGCACCCTGCACGAATGCACACCTGTCCTCACGGCCGTGGGGAAAATAAATGCTGCACCCACTTGAGGACTTTGCTACGGGACTTTACACGAAATCTCCGCACATGATTTTTCCCCCGGGAGATTATTTACCACGCACGCACCTCCTCCCTCTCTCGCCAAAAATACTGGTCCCGATAGTGGGAGGGAAACAAAGCCAAGAGGACCCTTATCTGCCATAAAGAGTTATCACTGGTGCGACAGCGACGACGTGGAGCGGCGAGTGCGTGTGTGCGCGCGCGAGGCCATTTTAAAAACAAAAGCAGCGGAGCCCCCTGGAGAAAACTGTTTCTCCGCCGCCACGCACAGGTGGGCGGAGCAGGACGTCCCCTCAAGCCCCCCCCCCCCCCCCTACCCCGCTGTCAGAGGGAGTCTGCTGTGTCGGAGGGCCGCTGGCTGCGGGAGAGAAATGTCGTTCCGCGCAAGCGGTGGCGGTGACCCGTTAGTAGGGGTGACAGAGTCAAGAGGCCCGGCAGCCCCAGAGCCGCAAGGCCCCAACCTGCCGCCGCTGCTGCTGCCGCTGCTGCTGCCGCTGCTGCTGCCGCTGCTGCTGCCGCTGCTGCTGCCGCTGCTGCTGCCGCTGCCAAGGCAAACTGCCTCCGGGCCGTGGAGAGACGGCTGGCTGTTTGCACAAGGAAATTCGACACTCCTTTAGACATGTCAACCACACCACGCACGCAGGGCTCTAGGAGGCGTGTTCCTCTGTCATGGCGCCCTGCTCGTCAGCAAAGAGGGGGCGGGGGGGGGGGGGGCTCCACTCGACTCCACCCGGCTGGTGAAGCATATCAGTGCCAAACCTGCCGTTCCACTGCGGCCCTGTGGGGCCCTCCTCGCTTTCGGTTCTAAACCAGTTTCCACGAAAGGAGCCGACTGGACCGGATCTGGCGCGGCTGATCCGGCCTGATCGGTACACAGGCGGCACTACACGGATCTCATTAGTGAGCACCGCCAATAGTTGATTGCTCCACGGCGGCCATGCTCCGCGCCAGTAAACACACCGCAAAAAAAAAAAGTTGCTCTGCAATTACTATTATTTTCAAGGCCGAAAATTAACAAAAAAAAATTTTAGATTGTAGCTATTTGCAGTACTTTAACATAGGGCATGTGAACTAATTGATATGAGACAAAGTTGTGATATACAGAGGGGGAGGGGCGCCCCCGGGGTGCCGGGCACTCCGTCCTCACACACCACGGCCGGACGGCGTTCAAAGAGAACGCGAGCCCGGCATTTTGGGGAAAAGGGAGGGAAAGATGGACTTTGAGAGAAAACGAGACACGACGGGAAAATTAAAAAAAAAGGGGGAAAAAAGGACAACAAAAAACAAGCAGACATTTTGCTCCGTTCGTGAGACCACCGTCAAAGGGAAGGCACACGGGACGCCTACTGGTAACGAGGCTCAAACAAAGCCTTTGTGACGTATAGCCAGCGACGTACGCCAAATTTTCGGTCGCAAGTTTAAGCCGCCGCCTCTCAGGCTCCAGCTGCCTCAGCTGCCGCTGCCGCTGCTGCTGCCGCTCCCATTTTACAAGGTAACGCTAAAGAGGGGGACGAATTCTGCGGCAACCTCTGCATCCAATCATGGCATCGTAAACTATTACGAACGGAATGGTCGGCCAAAGGGCACAGCGGCACAGCCAAGGGCCTCTGGGCAGGACGCGGCCCAAAGCCGGGCTCTTTCAATAAGCGAATCCCAATAGGGATGGGACCGACACGGGCAGAGGCCCAGCCCCCGGCCGCCCCCGGCCGCCCCCGGCCAGCCCCCTGCCAGCCCCCCGCCAGCCCCCGGACAGCCCCCGGCCAGCCCCCGGACAGCCCCCGGACAGCCCACGGCCAGCCCCCGGCCAGCCCCTGGCCAGGCCCCGGCCAGCCGCTGGCCAGCCCACCCCGGCCGCCTTGTGAACCATATTTTCCGCTTTGGATGATGGCGGTGGCGGCGGCCATGCTGGTCCAGAGAAAAGGGGATGGGAGGGAGGGGCTAACTGTATAAATCGGGCCCAGCCATAGACCGAGGACCTCAGTCCCACAGGCCACGCTCCGCCGAACAAGAGACGTCCCCCTGTGGCCCCTGCGGGCCCCTGCGGGTCCCTGCGGGTCCCTGCGGGTCCCTGTGCCGATTCTCGCTTCACCTCTGGCTGCTTTGGTTGTGCCGCTCTCCCCGCCGCACACGGCGTCGTGGAGCCGCACGGGTATCAAGTGCCAAGAGGAGCACCGCACCGCGCCACACAGAGGACGGCGGCGTCCTGGCAGACACCGGGTCGCCACCCACAGCCGCCAATGTGAGCACCGCACCGCGCCACACAGAGGACGGCGGCGTCCTGGCAGACACCGGGTCGCCACCCACAGCCGCCGCCACCACCTGGGGTCCACGTCAAGGAGAGGGTGGGGCCGGGAGGGGCCGATCTGCACGACCCCGTTTTATGGACGCTCTCAGGGAAAACTGGCCAACGCAGAGGACAGCGGGGCCTGAAAGAGGGAGGGTAATACGGCAAGGGGATGGGAGAAGAGAAAAAAAAAGAAAGAAAAAAGGAAAAAACGAGGGAGAGTGGTAAGCGAGGAGAGAGTCGTGCTGCCTGCTTTATCCTACGCGAAGGATCAACATTCTTCGCCCTTGAGTGTGCTAAGGAAGGGTATGAATTGGTGACGGCCTTGGCCTCGTCTGGAGCCTCGCGCGCTGCTCTGTTACAAGAGTGCGACCATCCAGGCCCGGTGTCCCCCCCCCCCCCCCCCCCCCCCGGGCACAATGGCAGCAGCTGCAGGGCGCCCATCAAGTCCAGGCACCGCGCCCAGCACCGCGCCGGCGGCCGTTCCCAGAGCGTCGTCCATTAAGTACGTCCCAATTTCCTTCCTGCCTCGCCGCGAGCGCCTGCGAGTTCCAGGGTAGGCCAGCCCGCACCACACGCGTGCATGCCGGAGACGTGCGGTTGCCTACCCACCAGGCGCCGTGCTCAGACCGTACTTGTATGATCCCCAATCGCGGAAAGTCGACGGGTTCAAAACATTGCAATACAGATTTTGTTTTTAACGATAAGTGATAAATTCAAGAAAGTTTACAGCACGGTAAAAAACGGTAGAATTCAAGAAAACGTTCTCCCTCTACACGGAGAAAAAAGATTAGTGGTCGCAACTTATTTTTGATTTTCAGACAAGCAGTAAATTTTTGTTTTGGAGAACTAAAATTTTGTTGGGGGAACTCGTTAAGTTGCTCCAACGCAGAGGTTCGCTGAAGGAGCACAAGGCAGAAAAATAAATTGCTGAGTGCCCGCAACGAACCTCTTTGCTGAAGCGACTATCGTTTCGTTGGTGCACCTAAAATTTAGTTCCCCCAACAAATTTTTAGTTCTGCAAAACAAAAATTTACTGCTTGTCTGAAAATTAACTTAAAAATAAGTTGCGACCACTAATCCTTTTTTTTTCTCCGTGTAGGTACACCGAAACTCCCTCCCCCCTTCCCTCCCCTCGTTTGCATGTACCGTATGATAAGGTATAAGGGGCCGCAGGCACGAGATCTCTCGGTTTAAAAGCAGCGGGGCCACCGGGGGGGGGGGGGGGCACGTACCCAGCAGCGACATGCGCCGCCCTCAGGTTAGCGCGCAAATCAGAGGCGCGTCCACTCCAACTCAGAGCGTTAGGTGTTGTGTGGCACTTACGCCTCCCGCTCCCGTCCGCACTGCACTGCGACATCACACGTTGGCCCGTCAGAACTGTTCCAGCGCAGTGTCGGGCGGCGGAGGCGGCGGAGGCGGCAGCAGCAGCAGCCACGCGTGTGCGGTTGAGGTTGCTGATGCTGCGGTTGAGTGGTTGACGACGATCCCGCAAACTGTTGCGTCGTCGGTGGCGCACAAAGAGCGGCGTGGCGGGGCGGGGCGGGGCGGGGCGGGGCGGGGCGGGGCGGGGCGGGGCGGGGCGGGGCGGGGGCCATTAGGGGACGCGCAGCAGCATCGTCATCCTGCCAGGACAACTTAATCAGGGACGTCCCCTCTGCGCTGTCCGCGCGGCGCACCGGTCTGTCGAGGAGCTCGGGGCGAGGAGCGTGTCGTCTCGTCAGCAGGGGGCTACGGGGGCCCAGGGGGGCTGCGGGGGGCTGCGGGGGGCTGCGGGGGATGCGGGGGCTGCGCTGCAGGGCGCGGCAGGCAAGGTGGCTCCATCCCCTTTCATAATTCCTTCTTCCTTTGACGACCGGCTTGTTATGGCCAACGAGGAAGGTAATCCCGCAGCGTAACCAGCGGCGCAGCAGACGCCCCCCCCCCCCCCCGGGACATTTCTTATATTTCGTTAAAATAAATACAGAGTTATTATTTTTTTAAGAAACGACCAAAATTTGAGAAAGGAGATTCCAGCTTTGCCCCGCTCGTGCCGTGCCAGCGCCCCGCCCACCCCTGTGCGCTAGGCTGCCTGCCCCGTCTGTCCGCCAGCCTGGATGCCCTGCCCGCCCTGCCTGCCCTGCCCGCCCTGCCCGCCTTGCCTGCCCTGCCCGGGCGGTCGTCGTTCCCACTTTTGCGAAACTTAACAAACGCGTCAGAAATTTCTCGGCCATTTGGTGAGAAAAAAATCAGAAAATTTGAAATTTTGAAATCGGACAATATTTAGAGGGTCCGACCGAACCCAGCTTGGGGGCCTAACTGCCTCGTGCAGCAGTAACAACTAATGTTAGATGTAGCTCACGCCGATATCTCAAAAACCGTAAAAGTTCCAGCACTTTCCTCGAAATTCAGGCCTTTCGGATGCTATTTTGGCCAGATTGACCGAAGAAAATATATTTTTAAAAAAATCCAACATTAGTTGTTACTGCTGCACGGGGCAGTTACTAGGCCCCCAAGCGGAGCTCGGTAGGTCCCTCTAAATATTGTTCGATTTCAAAATTTCAAATTTTCTGATTTATTTCTCACCAAATGGCCGAGGAATTTCTAACGCGTTTGTTAAGTTGCGCAAAAGTGGAAACGACGACCGCCCCTGCCCACTTCGACCGCCCTACCTCGCTAGCTGGCCGGTTCGGTCCTAAGGCGCGGCCCGGAGTTCGCAGGTCAACGAGCCGCAAGAAGAGTACATCGCAAAGCGGTCTCTCTCTCTCTCTCTCTCTCTCTCTCTCTCTCTCTCTCTCTCTCTCTCTCTCTCTCTCTCTTTCCCCAGCCTGTCTCTCTCCGCCGACGCTTCCGCGCGTTGCGCGACAAGGAGAGAGAATCTGCCTGGAGACAATTACCCTGAGATACGCCGCCGCCGCGCCGTGCCACGGGGGGACAAAAATAATAAGATAAAGCCATGAGCAGAGCCCGGGCAGCGTGGCGTTGGCGGGAAGCGGGGGGCTGGCGCGGTGGTAAGCGGGGGTGTGGGGGGGGGGAGGTCGGCGGGGGGTCGGCGGAGCGTTCCAAGCACTCGCAAGGCCAGGCCAGGCCGTGGTGGCGGTGGCGGTGGTATGAGAGCGTGGTTACAGCGACTCGGGCCATAAATCAAGAGAACACAAGCAGAGGGTACGGCACACAGTAGGCGGGCGAGCGGGGGCTGCAAACCTCGGAGCGCACGCGCGCACACACGCACACACACACACACACACACACACACACACACACACACACACACACACTTTGCCTGCTTCGCACACCGCCGCCGCATACACGAGCCTGGCAGGAGAAGAGATGCATACGCAAGGCAAGGCGATAGGGCAGGGACCCGCGGGTCTGCGGGGCGGCACTCCAATCACATGGGGAGGGGGGGGGGGGGATAGTGGGGAGCTGAAAAAGCTGCCTGACGCCGGGGCTACTTTGTGCCGATGGACCAGAGGGGCGAAATCACACAGCGAGTCCGCCCTGCCACGCCCTGCCACGCCCACACGGCCACACGGCCACAATGGTCCGACTCTGCCCCCCCTTCCCCCTCCCAAAGAGCCGTTTTGGCGCAGCAAACTCGACTCACCTCCGCCCTCCTCTCCTCCCCCCGACTTTCCGTTCGTCAGAGCACAGCGAGGGGCACGTACCTGGAACAGGCAAAAGAGTTTCAGCTCGGCGCCGCCAAACAAACAAGGAATCAGCGGAAGCACCCCGGCCTCCCTCTCGCAAGGAGTTACAACGCCACTTCTTTTCTATGAAGTAAACAAGGGAATTTTACGTGTCGACTACTTTTCTGTGACTCACAAAAGGGTCAGGAAAGAAAAGGGAAAAAAATAATTCGAGGGACGGGAAAACGGGATAGAAGAGTGGCTCCGCAGCCACCGCGGTGAGCCAGTGCGTCATGAGCCACTTCAAAGAGTAAGGAGCGGAAGTTGGGCCCGGGAATAAATTACAGAAATGAAATTGTTTCTTCTTTTCATTTTTTTTTTTTATTTTTTTTTTTTTGCCTTCCTAACGCCTGTAAAGGACAACGAAAGGCCGGTGGACACGACACAAGAGGAGAGGACAGCGGTCGGGCCCTGGGCAGCGCTGGGTCTGGCAGTGCCCCGGCAGTGCCCCGGGCCGGGAACACAACTCCCAGGGACGGGGGCCCAGGCCGGCAGGGGCTTGGCAGGGACCCAGGGGCGGAGCCAGAGGGACCCCGGGCCCCGGGGGCCGGGGGCCGACCCGGCAGCGGCTGCGTCCGGTTACTCCACTGTCAACAGCCGCTTACATACACATCCGAAACAACAATTTCCGCAGCCGAAAAGGCGACGCTAACCCGGTTAACCCGACGGGTTGACGCGTGGACGCAGCACAGGTGGACACGGCGCCTACAAGGTAAGGCAAGCCCGCCGGGATATAAAACTGTGCTGCTCGCACCGGTCTCGTACAAACAGCGAGCGGAGCGGGGCAAATTCGAGCACCACCGCCGCGCCCTCCACCCTCTCTCTCTCTCTCTCTCTCTCTCTCTCTCTCTCTCTCTCTCTCTCTCTCTCTCTCTCTCTCTCTCTCTCTCTCTCTCTCTCTCTCTCTCTCTCTCTCTCTCTCTCTCTCTCTCTCTCTCTCTCTTGCTACACCCAGACAAGAGGAGAGGGGATCGGGTGGGCGGCTCATAAGGGCCATACCCGTAATTCCATCAGCCAATGTTTGCTAACTAGCCTCGGTAGTCTCACGGGAATCCGCGCGGTGGTGGCTGCAGGGACCATAAGCACACACAAAGGGAGTTACTGCGGGGCAGGCAGCAACAGAGCGAGAAAAGTCACGACGGCGTCAGGAGAGGTAAGGAAGTTAACGTAAGACGTCAAGTGAGCGATCAAAATTTGGCATTCCATCCAAAATTTACTAACTTGGACTATTTTTAGCGTGCCGAATAAGACAGTTTTTTTTGTATGTGTGTGTGTGTGTGTGTTTAACCTGCACCTGCCCTAACAATTATGTTGGCCATGACACTGACTGCGGACTGGACGTGCCGACGCTGGGTGTTCACAGATCTTCGTAGAGCTGTGCGAATGTATCGAAATCGAATCGAAACGAATCGAATCGGCCCGGTTTTGATTCGATTCGCTGACGGACTTTTTTTTTTTTTTTTTGAAAAATATTTATTGGCCTTTTTTAAAGTAATAAAATTTGCAAGTATAGCCGCTTCGGGGCTGCGGAGCCGGTGCTGCAACACGGGGGGAACTCCATGCGGACGAGGCAGAGTGACAGAGCGCGCGCAAAACCTCTCGATCAGAAAGTACTCGGCGGCGGCCTCAACACGGCACTGCACCTCTGTGCGCGCGGACCGGCGCGGGCTAATGCGCGCTGTGCCTGACCGCCGTGCTCACCCCATAAAGTCCGCAATCCCAGACTCCGTCCCCGACTGCAGCAGCGGAAGCAGCAGCAGCAGCAGCAGCGGCGGCTGGGTCTGCTCCAAACAGCGAACAGCACCTGAGGGAGGCCCCGCCAGGCCCCGCCCGGGGCCCCCCGGGGGGTGGGGGGCAGCCGTGGCAGCCATGGCCATGGCCCCTCGCTGCACATTATGACGCCATACCCGTGCTGCAGCACAGTTACGCCGTCGGCATTACATTCCGAAATCCCCCTCCTCCCCTCGTCCGGAGACAAGAGCGGGAGGGAGAGGGGGGTGGGGGAGGCCTTCAATGCAAATACGCCAAACAAAATTATTCATTCGCGCTACATGGAATGGGCCGCCGGCACCCCCTCCCGGGCCTGTGATGACCACTGCACACCGCTGGGCGGCCGCGCCCTTTACGGCGGCGCGGGAATGGATGCAGAGAGCATGAGGCCCTCTGCTGCTGCTGCTGCTGCTGCTGCTGCTGCTGCTACAGCCGACCGCCATTACAGAACGGGAAGAAAAAGCGCCGTGTAAGCAGGCAGGTCACGAGGGCCCTCCACATAGTGCTGGGCTGCGCTGGGCTGGGCGGGTGCCTCCGACATAAAATACCGTTTGCGCAAGTCGTTCCAGCGGCGAGGCCCAAAACGTTTGGCTTGACCAGTGGCGGCATCTCTCGAGCAAGCGGCCGCAGAGCCCCCACGGGGGGGGGGGGGGGGGCAAGAGGGGGGCAAGGGGGGGGGGGGGTCTTAGTGCCACAAGGGCGAGGCCATGCCGAGCAGGCGAAGCCAGCCAGAGCCGAGGCCAGCCAGAGCCAGAGCCGGCTAGGACGTCCCCAGCCCCGCTGCTCCGCGGCCAAATTCCAAAGTCCCATCGCCATTGTTGCCAACTGCTGGTGGAATAACGTTCCATTGTACGAAAGAGTCCACATTCTCTCTCTCTCTCTCTCTCTCTCTCTCTCTCTCTCTCTCTCTCTCTCTCTCTCTCTCTCTCTCTCTCTCTCTCTCTCTCTCTCTCTCACACACACACACTGGCCACTACTCTGCGCATTCCTTTCACCGCTTCTCACAGCAGTCACACAGCTGCAACAGCAGCATCAGGAGCAGGGAGTCTCTCCGCGACGCGCGGGTATAGTAGGGAAAGAGGGAAATTTCCCCGCCGCCGTTGCCGTCGCCCCCGCCAATCTATCGAGGTGTTTCCTCTAACGCGGCGCGACGGCCGCGAGAGGGAGAGAAGGGAAGGGATGAAAAAAAGGGGATATTTCCGTCGGGCCGCTCTTCCTTTCTCTCTCTCTCTCTCTCTCTCTCTCTCTCTCTCTCTCTCTCTCTCTCTCTCTCTCTCTCTCTCTCTCTCTCCACGCCCGCCAATCAATCGAACGCGGCGCGCGCCTAACGGCCGCCGACAGAGACGCACGGCGGAGGGTTGAGGTGAGGTACTGGCAATAGCGGGCTGCACGCGGGCGGGGCGGAGCGGAGCCATAGCGGCGGGACCCCTAAATCAGGCGGGCCAGGGGATTAGTGATTAGCCTCGTCTTTTGTCCGCCCGCACGGTTGGCTGACTTCTCCGAACAGACAGACACAGAGGGGGAGGGGGGTAACAGGCGGTGGGTACGGTGCGGGGCGGGGCGGGGCGTGGAGTGGGCCAGGGGGCCTTCTCAACTGTAACCTCTTGTGTTGTTCTTAAACAGCCAGAGCCCCTCACGGGCAGTGCGCACAAGGCGGTGGTGCGGCAGTTTGCAGGAAACATTCGCCGCATGCCCTCACAGAAAGCGTTTATTTCCCCATATGTAGGCCTCCTTATCCATTCCTGCCGCCGCAAACGAGCGTCTTGTACTAATTCCTCGAATTATGCTCGACACGAAGAGAGAAAAAACGAGAAAGGGAACCTTTCGTCATTCATTTTCTCATTCCCCGGGACCTTCATCCAGCACCGCAAGAAAGCCTGCGTGAAGGGTCGAAAGAGGGAAGGAGACGGGAGCCATTGTGCGACGCAGCAGAGGAGAGAGTCACAGATGGGAAGGAAGGAGCAAGAGAGAGACGGAAACACAAGAAAAGGCCCGGGCGGATGTTACGGCAAATGAGGGAGACAGATGAGGACGCGGAAGTAACCTTTAAGAGCGTGGGGGCGGTGGCCCTGAGCTGTTTACACACACACACACACACACACACACACACACACACACACACAGGCACGCACACACTAACAACCCCTCAGAGATCAGGTGTAGCAACTGCGCAGCGCCGGTCCGAACAAGGGAGAGCACTACCATACACTCTAGCGCACACAGTTGTCTCCCACCCCCTCTCCTACTCTCTCTCCCCCCCCCCCTCTCTCTCTCTCTCTCTCTCTCTCTCTACCAACCGACCTATACCCAGCTCCACCTCCTACCATGTTGGAAGACGATTTCTTTCTTTTTCTCTCGAGACAAGTAAACGGGTGCCAGTAAAGGCGTCGTTCATATAAAGTAGGTCCGAGCGCCTGCGGCTGCTAGGGTAGGCCACCCGCCCGACACGGGTGCACGCCGCAGTCTGCGATTGCCTACCCAGCAGGCGTCGTCGGTTC
Source organism: Odontothrips loti (assembly GCA_038380765.1). NCBI lineage: Eukaryota > Metazoa > Arthropoda > Insecta > Thysanoptera > Thripidae > Odontothrips > Odontothrips loti. The sequence goes on from CM076253.1 coordinate 7,528,820, forward strand.
CCAGACTGCGGCTGAACTCATCCGCGATCATTTCCCTTCTCTTTCCCACAGGACAGGAGGACGGGCACCTAATACTGCAGGCCCGGCCGCAACACGTGCATGAGGGCGGGCGGGGCCCTGGTAACGGTATCGGTTAGTTGGTGCCGGGCTGCGGGATCGACCCACCGCCGCCACCGCAGCCGCAGCAGCAGCGCCCGCACCGCCCCGCACCGCCAGCACCCCGGCCAGCCAGTGCCAGCGGGGACGTCGCGGCGTCTCACAACGGCCAATTCACGGCCCACCCAAAAGAAGCAGCCCGGTAGGGGTGGGGGTGGGGGCGAGGCAGGGGGGGCGGGGCGGGGCGGGGCAGGGCAGGGCCAGCCAAGGCAGAGTCAGCCGACCCGGCAACACGCCAGCGCGCCGGGCTTGCCTACGCCCAGGCCGCTACGGCCGCACCAATCCGCACAGCATTGTGGGAAAACGTGTTATACTTGGGGAGCTGAAAATAGCGGTAGTGCTCGAAGCACGGTGCGATTTGTGGATTTCGGAAATCTCGGGAGCCTTTGCTGTGTGAATGTGTATGCAAAGGTTGTTGACTTGGCTTCTTTGTTTTTAGGGCGACGTCTTGGGCTCGGGGCGCTGACACTCTCATCCTCATCCCAACAAATCCGCCCGGAACACAGGACTTGTTCCCTATCTCCCTCGCCGTACTTCTGCCGAATACACTTATGTCTGCCTGGCGCCAGGGTTCTCTCCGGCGTCTCTACGTGACGTTGACACAAAGGAAGAAGAAGAAGAAGAAGTGGGGGAAGACCGGAGGACCGGCCGCAAGCGATGCCATCGGGGCGAACAAGTGAGTGGCGGCGCCAAACTTGGACCTGGCCGTCGACAAATTAAGGACGGCGACGACGACGAACTGGAAAACAAGTTGTGCTCATTCAAGTGGTCCGCGCCGCGCGCTCCGCCTGCTAAGGTTTGCGGAACGGAACAGCTTTGACAACATTTCCCCGGTCAGAAGCGCGGGAGGCCCCCGCCGTGGGCCCCGCCGTGGGCCCATGGGCCCGGCAGGCAGCGGGTGTAAAAGGGAGCGGAACAACAAGGGGGACAGATGTTCCGCCTCGAGAAGTTCCTCCCGGCTTTCGTTCCGAGCCTTAGTTTCCTGGCGCCGACTTCCGTTCGGAAACTCATTCCGAGATGTTTGGTGTCGGTGTGACCGAGCCGAGCCGAGCCGAGCCGAGCACCAACAGACGACAGACAACTTGCGACACGTACACGCCACACAAACTCGAGGACACTAATTAAGTTAAGTGCGGAACGCATGTGTGTATGTGAAGACGTCCTCTCGGTCGTCTCCGACCACGCTATCCTACCAGATGGAGTGGCACACGAGCTGAGCACACACGCACGCACGCGCGCACGCGCACGCACACATGCGCGCAATCAAGCCTTCCCCTCAGAACCACACACGTGCGGCAGCGAGCCTCCGTGGCAGTAGCGGCTGCGTGCAGGTAGTAATCCTGTACAAGGCAACACGTTTCTATCAAACTAAGGCATGGACTGTAAATGAAAGCAGCAGGAGGAAAAAAGATTAATTTCGAATCGGTCAACCTTTAAAAAAAAATCCTCGATTTTTTTTTCTTCCAAAAAGCCTCTCCTTATTAATATATTTCGCCAGACCTACTTATCGCCTATTCATCTTTTCCTCATTGATTCAGCGCATTAGCGTTCCAGCGTCGATCTGCCCGGAATAAATAGATTTCGTCTCGAAGCCCCGCGAACGCGTCGCTCCGAAAGCCCGACGGGAAAAGACACAGTGTAGTACCAGCTCCAGTCTGTCCGCGTCAGCTAGCCTCGCCCTGCCTCTGTCCGACTAGGATTCCGGGAAGAGAAAGGAATTGTCGGAGCGTCTGGACTTATTTTATTGAGGCGTAGCCAGGTGAGGCCACCACTTTGTCTCACCTTCAATCAACTGGGTACCCTGACAGGCGACCAGTCCGACCAGAACGCTTGGGATAGAAAGAAAAAAAAAACGGAACGTCTCACTTCTCCTACCCCCATTTGTCCTACCCATATATTTATTACAAAAAAAAAAAAACACACACACATACACACACACACAGAAAATGGGGATCCGTGGAGTAGACGAAAAAACGCTCAGACTTACGTTGGATGTTTGACGGACAGGTGTTTGCGGCAGGGTAGGGAAGGACGACTAAGAGCGATGGTGGCCTCGTGCACACGGCCACACTAATCAGACCCTGCTATAGCTGCTGCTATATGGCCCATTCCGCCTAACCTCAACCTCAAGGAGGCCGGGCCGGGGCAGCCCTAACGGTCCGGGGGCGGGTCCACACACTACACTGCTCGCAGACTGCCACCATCAGCTGTTCCGTAGTTGAGCGAGTATCTTTCGGTCGTTAGGCGTCGCGCGTGACTAGTCCGGGGAGAGGGTGGGGGAGGGACGGCAAACCACGGGGGAGCAGCAGCCGCTGGAGGCCGCTGCAGGCCACTGGAGGCCACTGGAGCCCTGGACATGTCATGCCGAGGCCGCTCTGCCGTCGCCATATCTTATTCCTTTGTGCCCGGCCCGCACCGCCCAATTTATCACTTACGCCGGCCGACAGCCCGTCGAGTGCCCTGGCTATTCTTTTATGAGGCCGACCTGAAAATTTCAGGGCGAGCGGATTGCGGGTTACCGGGCACTTCATCGTGAGCCACCCCGCCGCCCGGAGCGATAGGGCGGCTGCTGGGGGGGGGGGGGGGGGGAGGGGCACGCTACGGCTATTTACATGATAATGTGCTAGCTTTCTGTTCACCACTTCGGGGGTCTTACGCCCCACCGGTCGGCTTGCCGGGGCCCGCACTACTATATACAGTGTACACACACATGGGAAGAGGCCTTGAGCCCCCCGACACAATGCTCCGGCCGGTGTTTCATAAGATTGCGACCGGCGCACAAAAGGGAGGACAGGGCCCCCAGCGACTTAACGAAGAATGCAGTCACCTGCGGCTAACATGTGATGGCATTATTATAAAACCCTTCCAGCAGACCATGTCCGGCACGATGCAGGGCCGCCACCACGGCCGTGTACGTGCTCTGCCTCCACCTCAACGGGATTGGCCCCGCAGAGGGTCGGGACAGAACACATATCCAATTTTCTCGGAAAATTAAGTTTTTGACCTGCGCCTCCACCCCCCCCCCCCCCGAAACTCCCTTCCCCTCCCCTTGCTCCTCCTAGATCTGGTGTCCCTAATCCCTTCCCGTTCCTTTCAGCCCCGCTGCTCTCGGAAGGGGAAAAGTCAAAGTCGTGTAACAAAAAGAGGCTGAAGCTGGGATGAGGGTGGTGTTGGTGGGCTTAGGGAGGGTGAGGTCGGGGTGCTCCTGCCCGCGCCCCGCCCGCCCCCTGCCCGTGCCCCCGCCCCTGCCCCCCAGCTCCACGCCCTGCGCCCGCCCGGGTAAACTTTACCGGAAGCGGCGGCATATTTCAGCCTCCGACGCCACCACCGGTTCCAATACACGCAGGGGACACACGCCCCCCCCCCCCCCCCCCCTCAAAAAAAAAAAGTCTTCAAGTGGCACACAGCATAGTCGTTTGGCCTCGGAAAAGAAGTAAAGCAGCACAAGAAAAGATGTGTAAAAGAGATGGGAAAAAAGTGACGTGCTTTCCTGGCCGCGTGTGGCGCATTTGTTGGGAACCCAAGAACGTGTAACGCGGCCCTGCAACAAGAACCCTTTGCTCACCGGGTTCCCCCGCAACGACAGCAGTTTCCGTCATCACTCGAGTACCAAGACCTGCGCGCGCGCGGGCGCGCACACACACACACACGCACACACCGCTAGCTGTCCATAAATAACGTCTGTCAAAGCCAAGTAAATCAGGGCCCTAAAGCACCCAAAGGAAGACGCAGGGAGGGTTTATACACAGGACTCCAAAGGACACCAAGGCGGTGTTCACATTTCCGTCCCTTAATTTCCTTGCTGCAGGACGTGCAGGACGCTACGTTTGATTCCCCCGCTAAATAAAGAAATAAAGGACCACTTTCGACAAACAAAAACACCAAATATACAACAAAAACGGCTCGCAAGATGAGAGGGTGAGAGACAGGGAGGGACTGCCAAAGTGACGACACGTGGCGAAATAGTCTGGGAGGGGAGGGCACGGCAAGACGGCAAGGGTACGGGCGGGAGAGTGCGGGTTTAGTCAGGTGTCGCCAGACTACGAGCCTTCCAGGTGCGCACCCCCCCCCCCCCTCTCTCTCTCTCTCTCTCTCTCTCTCTCTCTCTCTCTCTCTCTCTCTCTCTCTCTCTCTCTCTTTCCCGCCGGGGAGTGCCAACTGCTGTCTAGATTACCCAGGCGCTGCTCATCAACAGAATGCACATGTTCTCTCAGCACCAACCACCCCCCTCCCCCTCCTCCTCCTCCTCTCAGCTCGCCTGTGACGCTGTGGGGATGCCCCACCCCCTACCCCCCTCTGCGCGTCTATACAAACCGACTCCCATTTTTCTCAAAACGAAGAAGGAGAAAAATAAACTACTTTTTAGACCTGTTGTACCTGCTGGCGCCTTCGCTGATGAGGCCTTTCTCCCCACCCTCACCACGCAGAATGCAACACCTTCCAGGCTGAAATCTCAATACCCCCGGCTGCTCTGCTGGCTCCCCCCCCCCCCCCCCCGGAGATTACCAGCCAGTGCGTTCCCCGGGGATGTTCGTGTCAGCGGGCGCCTCCCGGGCTTTGTGTGTGTGTGTGTGTGTGTGTGTGTGTGTGTGTGTGTGTGTGTGTAAGTGTGTGTGTGTGTGAACACCGCGGAAAGGAACAACTACAGACCGAGGCACGGTGAACAAAAGGAATTAGAATTTCGATATATGGTTCGAGTCGCACAGCTCCATACACTCGTTCTTCTTGTTGTTGTTCTTCTTCTCCTCTGCTGCGGACACTAAGCAGGCTGCCGCTGTCGTGGCGCGGAGCGGAGCAAAACAAGAGCAAAAGCATGAAAGAAGAAAATTAAGAAGAGAGCGAGAGAGAGTGTGTAAGAGTAGGCGAGAGGAGGAGGGGGAGAAAAATGGGGAAAATAAAATAAGGGCGGTATGGCGCAGAGAGAGAGAGAGAGCGCGCGCTCCAAGAAGCCACGTCCGGCTGCTCGCCACCACTGCTACCACCGCACACGGACACACACGCACACACACACGAGGTTCGCACATGTGTGTGTGTGTGTGTGTGTGTGTGTGACGCAGAACAAGAAGAGAGGTGACCGGACATCCTCCTCCCATTATATGGTGTCACTGTGAGCGGCTTTCCAAGGTTAAATCGACTGGTCGATAAGCGGAAAACTAAAACAATTTTTTAAGACCATTGCCCCCCCCCCTAAAAAAAGGGAAAAAATAAAAAATTAACGAGGTGGTTTTAGGTTGGCTTTAGCTTGGCGCAGCGCTGCACAGCAGTGGCCAGAGCCTAGGCTGTGCCGGAATGCGCATCTCCAACCTTTACTTCATTAGCCCCCAGTTTATGGGCGGCCGAGCGTGAAATCGTGCAGATTATTTGACTTGAGTCCGAGTCGGGGGTGCGGCCCCGGCAGGCCCCGTACAGCCGTACAGACGGCGGCCGGCTGCCGGGGGAACCCTTTCACAAAATCAATCCTTAGAGCACTCGAAAACTTGTCCGCACAAAGGCGAGAGCGCCTCACCCGGCCGGCAGCGGGGCGGACCGGGAGGTGGACACACAATAATATCATCCGCCCACCCGCATTCCTAGAGAGGCGACTCGAAAATTAGGGCGCGGCTGGGAAACAGAGGCGGCGGGGCGGGGCCGCATGGCTGTGCGCTGCCTGCAGCTGCGAGGGGAAAAACACGAGAATTCGCTTTGTCCGCCGCCTCTCCTTCTGGAGGAGCATTAAAGATGAGAGGTTAAAAAGAGAAAGGCGGGCGACAGCCGGGCCGGGCAGCAGCCGCAGCAGCAGCGTCAGCAGCAGCAGCAGCAGCAGCAGCAGTCACGGGACACACACCCGCACCGATCACCCCCATCCAGCTTGCCCATCTCTAGCCGAGTGTGAAAAATGTAACACGAACTCTGGACCGACTGCCTCGTTAAGGGACACAAGTCTTGACACAAGTTCAGCCGCTGCTCGCATACTAACACACGTGCAGAGCGGCTCCAACAAAAAGTGAACACAAAAACAGGTGCGCAGTCCTAATCACCAACCTGCCGCCCCCGGCCCGCCCCCGGCCCGCCCCCGGGGCCACCAGCACTGATGACCTCCACAATCTCACCGTCACACCAGAGCAGAGCGGCTGACTTACAGTACAAAACGCAATAATTAGGACTTGATGAGCGACCGCGGTGGATCCCATGGTGTGTGTGTGTGAGAGAGAGAGAGAGAGAGAGAGAGAGAGAGAGAGAGAGAGAGAGAGAGAGAGAGAGAGAGAGAGAAAGAGAGACAGAGAGAGAGGGGGGTGGGTGGATGTCGTAATCCACTTAAACAGCAAACGGGGCACAGCGCAGATAGCTGACGCAGTGATCACACAGATTCTCCAATAATGTCGCCCAATCAGTGCCGGACAGAAAACGTAAAAATCGTTAAAGGCAATGAGATCTCAGTTTTATAAAAGTTTAAAAAATTTGCGCGAATCTTCAGGTCTTTGCTCTCCCTCACCTATCGCGATCAGCTAGAAAGAGAGAGAGAGAGAGAGAGAGAGAGAGAGAGAGAGAGAGAGAGAGAGAGAGAGAGAGAGAGAGAGAGAGAGAGAGAGAGAGAGAGAGAGAGAGAGAGAGAGAGAGAGAGAGAGAGAGAGAGAGAGAGAGAGAGGGGGGCGCGCAGCGGCTACGCCGTTTGCTAGTTATGTCCGCCCGTTCTGTCCCGTCGCGTTCCGCTAAATGCTGGAATTAAGGAGTTCATTCCGTGCCGGCGCGGCGCGGCTCGGCTGGGCGCAGCTCGGCTCCGGGCTGGCCGACTCGCTCGCCAAATGAGGCAGGGAGCTTAGGCAAAACTCCGCTCGCGCAATTAACGACTCAAACTACATGGGGCGAGCCTGCAAAACCAACCCTGGGCCCTAACTCAGCTAATGAGGCGTGGCAGGGGCCGGCAGGGGCCGGCGGGGGCCGGCGGGGGCCGGCGGGGGGCGCAGTGCGTTGGGCAGGGGACCGGTGCGCGCCCGGGGCACGGCCGGAGGCTGGACGAACAGCTCCGGGGCCGGAATTTGTGACCAGTTCGGGTTCGGCTGCGTGTGCGTAACCGACGGTGAAGAAACACGTCCAGTGCTACGCAGCAGAGGGGTGCGCAGGTGCGGAGGGACGGAGGCAGCGGGGGCTCAAAGGCCGCGGCCGCGGCCAGCATTCCCGCGCCGTGTGCTCTCAAAGGATTCCTGCTGCCGGCACCGCCATCGGCGGCTCGCTTCAATCTCTGCTGCCCCCGCGTCCGCGAGCAAGTCTCCGAGGCACCAGATGGCTGTATCGAGCCCGGCCCCGGGCACGGCTCTGACACGGCTCCGGGCACGGCTCCGGGCACGGCTCCGGGCACGGCTCCGGGCACGGCTCTGACACGGCTCCGGGCACGGCTCCGGGCACGGCTCCGGGCACGGCTCCGGGCACGGCTCCGGGCACGGCTCCGGGCACGGCTCCGGGCACGGCTCCGGGCACGGCTCCGGGCACGGCTCCGGGCACGGCTCCGGGCACGGCTCCGGGCACGGCTCCGGGCACGGCTCCGGGCACGGCTCCGGGCACGGCTCCGGGCACGGCTCCGGGCACGGCTCCGGGCACGGCTCCGGGCACGGCTCCGGGCACGGCTCCGACACGGCACGGCTCCGGGCACGGCTCCGGGCACGGCTCCGGGCACGGCTCCGGGCACGGCTCCGGGCACGGCTCCGGGCACGGCTCCGGGCACGGCTCCGGGCACGGCTCCGGGCACGGCTCCGGGCACGGCTCCGGGCACGGCTCCGGGCACGGCTCCGGGCACGGCTCCGGGCACGGCTCCGGGCACGGCTCCGGGCTCCCCCCCCCCCCCCCCGACAACGTCCCGCCGCCGCACTCGCTCCGCGCCCTCCACATTCCAGCAGGCTCACTACTAGCGTGACACAGGAATTCTCCTTTCATGTCCAGACACGGAAGTTGCGGAGTGAGAACGCGATCCCGTGGAGGCGGTGAAGAGCATCATGCTGACGATGATCCTGGTGGTGGTGGTAGGCAGTGGTTATGACGGAGGGCAACCCCAGAGACATTAGAAACGCAGCAGCCTCTGAACAGCTGTCTCTCTCGCTCCCGTCAGGCAAGACACTTGTAGTACGACTGTTGCATTATTCTACAGCCAAGCCAAGGCACTCATGTCGCTAGTCTTTTTTTATTGCCCCACCCATTCTTCTCTGCTGCGTAGTTCCGTCCGCAGCTACAAAGTTCCAGGACCCGCCAAAGTCGTGACGGGCACAAACCAACACACACACACACACACACACACACACACACACACACACACACACACACACACACAGCGCGAGCACTGCCATCCGGATCCACAACAGTCGAGGAATTCCCATTCGACGAGCAATACTCGAACCCGAACGCGTTTCAAACCGCCCCACACACAGAGCCGCGCAGCGAGAGCGTCCTCGCATGCGCGACTTGAGCCAAAAGAGAAGAATTGATGCCAAAACCTCCCTCTCTCCCCCCCCCCCCTCTCTCTCTCTCTCTCTCTCTCTCTCTCTCTCTCTCTCTCTCTCTCTCTCTCTCTCTCTCTCTCTCTCTCTCTCTCTCTCTCTCTCTCCCTCTCTCTCTCTCTCTCTCTCTCTCTCTCTCTCTCTCTCTCTCTCTCTCTCTCTCTCTCTCTCTCTCTCTCTCTCTCTCTCTTGGACGGAGAAGGCACGATCACGCACGCACGGCACACTCTGACAAGGCGGGCACATACGATGTGACAGCTCGAACAGAACGTTCACTATAGAAAAGTAGAATAAGCCACAAGGCACTCCTGGCCTGGCGACACAGCTGGGAGACGACTCTGCCCACTTTCTTTTTTCTAAGTTTTTTTCTTAAATTCCAAGTTGGAGGTGAGAAGGGTTTTGAACATTCCCATGGCCGTCATCTGCTGCACTGTGCACCCTCCGCAGCGCCCTCCGGCGGTGGGCGGCCGCACCAGGCGGGGACGCCGCCGCAAAGTGACAAAATTTTCAGGCAACAGCCAACTTTGGCTGCGCCTCTGCCAGGCAGGCGGGCAGGCAGGGCTGGCAGGCTGGCAGGCAGGCTGGCAGGGCTGGCAGGCTGGCAGGGCTGGCAGGCAGGGGCCGTGCCCGCCTGCCGGCTGCGGCTCCCGCTACAGCCTGCGGAGGGGAGCCGAGCGGACCTGTTAGCCTACCAGAAACGTCCCGGCTGGTGCCAGCAGGGGCGCAGCGAGGCCGGGGGGATGAGGGGGTGGGAGTGGGAGCCCTCCGGGGACTGGTGTGGGGGCGGTACGCACGGCAAGGTCGGAAGGCGGGGTGGGAGGCGGGGAGGGGGGGGGAGGGGGCTGGGCAGATCAATACCTCACACAGCCCGGGCCCAGCCAGCCCGGGCCCAGCCCAGCACGGCCCAGGCTGCTGGATAAACAGCGGAGCAGCACAGCGGAGCAGCACAGCGGAGCCTGCTGGGCTCGGCTCGGCTCCGGACCGCGCGGCAGACAGGGCGGCAGGGCGCTTTCTACTCAGCGCCTACGCCCTGCCACCACGCCGTCGAAAAAATTCCCACGCAGTTTAATTCGGCCTCGCTTCCGCTCCGGTCCCGGGCCCGCCTCGCTACGCGCACGACGCTTCGTCCTTGGAATGAATCGGAGCAGCCTTCTCTCTCCCTCTCCCAAGCATCCGCCATGGTTCTCTGGCATAAAATCAGGCTCTGGGCGGCGAATTTCCGTCCAGCATGTGTGCGGACAGGGCGCAAACTCGGCGAAATAATTGGGATGGCCGCGGGAACAGACTGCTTTGTGCGTTCCTTACGTACCTTGCAGCGGCGGGGCCCAGATGTTGCGCAGATACCGAGCTCAGCCGAGCCCAGCCCAGCCCAGCCCGGCCCAGACCAACAAGGTGCGGGTGCTGTTCTCCTTTTTAAATTGGATGTGCTCCGCTGGGCGATATGAAAGGGCGGGGCGCGGCGAGAGGACATTAATGCTCATTCCTTTCTTTGCCTCTACACCCGTACTTTCGTGCCTCTTTACGTTGTTTTTTTTTCCCCACAATTTTTTTTTCTATTTTTTTTATTTTTAAAAGGGGCGAGAACCATTTTCCCCAAACAAAACCGTTGCAGAGTTGTATGTCGCAGGTTCCTCGTCCTTTTCACTTTTCGGCACCACGTTTTTTCGCGGAGGAACTTGACTCCTCAGTGTGTCCTGCGCGCCTCCAGCCCGCGGGGTTAGAGGGCGCCACCGACCAACCCGCGCGTACGCACGCCATGAAAAGGACCCCGCACCCACCCCGTTACGTTTTCTTCATCTTTTTCCTTTTTTTTTGTTATTTTTTTCTTTTTAATTTTTTCTTTTCTTTTTTTATTTTTTTTTGTTAAGAGCAAAGTGCATTGCGGGGTGTCCGCGGTGCCATTGTGGCCCGCGGGCTGCACCGCACCATAAAACACGACTTCTGCTAACGAACGAGGGCGGGCAGGCGCGGGGGGCGCGGGGGAGGGGGGCCTTGGGGGGATGGGGCCCTTGGGGGGGGGGGGGGGGGGGGGGGGGGGGCGTCGAGCACATCAAAGGCCAGAGGCTGACCGCCCACACGGCCCGGCCTCGCCCGGCCTCGCCCCACAGGAGCCCATACACCAGTGGCCGGACGGACGGACGGCACGGGACGGCTGCTCAGTCCGCCTGCCAAGGCCTCAGCGCAGGTCCAAAGCGGAGCCCTCTTTTTGCCAGCACCAAAGCGGTCCGCCTCGCGGATGTGCAAGTCCTGCCAGCGACACGACAGCCAGCCATGACAGCAAGTGGCCGCGAGGCAGCCGCAACGCAGCCTACGTAATGCGCTGCCGGGGAGAGAGATATCTTCAAATAACCTCGTTGATCCGGAAGAAAACACCGGAGTTACACGCAGCGCACACACGGATAGGGGGCACGTGCTGCTTTGCCATGCGCAGCAAACCTGGAGCCCCCGGCGACACACGCCAGCCGTGGTGTCGCAAAGCAGGTTCACACACACACACACACACACACACACACACACACACACACACACACACACACACACACACACACACACACACGGGGTTACCGCACGACCAACATGATAAGAGCAACAACAACCAGACTTGGGAAAGAGAAGCTGGCCTCGGGTGGCGGGCGTGTCGTAGGCGGCCGGCACGGGGGGGGGGGGGGCGTTTTACACGCGCGATACCGGCGGCGCAAGGCACACCGTGTAGGCTAGGCTGCCCTGAGTAATGGCGGGGACGCGCATAGAGTCAAGGGCCCGGCAGGCCAGCAGAGGGGGGCAGAATGGCGGCCGCTTGCTACTGCTGCTGCTGCTGCTGCTGCTGCTGCTGCTGCTGCTGCTGCTGCTGCTGCTGCTGCTGCTGCTGTTGCTGCTCTTGACGCCTCCGCCGCTCGCTGAAAAAGTTGGGGGCCGGGTGCCACACCCCACCTCGTCTCGTCAAATACCAAGAGCTTTTCGCCAACTCGAGATCAGAGCCACTCCCCCGATATTGATGATATTCGCCTCTGATCCCGTGGGATTGCACCCAGCCAGCGGGAGGGAGGGAGGGAGGGAGGGAGGGAGAGAGAGAGCCAGCGTGCGCGGGAGAGAGAGTGAGTGAGTGAGTGAGCTTGCGGCTGGGAGGAGCCGCCACGCCCAGGGCCACATAACTACTTCCACGAGAATATCTCAACAGCACGCCGGGGCGGGAGGAAGCTGTTCCCGAAGAGGGGGAAAAAGAAGAAGAAAAAAAATCGTGAGCGTGCGTTCTCATCGCCAGGATCGACAGGAGCGCAGGGCGGATGCAGAGCACACATAAGCCCTTCACAAAAACTACCGATAACACTCTCAACTTTTAGCGAATTCCTCCCGGAGAACGCTCGGAATTTTCCGCGTGACTTTTATCGATTGCGGAGACCTCTGGTCACATCTGGAGCCGGTCCGGCCCTCCAGGTGGCGCCACCACCCGGCCGGGGGCGCCGGGGGCGCCGGGGCGCCGGGCTGCCTCATCCCGCCCCACATTTACCCCGACGCCCCCACGCCGGTGGTCTCACCTTTCAGAGACGAGGCACGGCTGCCTGCGGCCGCGGTCAGAAGAGAATAAGAGAAGAAACGCGCGGAAAATGCGGGAGTGGGAACGAGTAAAAAGAGAGACTAAAAAAGAGAGATGAAACGCGATAAATCCGTCGCTCGCATTGGGATTGCTTCAGACTTGATAGACTTTTGTTTCCGCGCCGAGTGCCCCCCTCTCCTCCCCTGGCGTCGTCGTCGGGCACAGAGGAATTAAAAAGGCGCCTTTTAATGTTCACTCCGCCGGCCCCGCCCCGCCGCGGGCCCCGGGTGTTATCAGAGCTTGCGGCATCCCGTTTGAGCAGGCCGCCCGCCCGCTCCGCCCGCCCGCTCCGCCCGCTCCGCCCGCCTCACCCGCCCGCTCCGCCCGCCTCACCCGCCCCGCTAGCCACCGCCTCCAAATTGCGCCGGCAGCTTTCAGGGTCTCCTCCGTTATTTTGCCGAGGCACTGGACCAAGGGGCCCCGAAGGGCCGAAGGAAGGGGAAGGAGGGGGGGCGAGGGGGGGGGGGGGCACGGGCCATGTAATTGCAGCCGCAGACTTTGGCCAGGATTGCTCCGGACGACATACAGCCGGGGCCCAAGTATTTATACGGACCGATCTGGGCATTACGCTATGAGGGCTCCCCGCCTCACGGAGTCCGCAATGATTCGCGATTTATTTTTTATTTACTTTTTTTTTAGCGCACAGAAAAATAAAGAGCAATATTTTGCACATGTTCCAACCACTCGTGGAAAGTCGACAGTTCGCCTCGCTCGGCCTCTCCTGCTCTGCATGAAGTGGACGCAAATATTGAGTTCACGCGCAGTCATAACGCACACATACACTCTCACAAAAACAAAATCGCGACAAAAGAAATTCAAGGGTATATGTGGACCCCCCGCGAGGCTCCACCGCGCCGTGCACGGACAGTAGTAAAGTCCACACGCCGCTGCACCGCGCCGTTCCGCACGGGACGCAATTAACGCGAGCGTCGTGGCCACCACAGTCCCCGCACGGACACCGTCAGCAACGGAGTGCAGAAACGGAGCCACCATTCATTTGCCGCAAGGCTCATTTAAAACAAAAAAAAAGGACAAAAAGGAAAAAAAACAATCTAAGGGCGTTCTTGCAGTTGATCTGGCCTGAGGTTGTATGGGGGGGGGGGGGGGGGGAAAGAGGCAAAAACATTTTGTCGCATGGCTGCTGTTCCTACTGCAGTGGCCTTTCCTCTATATGCGTTCTCGGTTGTGAAATGGGAAGGACAAAAAAAAAATTGAGCGAGACGGGGGGTGAAAGAGGGAGAGAAGGAGACAGAGACAGAGAAAGGGAGAGAGGGAGAGAGAGAATGCAGGAAGAGGAGGGGGTAGTGACAGTCAGCGAACACGACAGGGCGTTCCCCGTCATTCAGAGGACCGATAACGGTCTAGGAACGGCCATTTTCTTTTTTGTACGAGAAACTACCACGAGTTAATTTAGACGGTAATAGTAGAGGTTCAAAAGATGTTGCATGCGATTTCTGAACTGCATTTGTACCACAAGTGGAGCGCAGCACTACACCAATGCTGGCCTTCCAATTGCAGGGGGAGGGGGAGACGCAGCCGCCGGACAAAATCTTAACCGCTCGGAATTAAATCATCTGGATGGGGTTGGTACAGCGCACACCAAATTTTTTTCCCACCTCCGTCATAACATTCTCCTCGCCGACTCGGCACACTGAGCGGGCTCTGCCGGGCCTTGACACCTGTCCCTGCACATTGATTGCGGTGCTGGACGTGCCGCGGGTGCAAAGTCGGCCCCAGGCCGGTGGGACAGCCGCCTGGGAGGTAGACCCGCCCGTCGGGCATCCCTGCCGTGCGGGCTGGCCTACCCTCGACTTCGCAGGCGCCCGGGAGGTAGGCGCCTGGGAGGTAGACCCGCCCGTCGGGCATCCCTGCCGTGCGGGCTGGCCTACCCTCGACTTCGCAGGCGCCCGGAAGGTAGGCGCCTGGGAGGTAGACCCGCCCGTCGGGCATCCTTGCCGTGCGGGCTGGCCTACCCTCGACTTCGCAGGCGCCCGCGGGGACAACTTCTTTTGACGAGCCTGCAGCGGCGTCTTCCTCGCTCCACCTTTTGTCCCCTGACGACGCCATCCACCGCCGCCGCCGGCAGGAGAGAGACAGAGTGTGCGCCCGCCCGTGAAGCCATATTTCACACAACGGCTGACGTTTCTGTATCTGCCGAGGCACGCGGGCTCACGCGGGCGCACGCAGCGATAGCTGGGGAGGTACAGCGGCAGACACGATCTGTGACGTCTGACAATCGCGGGGACACCCGTCTGCTAACAGCCGCACTCTCAGTCACGCCGGCCGCGGAGCCGAAAATATAAATACGATTCCGCCGTGAGTGCGCCCAGTCCTTTGTGCACGACGCGGCCACCAGGGGGTGTGCCGCTCCTTCCCCACAGCACCCTGCTCTGCCCGTGCGCGCCCGTCCCCACGCCGAGCCGATACGACTGACGCATTCAAAATGTGACGCATGTCGCGCCGAATAACACAATCTACATACGTTAGCATACCTTTCCGATGCACCTGCTGCTGTGACGAGAGCGGCAGTGATGGGTCAGGTGGGGGGAGGGGGGGGGGGGAGGGGGGAGGGGGGGGGGAGGGGGGGGGGGGAGGGGGGGAGGACTAACCAGAGCACTCTCGGGCTGGCCGGCTCGCTAATCATCACGGAGTGGTACGATGGAGGCGGCACGGCCCTCACGGACACACACACACACACACACACACACACACACACACACACACACACACACACACACAGCGGACCCAACCAAGATATGAGACTAGTGTGTCCACCGCATACAGCCGAAGTGTGGTGGGCACTGAGATTGATAGCGTCGCGGTCACCGCCCATGAGGGAAGGGAAGAGGCTGCATTCCGTGGCCTCAGATCCAAAATACGAGTCCGACTCGCCTTGGCGCCAGGACTTTTTTTTTTTTTAAAAAAAAAGGGTTACATGACCTTTTTTAGATAGAAAACGCGGAAAAGACCTCTGTCACTAACGTCCTCGTTTCTCTTCCGTCTTTAATGCTGCAGCAGCCGCTGGACGTATTCTCATTCGCACTACGGATGCAGACCTGCTGGCTGGTTGACATAGGGGTATCCAGGGGAGAGGGATGAGGGGTCACGTTTCAATGAGGGGGCGGGGGACAAATCGCGACGTAGCAGAGGGGAGGGAGCGGGGGGGGGGGGGCGTGCCACTTGCCTGTGACAGCAGCCAATTTCCTGGTGCTCTATACCCGCAGCAGGGCCCCCCCACTCTTTTGCTGGCTGCCTCGCGACCTACCCCCACCCCCTGTAATGCATGCTCACCATGTATAGGATGCGTATATCACCGACACGCTACACAGCAACCCCCCCCCCCCTCCACACACACACACACACACACCGTGCAGTGTGAAAAATACAAACAAAGGCCATCCCTCACTGCCAAATATTAACGAGCCAATCTTCCATTTCCAGCGGCATACACAGCGGGAGCGTGATATGGGATATGGGACTCGCTGTGGACCAATGCAGTGCCCTGCTTCGCGAGAGCGCGCGCGCGCGTGAGTGGGTGTGTGGTGGATTTTTAAAAAACGCAATCCATTCCCTGGGATTTCCGGAACTGGTTTCCGATAATGATTCGGATGTAATTGAGACAGACGCTACCCAGACAGCAGCTCACACAGTCTGGATTACTCGGCAGTGGCAGTTTCCCACATCGCGAGGGGTTCGCGGCACGACGCAATAAGAGGCCGCCGCAAATCATTCCTCGTGTTGTTTTTGCGTTGTTTCTTTTTCCTGACTTTGACAGAGTGATGGAATCAAAACAAGAGAAGTGTGTGTGTGGGGTGGGGGGGGGGGGGATTTCCGCGGTGTAACCCGAGGGTGATGACGGCCGAGCCAAACATAAGTCGTCAACTTTCCCTTGTCTTGTCGGAGCGGGGCCCGGCCGGCGCCCCCGGCACTGTCCGAGGAGCGCGGCGGCGCGGCCAGCCAGCAGACATGCCATGCTCCGAGCCCCGCGGGCTATCCCCCTGGCTGGAAAGGGAGTGGAAAAATAACACGGTAATGTGAGAGTGACAGAGAGAGAGAGAGAGAGAGAGAGAGAGAGAGAGAGAGAGAGAGAGAGAGAGAGAGAGAGAGAGAGAGAGAGAGAGAGAGAGAGAGAGAGAGAGAGAGAGAGAGAGAGAGAGAGAGAGAGAGAGAGAGAGAGAGAGAGAGAGAGAGAGAGAGAGAGAGAGAGAGAGAGAGAGAGGAACAAAACACACTGGCTCCCGGGCCAAACCAAAGCAGCGGCAGCACAGAAGAAAGACAAGAGGAACTCCTGGTAAAAAGATATTCCGCCTCCAGCACCACATGTGCGATGGACGTTTCCATGCGAGGGCCCGGCGGGGCCCAAGCCACGCGCCGCCCTGCCACGCACCGCCCTGCCACGCGCCGCCCTGCCACGCGCCGCCCTGCCACGCGCCGACCTGCCACGCGCCGACCTGCCCTGCCAAGCGCCGCCTGCAGGCCAGAGGGTGTTGACTTAGTACTGTGGTTTCGAACGGCCAGAGAAGGTCGGGTTGCCTAATTTTAGGGGCGCCCCCCGAAAGCAGGCAAGCAATTTTTGTCGGAAAAGTAAAATGAAAACGAGCGGGTATCGAACCCGTGTCGCCCGACCCATCCGAGACACGAGTGGCGACGCCGCAGCCGCTTGCGCTACGACGAGTGGTGTGAGCCGGCGAGACCTGGGGCTGCATAGTGGTCAGTAGGACGCAGAAGACTCGCAGCAGCGTGAAACGTGCAGGCGTTGGCAACACTACTCTCGGGGAGCGCTCTCTGTCTCTCTCGCACACACGACAGAGGCGCGCCATTTGAGTGTACCCCCACTGCTGCCGGCAAGGCACAGCTTCCGAACAAGTTTCGCGCAGAGCGGCAGCAGAGACATGAGAGCATGGCGGCGGCGGGAAAAAGTATGAAGCGTCGACGCCGTCGTCGTGGTAGGAGAGAGAGAGAGAGAGAGAGAGAGAGAGAGAGAGAGAGAGAGAGAGAGAGAGAGAGAGAGAGAGAGAGAGAGAGAGAGAGAGAGAGAGAGAGAGAGAGAGAGAGAGAGAGAGAGAGAGAGAGAGAGAGAGAGAGAGAGAGAGAGAGAGAGAGAGAGAGAGAGAGAGAGAGAGAGACGGAGAAGGAAATTGATCTAAATTCCTGACGATCCTAACGCGCGAAGGACGCGAATAACAAAGTTTGGCAAGACAAGGCCGGGGTCGGGGCGGGGCGGGACGGGTCGCCACACGAAGGCCCGGCCCAGCCCAGCCCAGCCAGCGCGGCGCCATGGTGACCGCGGCCGATCACTTGCTTTCAATTCACGGAGCAGAATAAAGAGCCGGGTCACTTCATCTGGAACACTATTTCTCACCCTTCCCCTTCTCCCCTCCGCGCATCTCCCTGTCCGATGCAGCATATTATTTGTCCCCAAAGAATCGATTGGTCCGCCAGGTCTGCCCCAGCCTCCCCGACCCGGAGGGAATGTGTTAACGAAACAGCGCTGCCGCGGAGATGAGAGAAGGGGGCGTCGAATAATGGAGAACAGGAATCACAGCGGCAGCAGCAGCAGCCGAAGGGAATTGGAACGAAAAATCGGGGAATAGCTTTCGGCTACAGAAGACACTACATCGGGCAGCCAGCGCCACTGTAGTGGCAGCTGCCGGGGCGGGGGATGTTACTGGATGTACGCGAGAGGGGCCCAGGACCGGCACAGCGGAGTGAAGGGAAATAAAGGAAAGGAGAGAGAGGGGGAAGACAGCAGGCGGATATCGCGAGTGTATCGCGATTTTAGTCGCAGCAGCTGTACCAGACGCTCGGCGCACTTGAAACGTGGAAAACCTAAAATATTTATTTAAAGGAAAAAAAGGGGGGGAAAATCTCATAAAAAAATACACACATGGTTCCAAAAGTTCTCTGCTCGGCACGAGGAATGAGATGCAGTCGTCGGGTCTGAGTTTTCAACCAGTGTGTCTTTGCTTCATACAGAAACGCAAATAGGAGGGGGGAAAAAAGGAAAAAATGGTCCAGAAATGCGTTGGAGCTGGGCTCCATCTCCAGCTCCAGCTCCAGCATGGCTGTGCTGTGGCGTGTGCGGGCGGGTGTGTGGGGGGGGGGGAGGGGGGGCGCTGGTGCGCTCGCGTGTGAGAGCGGCTGAGCGAGATACGAGATTGGAATAGAGACCTCTCCTCTGCAAGGTCGTGTGCCGTGCCGTGCCGTGCCGTGCCGTGCCGTGCTGTGCCGTGCCGTGCCGTGCCGTGCCGCGCCACACCCCAGCTGCCTGCCGTCCTGCTGGCCCTTGCCGCTGCACTGCTGCCTATCGCCACTTCAACCCTACAGCCTCCTCTCGTTATTCCGATACCATCGACGGACACCTTCCACCTTCCCCTCCCCTCTGCTCCTCTCCCGTCCCCTCCCGTCCCATCCCTCTGCCCCGCAGCCATGCCGTGGAGCCCGGCCCAGCCCGTGCGCCTGCTTGCTAGCCTCCGTCGTGCTGCCCGTAAATATTTCGTGTTTCAATTAGCGAAAAAAGCCTCTTGGCCCGGGGCTCCGGGACTCTGGGCTCCGGGACTCCGGGACTCTGGGCTCCGGCAGCTGCTGGCGGCATTAGCGGCCCTATCGGCTTCAGCGGTATAAATCGAGAGCGATAAACCCCCACCGATGCAGGGCCCGGTGAGCGTTCCGAAGCCAAAACCTTTTGTTTCTGAATGCCGCATATTTATTTGAATTTGAATTATTTTTTTTCGCCTCGCACACGACGCGACTTGCGCCCTCCGACTCTTGGATAAATATCGGCAAATTCCACGTTCTCATTCCGCTACAATGTTCTTATTTCGCTCTGTCTGCCCCTCCCCCTCTCCCTCCTTCCCTCTCCCGCTCTCTCTCTCTCTCTCTCTCTCTCTCTCTCTCTCTCTCTCTCTCTCTCTCTCTCTCTCTCTCTCTCTCTCTCTCTCTCTCTCTCTCTCTCTCTCTCTCTCCTCGACTCGACTCGAACGAGGCGCGACTAGCCATGAATCCACAATCAAGTCACGAGCTGAATCGATCGCAGCCCCTTTCTCCGCCTGCCTCCTCCTCTTCATCGTCTGCAATTCCACACAGTTTCCTATTGGCGCTCGGTTCGCGGGGCGGCGACGGCGGCGGCGGGAAGTTTGAAAGGGAACGGGGCCCAACGGGATGGGCCTGGCCTGGCCGAGGCGGGGACGGGACGGGCAGCAATATCTGCGACCACTCGTGCGTGCTGACCTCCCGGAGAACACGGGCTGCATGGGGGCGGGCGGGGCGGGCAGCGGGGGCTCAGTGCGGGGCACAAGACAATGCGTCGGGAGGAAAGAAGAAGAAGAAGAAGAAGAAGAAGAAGAAGAAGAAAGAGGGGCGAGGCAGGGTGGTTGAGGTAGGACACGGCGAGCGGTACCACCACCATCAGGGTCGGGATGTGAACACGGGGGTCCGACGCGACGGGTGTATCGAGAGGGGACGCCGCTGGTGTGACAAAGATAGAGTATGGCAGGGTGAGGTGCGGACGGGGCGACACACTCACACTCACACACACTCACACACACACACACACACACACACAAGGGGCTGAAATGAGGTGGTGCCGGGAAGCTTCTGCAGAGCGCGGCCGGCCAATAGCGTGAACGGCGGCCAATATGGACACCGCATGTACAGCGTACGGAGGAAAAATAAGTACTATGTTCCCGACTCGATTTTCAGTCGATTTGGTTCTGAGAACTAAAATTTTGTTTGGGGAACTATTTGTTAGTTGCATTAACGAAGAGGTCAGGTCAACCACATTTTTTTTGCTCCCGCAAACAAACGTCTTCGTGGAGCAGCTGGCCTGGTTAGTCAGTCCCTCGCCTCGTTAGCCGCGGCTGCTAGCTCGGGCGGCGACATTGTCCGGCATTATCATTTGTGCCGAGTGGCGCCACCTGGTGAGTATTGTAAAGTACTTGAGGAGGCCCGCGGGTGCCATTGGGGCTGCCGGCGGCGGAGTGCTGCTGCTGTACGAGTCGGGGCGGGGCGGGGCGGGGCGGGGCAGGGACCTGAGAGCGGAATGCTACGACCAGATGGTTTCGCGAGGCAGATAGCGACACGTCATAAACTGGGGCAAACACAGGAGGGGAGGGGAGGGGAGGGGAGGGGGGGGGGGGATCTTGCAGGCTGCAGCCGCGGCATACTACAAGTTCCCCCCGGCGCGCCGCCACGGCCGGCATGGCATGCGAGAGCACTGAGCCCCGCGCCCCGCCAAGAAACACACCAGCCATATTGAACAAGTTGATTCCGCCCAGAACCAACAAACAGCCCGCATGCCGCCGCCATCACCACAGGGCGGCACGGAGGGAGGGAGGGGGGGAGGGAGGGAGGAAGGAGGGAGAGGTTACTTGCGGCGTCGAGTTACGAAACACTTTTGCGAGCAACGACTCGTTTTCTTAAACACCTTGCGCTGTGTGTTGTTGTTGCACTGTCCGCTTACAGACAGCAGCAGCACCGCCGGCCTGACCAGAGGGCTGAGGCCGGCCGGGGCTGGTCACAAAGGGCACACGCCACGCCACGGCGCGCCACGGCCACACAGAGGGATGCCACGCCACGGCAGAGGTCCTCCAGTTAGAGTGCGGCCGTGCCTGTGCCCGCCGGGGCCCGCTGGGGCCGGCAGTGCCAGCGGCAGTGCAGCCACCACCACCACCACCACCACCACCGCCGCCGTTATAACGAAGCGCATCATGAGCACATTGCGAAGAAAAGCGCGGAAAATGGGGCGCCGCAGTGGAGAGAGGGGGGCAGAGGGCAGGCAGGGCGGGGGAGGCGGATACGAGGAGCGCACTTCACTTCGCCTGCAGTACACCATGCCTCCACCACACGCGACACACACGCCGTGGGCGTGGTGGCGTGAGAGAGACATAGGGGAAGAGAGAGAGAGAGAGAGAGAGAGAGAGAGAGAGAGAGAGAGAGAGAGAGAGAGAGAGAGAGAGAGAGAGAGAGAGAGAGAGAGAGAGAGAGAGAGGGCTCCGCAAAGAGCGAACGAGAGCGATGAGAGGGGCAGAAACACCACGCCTGTAGCTACTACTACCAACTGCATGAGAGAGGGAGTAAAAAAGATAAGATGAAAATGCATTCGAAGCAGATGGGATGCGAGATGTAGGGGGGAAGCCGGGGCGGAGGGGGCTGAGATACCTGCAGGTCCTTATCACCCCCCCCCCCCTCCCTCCAGCGGAGACGCGGCGGGGGGCCGTATGCGCCTCTCTACTGCTAGTTCCTGTCCTGATGCCGACGCGGGATAAAATAGCGGATATCCGTCAGCGAAACTTCCGGTTGCCAACAATAACTCAGGTCGCCACAATGGGCATGGCGGATGGCGGGCAGAGACGCTAGCGGCGCGGGCTGCGGGAGCTGCGGCTGCTGGCGGGAGGAGCTTCCGGTACCGTCAACAACAACCCTGTCCCGTCACGGCCCACACACACACACACACACACACACACACACACACACACACACAGGTATTTCAAGTGCACCCTTTTGTTCCACCGGGGGGGGGGGGGGGGGGGCTGAAAACAATGAGGTGGGGTGGGACACCTTGGCACGCGCCGCCCTTTATTACATTCGCCATGACGATGACGAAGGAGGCCACCTTGAGGTTCACGAAGAGCAGCATCATCATCGTCCTCCCCGTCATGGTCCTCCTTGTCCTCATCATCATCGCCATCATCATCATCTTCATATCGTCATCATCACCATCATCGTCATCATCGAATCATCATCTCCTCCCTTCCGCAAAGTGCCGTGTGTCCGCATACGGGGGCGGGTTCAATTACCACTACCCGCGCCCCGCACTGCGTCAAGCACCGCGAATGAGATCCGGCTCGCGGATTCAACTCCCCAACTATCGCGGGTCCAATTAACCGCCCGGCTCGGGTCGCTCGCGGCCGGAGCTTCCCTCCCGTTTTTCCGGTGCGCGCTGGCCGTGTACAGTACAGGTGGGCTGCCGGGGGATAAAGTGAAGATGCCAGCAGGAAACGCTCTCGTTCCCTTAAGGGGATGCGGGGGAAGGGGAGGGGGATGAACGAAGGTCCCGCGAAGAGCCGGAGGGAAGAGGATGAAAGAATAATGCGTGTAAAGAGGGAGGGGGGGGGCACACAAATCACTGCCGTATAATCGGGCGCCGCTGCCGCTGGCCCCATGAAAAGAGTCTCAAAGTTATATGACTTACATAGATCACGATATCCTCCCTCCCTCCCTCCCTCTCCCCCTCCCTCCCTCTCTCCTCCCCTCCGCGCTGGCCGCGGCTGGCCCTTGGGCTGGCCCCCGGGCTGGCCAGCTCCGCGCTCCGACTCAACCATAAATCCCCCCATCCGCTCGCAACGGATCGCGATGGACCTCGGAGTTACACTCCTTGGCCATTGCTGCGTCACCGTCGCGGTGGTGGTGGTGGTGGTAGTGGTGGGGGTGGTGGTGGTGGTGGTGGTGGTGGTGGTGGTGGTGGTGGTGGTGGTGGTGGTGGTGGTGGTGGTGGTGGTGGTGGTGGTGGTGGTGGTGGTGGTGGTGGTGGTGGTGGTAGTGGTGGTGGTGGGGGTGGTGGTGGTGGTGGTGGGGGTAGCCTACCTGGGGTTTCCTCGGAGGGCAGCGTGGTGCAGCGCGTTGAAGCCGTTGCTGTTGGTCAGCGTGATGTCTGCGTTGTTGTCCAGCAGCAGGCTCAGCATGTCGTCCCTCTTCTTGGAGATGGCGTCGTGCAGCGGGGTGTCGCCGTCCTCGTCCTGGACAAAATTATCTCTCTTAGTTTTTGTTTTCTTTCAAATTTACTCTCTTTTTTTTTCCTTTTTTTGTCACTATCTTCCATGCCGTGCTTTTGTCACCTCTTCCGTGAGAACGCCCCGGAGAGAGGCCTGGCAGCGGAGTAAAAGAACAATAAACTCTCTCTCTCTCTCTCTCTCTCTCTCTCTCTCTCTCTCTCTCTCTCTCTCTCTCTCTCTCTCTCTCTCTCTCTCTCTCTCTCTCTCTCTCTCTCTCACACACACACACACACACACACACACACACACACGCGCGCGCGCGCGCGCGCGGAGCGGCAGATGAACCAGTAGGAAGCTGGACAAACAAACGCCCCCCTCCCTCCCCGATATTATACGTATCGGATCACGATCAAAGAGTGAGAGGCAGAGACGGCGAAAGTAAACAGCATCGCTGGTGGTCCTGCGAGAGTGAGAGAGATGGAGCGGGAGGCGCGTTAACGGCCACGAAATAGGCGAATGGCCTTTCCTCCTCCTCCTCTTTCCTCTCCATTTCCGAACTCTTTCCCTCTCCCTCCCTCCCTCTCCCCGCCATATCTCACACAGCGGCGCTCTCACTCTCTCCCACTTGTGCCGCCCCCGGAAATTAAAAGTATTAATTAAAGCGTTAGGCGGCGTAATGGCCGACTCTAAGTAACCGACGAAACTTCCCAAAGACGCCGCCGCGGTGGTGGCGATGCGGGGCGGAGGCGTGGAGAGGAGAGGGAGGGGGAGGGGGGGCATCGTAACGCCCGGGCACACTACCGTTTTACAACCCTTCCGCTCTGCCTCCCGCACTTGCAAGTTTTGGTTTAGTATTTTTATTAGGACGCCGTCGCCGTCTCCACCGCCGCCGTCGCTGCTGCTGCTGCTGCCGCTGCTGCTGCTGCTGCTGCTGCTGCTGCTGTGCTTGTCCATAACCTATGAGACGACGGCCGAGGCAGGCCGGAAGGTAGCGAGCGAGCCGGGCTCGAGCTCGGTGGACCGAGCCGGGCGGGGCGAGCTAACTGCTGCGGTGGTAGCGGCGAGCCACGGCTCGGCTCGCCCATCGGAGATCTCTAGTCGGACGGAACAGTCGGTGGTCTATGGGGAGAAGAGAGGGAGAGAGAGGCAGAGAGCTAGCCAGGGAGGGAGAGAGAGAGAGAGAGAGGGAAGGCGACTAATGCGTGGCGGCCATCCCCTACCCGCCCCCACCCCTAGCCCGGCCCGGCCCTCCCTGGGATAGCATTGACGGCGAGCGAGCGAGCGTGAAATGATCCCTCCTGGTAATCCTGCTGCTGCTCCGGGCCGCCGGGGGGGGGGCGTCGGGGAGGCGAGGACGCCGATGACGACGTGGGCGTGGTGCGCTCTCCTTTTATGGCAAATGCAGGGAGGGAATAGATACCTCCCGCCGCCGAGACTCATCCTTGAGTTATGCCGTTTTTACGCCGCGCCTGGCCCCGGTGCCCCGGTCCGTAGAGCCGTACAGTTACCGCACCGCGCCGCACCGCGCCCCGGGCCGGGCCGGGCCCCGGGCCCCGGGCATCGATGCCTGACTACCACTCAGCCTACACCGCCGAGTACCGAGATTCTTTTATGGGCACTAACCGGCCCGCTGCGGCCGTGGCCGGCCATGCCGCGGGGGCTGCCCTCATCGTGCTGCACCGAGGCCATGACCACCTCCACCGTCCACCCCGAGGGTACAAACAAAAGAAAAGATGTACGCACTCTTTGTAGACACGCACCGAATTCCTAGTCGATTTTTAAAAAAAATGAGATTTCGGGTGAATTTTTAGTGAGGGCTTTCTAGCTCTGGCCCCGGCCCTTCAGATCACGGCCCTGTGAGGCGAGAGGTGAGAGGGTCGACGCTCCGCTATCTCACTCTATCAGGAGGGGACGGGGGCGGGGGGCGGGGGGCGGGGGGCGGGGGCGGGGGTGGGGGCCGGGGGGCGGGGGCGTGGCCGCGGGGGCCGAGGCCGGGCCCCACACGGCACGGGGGCCTCAGACAGCCGCCCGACCGGACGCTCATTTTCCAAGGATCAACGTCTTCATTTTCCAAGACGGGCTGCTGCTGCTGCTGCTGCTGCTGCTGCTGCTGCTGCTGCTGCTGCTGCTGCTGCTGCTGGGACGCCGCCGCTGAACATGCGGGCGTCGTCTGCACGGAGAAGGAGCGGGCCGGCCGGAGGCGGAGGAGGGAGGAGAAATAATATCCAAGACGCAACAAGCCGATACAGAGATATTGAAAGACATACGCGGACAGCAGCCGGACTTGAGTGGGTGCAGACGGCGAACTCGGCAGCCCCGCCCGGCAACGCCCGCGGTCGTATGTATACTGTCGGCGTAATACGTATACCAAGCAATACACATTTCCATCTCTCTCTGCAATCATTTCCCCGCGGCCATTCCTTACCGAGACACGGCCGCCGCCGCCGCTGCCGGTTCGCCCCGTTTTCTCATATCCGTTCCTTCATTCATTATTCCAATAATCGTTTTTCCTCCCCTTACGCGTGTGCCCCCCTCCCCTTCCCACAATGTTCCCTAAGAGTACTTCCATTAATTCTCGCGCTACGAGAAAATAGAGAGAAAATGTTCCAGGGAACTTCCCTTAAATGCCCTCCGCACTGTGAAATGTCGTCATTTTAAAGCACCCCAAAAGTGTTCTAGAAATAATTATTTTTTCCACGCGGATTCAGGCATTCTTTGGATCATTCCAGCCTTTCGTAGCCACGCCACCACAGGTCCCTCCTAGCCCCCCCCCCCTCCCCCTCCTCTCGCCCCGCCTGAAAACGACTGCATGGCGGATACCGGTGTGGATGCGGGCTTGGGGCGCTGCTGCTGCTAACGCCACTGCCGCTACCGCTGCCACCGCCGCCACCACCCGCCTGCGCACAGTCACTGCTACACACCGTCCCCAATTTGAATTTAATGTTATGGCAACAATAAATAATGTGCCGCTAAGCGATTTCCAATAAGCTGGAGAGAGCAAGAAAACGACGCGCGAAGGCAAGGGGGTGAGGGAGAGTGGAGGGAGGTGGAGGGGAGAGGGGTAGTGGACAGAGTTTCCCGCCCTCGCCCAGACCTGCGTGCGTGTGCGTGTGTGTGCGAGCGAGTGTGTGCGCACACACAGACACCCCGACAGGATCGCTTCATTCCGAGTTTCGGGCCGCCCCTATCTGAGGGCGGCCGATGCCGCACAGTCAGCCTCCTCCTCCTCCTCCTCTCCTCTCCCTCCTCCTCTTAGCAGAGAACGCCGCGCGGCTGAGATATCAATTTCAACACGTCGACACCTCATTTACCCCCGCCGCGCTGCGAATAAGAGGTGGTGCTCTGCAATCAATCAAAGCCGGCCTTATTGGCAGAATCATCCGCGACACGAAGTCTTAACTTTCTACCGACCCCCCCCCCTCTCTCTCTCTCTCTCTCTCTCTCTCTCTCTCTCTCTCTCTCTCTCTCTCTCTCTCTCTCTCTCTCTCTGTCTGTCTGTCTGTCTGTCTGTCTGTCTGTCTCTCTCTCTCTCTCTCTCTCTCTCTCTCTCTCTCTCTCTCTCTCTCTCTCTCTCTCTCTCCTGCCGGGCGGCCAGCCCCCTACTAATTTATATCTCGACATGACAGAGCCTCGGCCCGCCACAAGACTGACAATGGGGGAACATCCGTTCCGCCAGCGAAAATGAGGGAGAGCGAGAGAAAACAGCTGCGAAACAAAGTGGCCCGTTTGTTAAGAGGGAGGCAGGTGATTTTCGTTTGTGCAAGGTAAGCGCAGCCCACGAAAAAAAACGGCCGCCCCCTCAGAGTATTTGAACCCGCACGCTTTCACACAGCCCGAAGGCACACCGTCATATACGCCCGGCTGGGTCCGGCTGGGTCGGACTGGGTCCGCGCACAGGATGCTGCTGGTCTCTTATGGCCACTCACGGCCCCATTACCACATGTATGCGCCTCACACACACGCACACACACGGCGGCCATATCGAAATTCGAGCGAGCTCTTTGTACAAAAAAAAAGATGCATTATTCAACCACTTTGATATTGCCGATCGTACCGGCCACCATTTATTTTCCCTTTCCTTTTCAATATATTTTTTGTCTACTTTTTTTATATCGCCCCTGCTACGCTAACCGAAAAGAGAGAAAAAGGCGCCAGGAGTAGAGCTTTTGTTTCCCATCGGTATAGCCATGGGCCATGGCACTTGCAATGAACGCTCTTAGCGATACCTACCTACGGGCCACACCGCCACGGGCCGCAATGGGCCGGCAGGAACCGCACCACCAGTCCGCCAGGAGCGGCTTCCTCTACTACTGCTACAACGTAGGAGCAAAAAAAAAAAAAAAACGAGTATTGCGCTCGCCCTGTCAGTTAGTACCTCTATTCAGCTAGAAAACTACGGAACGGAGGGATCCTATTTTGGGGGCGTTTTGGTTGGACATTGAAGAAGTTTCGAAAGTGACATAACAGATTTCTGGAAAACACGAAACAAAAATACTCGTTTTAAGAGGCCGCAGATCAGTGGCAGTTTGTCTTGCGACCAGCCATCACCAGCGGCCAACAATCACTTTTCACGTCCACTGCAGGGCTTAGATGTGACAGCCTGTGTTCGGTCACCTTTCTCCCGTCGCGATGAAATTTCCCCATCCGAGAACAAGGACAACCGCTGCCTCCAAACCGAGTCTACAGCGCGGCGGATCTCCGATCTCAATTATATAATGCGGCAAGTACTCCGAACAGCCCCTTCAAGCCCCAGATCGGCCGAGATTGTCCGCTGATCGCGCCTCATTCATTCGCAGTGCCGGCGGCCAGCGCTCCCGCCGAGGCGGTCCCGGACAGCAGTCGGCGCACACTTTATGGCTGTAATTTATGGACGGCCCCCAAATTGGCATTGGCCCCCGCGGCGGATCGAGGCGGCGCGAGGAGCGCGAGTCCTTGGCAGCCGCTCCCCGGACACCCCATTACGTCGTGTCGGGAAGCCGCCGCAGTCCCTGGCAAGTCCCTGGCAAGTCCCCGGCAGTCCCCGCAGGCCGAACCAAACCCGAGTAACATTTCCCCAGAGCGGGGAGGGTTGCGGGGGGTCTCCCCCACCTGCCCGGCGGCGCACGGCCGCGCAGCGCCACGCGAGAAAGGCAGGTGCCCCTCAGGTATAGATAAGAGGAACTATTACCCCACAGCGTTCCGTGCCTCCCTTCCCATGGGCAACGCTTCTGCGCCGACCCACTTTGAGACATGCTACGACGGGGTCACCCCCGGCCGCCCCCGGCCGCCCCCGCACCATGGCGGCAGAGGCCCCCCACACCCTCACACTCCGCGCACTCCAGACAAGGGGGAAGGAAAAAAATGGATTCAGCCGAGGTTGGCGGCCCTGCTGCCGAGGCCAGGGCGCGGTCGCGTGTAGGTTGGTAAGCCCGGGCCGGGCTCAGATCGGCGCCAGATTTCGGTCAGTGGGGTGCTGGGGAGAATGAGCCGTGCCGTCGGACGGGGGGGAGCCGTCGCCGTCCTCGCCTCCTCCCCGGAGGCCCAGGCCCAGGCCGAGGGGCACGGCTTAGCCGGCCCAGCAAGGCGGTGGTGCGGTGCGGTGCCTGGCCGAGCATAGCCGAACGGGGCACGACTCAAACGAACAAAAAGCTCACTTGGACAACTAAATGAGTTTGGTTAGTACTTTCCGACCCCTGCAGAAGTTTCGGCCAACAATTTCCAGGCGGGCGGACGCGCGCGCTGGGCGGCAGCGGTAGCGGCAGCAGTGGCAGCAGCCGCAGCAGTAGCCGCAGTAGCCGCAGCGGCGGCAGGGGGAGGAGGAAGGGACAGGCGCGGCGCTGCGCTGCAGCTCCGAGGACACGAACCACGGTGACACGAACAAAAGGAGGGGAGTCCGCCCCGCCGCCGCAGGCCCCCGCCAGAGGACCTCGCCAGAGGACCCCGCCAGAGGACCCCGCCAGAGGACCCCGCCAGAGGACCCCGCCAGAGGACCCCGCCAGAGGACCCCGCCAGAGGACCCCGCCAGAGGACCCCGCCAGAGGACCCCGCCAGAGGACCCCGCCAGAGGACCCCACCAGAGGACCCCGCCAGAGGACCCCGCCACGCACCAGGTCGACGACGGCCACGCGACAGGAATAGCGAGCAGGGCAAGGTGCGAACGCGGAGGAGAGGAAGACGCCATGGCGCCATTAGCCGGGTCAGGGCAGCGGAGGGCAGCGCAGGGCGCGCGTGGTTTGCCTCCCCAGCCGATATCCGAAACCAAATCCAGTTTAATCTTCGGCGCGGCGAGGCGAAGCCGGCGAAGCTTCGGGCGCGGCCCGGACCGGCCCATTCCGGGGAGGGGAGGCGACGCCGCCGGCCCCTCGCCGGCCGCCGGGCGACATGAGTCGGAAAATCGAATGATGCTAATAAAGTGTCACGAGAGATAGTAAAACGGTATGGGCACCGCCCCGGTCCGCCCCGGTCCGCCCCGGTCCGCCCCGGTCCGCCCCGGTCCGCCCCGGTCCGCCACGGCGTCTCAGAGCCCGCCCTGCCTGGCAGTGGGAATCCACTAAGCCATCTTAATTCCGGGCTCATTTTATGGATCCGGTTTCTCATTTCGGGACAAAGCAGCGAAACTTGCGCAGGCAAATGAGAAGAGGCTTCGCCCGCGCGCCGCCCTGTGCCGCCGCTGCCGCGTTTCAGACCCTTTTTTTTCCGAGAGGAGATTGGCGGAGGGCGGGGGGAGGGGGGGGGGGTCTGTCGGGGGAGTGGCATTATGCTGAGCTCGAGAGCCGTGTCACCATGTCGGGGAGTACCGTGTGTATTCTCCCGTGATGTCGAGGCAAACATTTCGGCTCCTCCGGCGGGATCCGGGGCTCCGGGGATCCGGGGATCCGGGGCTCCGGGACTCCGCCCTTCCCTCAGCCGCGCATGTCGCATCCCAGCAGTCATGTTGTCGTGTCGCTGCTGTTATTGACATTGCTGTGGAACTCGACGAGCCGTCGGCGTGGTGTGGGCCGGGCCGGGCCGACTTGCAGCCCGCGCAGCGCGCGCAGCCCGCGCCTGTCAGAGGCGGCATAGGCAGCCCGCCCAACAGCCGTGCCGCCCGCTTGCCTACCCGCGCTCGGCAGGGGCTCTCCGCTCCGTCAGCTTGGCCTGCTTGGCCTGCTTGACGCACCCGAGGCCGCCGTGCAGCGCCGCGCCGCGACACCCCTTCCCATGAGTGACAGCCAGAGGAGGGCGACGCGCACGCACCGTTAGGGTGGTCCAAAATAAACTTTTTCGTGTTTTAATAAGGACAGTTTCTATAAGCAAAACGAAAAAAAACTTTTAAATTGGGGGTAATGTTTGACACTTTGGACATGGAATCGAAAAAACAGAGCATTGCGATGAAAATGAGCTATCGCGCAACCCTGTATCTGCGACGCACTGAAAGATACACAAATTCTGCGTTCAAAGGTATAAAAGCTTCGAAAAAAGGACCGAAACAGGCTTCTAGCTCCTAAACGATACAGCAAAATGGGCGAAATTTGAGCCCTACAGACGTTAATTGGGGGTGTCTTACCACTATAACAAAATACTTGTGTTAACATTTGGACAATTTTTTTTTTTACACTACAGGGGCCCAAATTTGAGAAGCATTTTGGCAGGGTCAAAGATCATCCGATTGAGCTGCAATTTTTAGGGGTGGTTTTAAGGCCAGTGGAACAACATTAGAAAGCGGGAACCACAAATTTAAAAAAAAAGTATATTATGGACCACCCTAACACACAATGTTGACGGCGCCAGGTGACCTCTACCTACCCCTGCCTGACCTCTGCGGCCCCGGTGTGACCTTCACTTTGACCGCGCGTCATCATCTCCATACGGGGGCGCCCACCGCAACCTCCGAGGTTCGCCAATCCGCGCGCTGTTCGCCTCGAGAGACGTCGTCAGCGGCCCCGTGTGACCTCCACGAGGCGCGCCCTCCACCCCCGGCACCGCCCCCGCCGCCCCCGCCCACATTAACGACGCCCCGCCGGCGAGCGGCGCAGCTGGCGGGCGGAGTGCGCGCCGCTGCCTGCGCCGCCGCTGCTGCTGCGGTATCAACCCTGCATTAGCATGGCCACCACCTGCAGCGGCGGCGGCGGTGGGCGGCGGGGGGTACTGCAGCCATGGCCGCTGTGGGGCCCGGCACCGCCCCCCCCCCCCCCCACCCTCCCTGAAGAGGGTAGTGCTCCAGTGACACAGCCAAGATTTATGTGGAAGCGTGGCGGCGGCGACTGGCCGGCCGGGGCTAGGCTGGGCTCCGGTGGGGCCGGTGGGGCCGGTGGGGCCGGTGGGGCCGGTGGGGCCGGTGGGGCCGGTGGGGCCGGTGAGGGCGGTGGGGCCGGTGGGGCCGGTGGGGGCGGTGGGGCGGTGGGGCCGGTGGGGCCGGTGGGGCCGGTGGGGCCGGTGGGGCCGGTGGGGCCGGTGGGGCCGGTGGGGCCGGTGGGGCCGGTGGGGCCGGTGGGGCCGGTGGGGCCGGTGGGGCCGGTGGGGCCGGTGGGGCCGGTGGGGCCGGTGGGGCCGGTGGGGCCGGTGGGGCCGGTGGGGCCGGTGGGGCCGGTGGGGACGCACCACAGGGCTCAGGCCGCCACGAACACCGCCCAGCCCAGCCGGCCCAGCCCCCTCGTCAAACGGCTAGCACAGCACAGCGGGGTGGCGGTGGGGGTTGTGGCGTGGCATGGCATGGCGTGGCGTGGCTCACCCCACCGCCCGGGGTCAGTCACACACCAAATCCTTTCGTGGGGGGATTTAATGCGGAATTTACTCCATAATTTCGCGCCACGTACGCGCACGTATAAATGCCACCACGCGGAGGGGAGGGGAGGAGCAAGGGGAGGGGGTAACAGCGGGTTAAAGAAAAAGTTTCTTTTTGTTTTAAATATATTTCCATTCGTTTCACAGACCAACGCAAAAAAAAGCGCAAAAAAAAGAGAGAGAGGGAGGGAGGGAGAGGGAGGGAGAATGAGAGAGAGAGAGAGAGAGAGAGAGAGAGAGAGAGAGAGAGAGAGAGAGAGAGAGAGAGAGAGAGAGAGAGAGAGAGAGAGAGAGAGAGAGAGAGAGAGCGCATACAGTCTGATCCAGCCCCATACTATTCTATTTTTCGACCCCTTTTTTTCCTTCTTTTCGTGGGAGCCGCTAGTGAAAACCGGCAAAATATGCAGGGTCTGCCTTCACAAACTTCACCCCTACGGAGCGAGCTCGAATGACCGCCATGACTTGTGTGGGCTGCGCGTAAATGGCTCGTTCGCTATGTAGCTCTGCCTTTTGTACACACACACACACACACACACATTCCTTATCCAGAGCCGACGATACCATGTTAGTGGACCGGAGCAGAGCGGACCCCTTGACTGAGTCTGCAGCCACTTATTCATGCCGGCCCATCCCCATGAGAAGCGTACGGAGCGGCCGGATCCGGACGGACCCCCCGGAGACTCCGCCGCGCCGCGCCCCGCCCCGTTTGTATTCCCGCGGAAAGTGAAAAGAGGGAAAGTGAGGGCGGGAGCGGGTTACGGGGGTGGAGGGAGGGGAAGAAGGGGGGTATTTGCGGATGAATGTATGTGGACGCTGGCACCGCCCTCAGAGGTAGGTATAACAAGCCCCTCCGAGGAGCACCATTAGAGAGAGAGAGGGGAGGTGGATGGACGACACATCCATCACGAGGGGAGGCACACGCACAAAGACCTGCCCGGCCGGCCAAGCGCTGCTGTCGGCTGCTGGAGAGAGAGAGGGAGAGAGAGAGAGAGAGAGAGAGAGAGAGAGAGAGAGAGAGAGAGAGAGAGAGAGAGAGAGAGAGAGAGAGAGAGAGAGAGAGAGAGCGAGAGCGGGTCGAGCAAGCGGAGCAAGTGCGGAGCGATCGTACCGGCCTGGCTCGGTAAATACTAGGCCCCCGCAGCATTCCGGGAAACGAGACAGCAGCCGGCAGCAGCCCCCCCCCCCCCCCACCCATGCACACGTCAAGGTTTTTTGTTTTGTTTTTTACTGCTGCGATCACATAATTTTGCCCACCTCTCTCTCACTCTCACTCTTTCTCTCTTTTGTCTCTCTTTTGTCTCTCTCTCTCTCTCTCTCTCTCTCTCTCTCTCTCTCTCTCTCTCTCTCTCTCTCTCTCTCTCTCTCTCTCTCTCTCTCTCTCTCTCTCTCTCTCTCTCTCTCTCTCTCTCTCTCTCTCTCTCTCTCTCTCTCTCTCCCGCCTCGTATGCTGACAAGATCCGAGGATATTGTCGCAAGCGCGCGCTAAACCCAGATACCTGGCCGGTCTGGGCACGGATGGCGCCTGCCGGGTAGGCAAGCAAGACTCTCTGCACGCACGCGTGTCGTGCGGGCTGGCCTACCCTGGCATCCGCAGGCGCTCGGCATCCTAAGCGCCCGCGCAGCTCTGCAGCAAAAAAAAAAAAAAGCGAACTGCGACGGACGTTGCCGTTTTCCTTTTATCCCAGGCGTTAGAACTCTAGCTCCATAGCCTCTATATTTTCTCTCTTGCACATGCTGCCGCGCACTGCTAGTGTGCGCCCTCATGTGCGCCAGACCGGCAAATATACCAACGGCCTCTGCTGCAGGGGCTGGTGGCTATGCATGCGGCCAGCCATGCAGGCGGGCAGCCATGCAGGCGAGCGGGCGGGCGGGCAGCCATGAAGGCAGCCACGAAGGCAGGCAAGCGTGTATATTTCAGCACGCGCGCGGTGCACGGCTGTGAGAGACGTTTGGTGGCCATGGAACATGGGAGCAAGGGGGAGAGAGGGGGAGAGGGGGAGAGAGAGAGAGAGAGAGAGAGAGAGAGAGAGAGAGAGAGAGAGAGAGAGAGAGAGAGAGAGAGAGAGAGAGAGAGAGAGAGAGAGAGAGAGAGAGAGAGAGAGAGAGAGAGAGAGAGAGACAGAGAAAGAGAGAGAGAAGGGGGCGCGAAATTATGTGATCGCAGCCGTGAGCGGCGGCGGTGGTGGCAGTAGGCGTAGCAGTAGCCGTGACAGGGCCGTCGCCCCACAGGCCACAGGCCCTGCGCCTGCTACTCTCGCGTCCTGTCCAAATACCTTTCACACTGCGAACAGCAGGGGGAGGCACGGGGCGCCCGGCCTGGCCTGAGCTGGGCTGAGCAAAGAAAATTGGGGCTAGAGGCAGCAAGACACGGGCTCTGCTGTCGTGTGAGGTCGTGCCCCGCCGTGCCCCGCCGTGCCCCGCCGTGCCCCGCTGTGCCCTGCCGTGCCCCGCCGTGCCCCGCCGTGCCCTGCTGTGCCCGCACGCACACTGCCACACTGCCGGTGTACAGCGCGCGGGAGCGACGAGTGGTGAAATTGTGGCGAATTAGGCGGCCATGCCGTTCGGCCTCCTGCCCCTGCCCCCCCCCTCTCTCTCTCTCTCTCTCTCTCTCTCTCTCTCTCTCTCTCTCTCTCTCTCTCTCTCTCTCTCTCTCTCTCTCTCTCTCTCTCTCTCTCTCTCTCTCCCCTGGTCGCCCACTCCCCCGCCCGCACTCCCCGAGTAAGCCGATTACACACCAAGGTGTTGGTGCGGGACACCGCCACAGCGCCGCTGCCGTCCTCCCACCAGCACCGCCAGCACCGCCAGCACCCCGATGCCGGCGGTCTCCCGCCCCTCCGTTCCCCTCCCCCTCCCCACCCCTCTCCCGGAGAGAGCAGTCGGGTGCTACCAAGTCGCCAAGATCTGATCGATCCAGAGCAGCGACTGGAATTCTCGCGTAGATCAGACAAAAAATTCCCCTGTAATTTCCAGATTTGTGCACTTCTATTGGCACCGAGGGCGCTACGCTGAGGGCCCGCGGCCCGAGCACTGCACAGGGGAGGCTGATGGCCGTGCTGGCAGTCCATTAGCGTCGACAAATTATTCAAGTAAGGCAGCAGGGGCACGCGGGGGGGGGGGGGGGGGAGGCACTCCGCCAGGCTTGCTTGGACACTGGCTCGGACGGGAAACGAGACATTCCGGGACACGGGGACCATCGCCTAGGCTTGAGAGCAGCCGTGCTCATGACCAGGTACACAGCGAAAAGTATTTTTACACGCGAAATAAATTATTTTTTCGCGATCGCCTGATTTGCGCTCCTGGGCCACGAGAGTTCCTTTGGACGTCATGCATAAATTACCTCATCCATTTTTTAATTTATTGATCTTTTTTTGCTGCTTTTTTTGCTGCTCGACTTAGTTTTGTGGCAAGCGCGTTAGGAATTTCACCAGCCCCCAATAAGGCGGTCAGCCGGGGGGGGGGGGGGGGGGGGGGGGAGCACAGTCCTCAGGGCTGGTGTGCCCCCAGCAGGCGGTCAGCAGAGGGGCGGGGGGCACACAGTCCCCGTGGTTCGGGTGACTGAAGACCCGGTGCCTCCTCGGCCTCGAGCCCAGTAAGAATTGTTCCAAGGTACGTTCGGGAACGTTTATGAACGTTTAGGAACGTTCAGGAACACTTAGGGGCACACGGTCTCCGGGGCTGGTGTGCCTCCAATAGGGCGGTCCCCGTTGCTCGGACTACAGAAGTCCCGGTGCCTGCTGAGCTCAGCCCAGTCAACTCGGTCAGAATCGAGCCTAGTTAGAATCGTTCGAAGGAACGTCCGAGAACGTTTGGGAACGTTCGGGAACGTTCGGGAACGTTTGGGAACGTTTGGGAACGTCCGGGAGCGTTCGGGGAAAAAAAAAAAAAAACTTTTGAATGGATGGTGTCCTCGACCACCTCCGCTGCTAGTTAACCACGGGACGGGAGGGCTTGGCAGGGATGTTGTCGCGCCTCTCCTCCACACGGGAGGCAGACCAAAGGGAGCGGGGAGAGGGAGGGGGAGGGGGAGGGGAGGGGGAGGGGGAGAGGGAGGGGAAAAAATATCGCACATGGGAGAGGGCCGATAGCCCGGCGGGGCCCAGCAGGGCAATGGCATGGCGTCCACGGCCCGCCGCAGCCGAAGCGCGGCGCACGTCCCGGTCTAATGCCCCGTAAATCGGGCGCGTAAATCAATTTGATCTCGCCTGGCGTAAGGCCCGGACCTGCTCCTGCTCCAGCTCCAGCTCCAGCTCCAGCTCCAGCTCCAGCTCCAGCCCCTCCCTACCCCACCCCGCTCAGGCCGCCGGCCCCCCAAATGTTGCGGAGGGGGTGGGTCTCGATGTACCGCCGTGGATATTTTTCAGAACATCTTTCTAAAATGAAAACTGGTGTGGCTGTGGCGGACTTGGCTGACGATGAGGACTCGACTCTACTCACCTGCAGGCTGGGGTGGCAGCCGAGCGCCAGCAGGTTCTTGACCACGCTCAGGTGTCCCTTGTTGACGGAGATGTGCAGCGCCGTCTGCCTGCGCTTGTTGCGGGCGTTGAGGTCGGCGCCGGCCTGCGCCAGCAGCTCCATGACCACCGGCTCGTCCCCGAAGGCGGCGTGGTGCACGGCGCGGTCGCCGTCATTGTCCTGGACAAGCACAAGCATTACGTGTTCGTGGTCACTGGGGAGTCACAGCACAGCCGGTGCAGCCGCAGTGAGCCAAGTGGCACACATACCTCAATTTCTACATCTGCCTTGTGGAACAGCAGGATCTTGATGACCTCCAGGTGGCCGTTTTGACTGGCTGCCTGAAGCGCAGTGTGGCCAGCAAAGACTCCATTCACGTCCAGCTCGGAGTGCTTCAGGGTCTCCTCCACTTTCTGCACATCACCGGCCGCGGCGGCCTTCACCAGCTCCTCTGTGACATCGCCTGTACCTTGTGTCTTGTACAGTTTCTTGAGAAGCTCACTGAGTCGCTCTGCAAATTAATGTTAAGTTGTACGACTCCGTTAAAAACTAAACTAGAACACTCCATGAAAGCCAGAGAGGCTTCCTACCTCCGTTTGAACCATCGGCCGAAGCCATTTTAGTGACCGCTATGGGATTGTAAGTCCAAGATGTCCCACACACTTCAACTTTCAGGTCATTGTCATGATAGATCTGTTGGACTCGTCCGACTTTACCTAGAGTCTGAAAATGAAAAATATATAATGTTAAACAACATTCACCATAATTCTCTACATTTATCCCATAAAAATAAAACATAACTTACAGGTGCCATAGCTTCTGCCCATTCCCCATGACCACGCTGAAGAATTTTAATGCGCTCTAAGTCTTGACATATCTGAACCAAGTCTCCCACAGCAAACTGGGACTGCTGTTCACCAGCTGATGAAAGTGCTTGGGTTGGCACTTTCGTGAGCACAGCAGGATTCAAGGTCCACCTTCAAGGAAATAGGAAATTAAATTTTATGCAAGGGCAATTTTTTTTTTCTTTAAATTAAAACAATGAGAAAAAATGATACACAAACAGGCATTTGTCATATCAGTACAAAGAAGAATACATTAACAAGAAATGTCTCCATATAAATAAACACACCTGTTTCCACTAGGGTATGAGACAACAACATCATGATCTTCATCAATGTCAACCACAAAGCCAGTTGTACCAAGACATTCCAGCATGCCATCCATCCAGCCACCATGTCCATGTTGCAGTGACTGAACAATCTCCATGTCCAGATCGACGGTAACCTTTGTATAAAAAAGAATGACATGAATTCATGCACGTGATTTATTAAATATAAATCATAAAGCAGCTCATTTTAAGTTATGAAAAATACCTGATCTCCAACTTGAAGACCATGAGGTCCTGATCGTCCAGGGCCCTGCTCACCAAGAAGCGGTAGATGGTCTCGATATACTCCTTGTCCTTTGGCATCATTCACCACTTTCAAATCAGCCTGTAAGGTGAAATAAAGGGATGAACTACTAATTACTGATTCTTTAAAAAATACATTGAGTTAAATTGAATTTTGACCAATAAATAAAAAAAGCAAATTCAGGAGAGTAGCCACTTCACTTTTTTCACAGCCAAGTCGCAACTACAAGGCTAGAGTGTGCAATGACTTCAGTGATAAATTTGCAGAGAATGAATTATGAAATGTGGTACGAACCATTCCCTCAAAGCCCACTCTGTACAAATTTTTGGCTCCATTATCCCAGATTATATATGCAGCTGATCTTGGGCTGGCAGCTGACCAATCTTGGATTTCATTCACTTTTCCTCTACGGCCATTGCCCCCATCTTGATCCTCCCACTGCCAATCAACACCACGAACTACTCGAGCACCTGGAAATATTCCTCTCACTGCTACTTTCTTACTTTTTCGCCGTGGTTCAAGGAGTACCCTAAAAAGCAAGCAAAACAGGAATGAAACTGAGTTAGATCTCCACAAAATGGTTTGGTAAATTCTAATGATAAGAAATGTTTTCTCAAGACATATTCCATTGTCTTACCTGTCACATCCTGGAGTGGTTATACGGTAGAAGCGATGGCGTAAGTGGTGCTTGTCCCCGTGATAACAAATAGAGCACAGATCATAGTTTCCACACTCAGCACATTTCCATCTTATACCAAATATAGGTTGTTGTCTACATGTATCACACATTGTTCCATCATGTTTTACACCTACAAAAGAAAATTGCATGGCATATAACAATATTTGAAAATGGAAAACAAGTTCAACATACACACATTTGCAACAAATAACTACACACCAGTGGGTGCACTGTCCAAAATGCGCAGATCATATGCACCAGAGCAGCGATAGTTTGCAGCTGTTCCATTGTCCCAAACAACCACTACTTCTTCAGGGGACTCAAAATTACGAACTGTGCCAACATGTCCTTCTCCACCATCCTAGAAAAGAGAAATCAAATAAAACAAATTAATGAATGAAAACCCACAAAATGTACATTGCAACAAGCCCAGATGTGACAAGTACTCTACAAAATATATTTTAAAAATGCTCTCTTTTTTTTTTTTTTTTAAACAGGTCACACCTAGAGTAACATCAAGAGAAGTCATGTAAGTAAATGGCCACCTCTTTCCAAAACAAACATAACCAAAGAGACTTGTGGAGATTAATTGAACTGATATCACAGAAACCCAATGAACAAGTAGAAACAATTACTTAGAAATACAAACCAAAGCAGCAAATGATACGATAAGAAGATGACAACTATGTCACGAGTAAGATAGAAAATAGTAAAAATTATTCAAGGGGAAGTGTAACCATCTTATTTTTTTAAATAGCAGAGACCAACAGTCTGTACCAGTTCATCCCAAAGTCGCAGTGAAATTGCCAGCATAAAAGAAACAACACATCTTCTGTAAAGTACTACATTTAAAACAAAAATACAGAAATGTTTTCCAACCTGTTTTCCCCATTTCCAATCAGGACCACGTATAACTCGAGAACCAACACCTTCCATCATGAAACGTGTTGTTCGGCTGCCTGCTGCAGCCTCCATTGTGTACCCAGTCAGTAAATTCCGAACATTTACACGAATATTCTCAATGTTTATGTGTACTATAAACTCTGATGTCTAACATAACCGAAACATTGCCAAGTTCTTTTTTACTCCTTTCTTTCTTCTCAAAATGGAGGATAGGGGAGGCTGGGGATTTAGGGATTGAGAGTTTGAGGGAAGTCCGTCGGACTGAGAGCAGACTGAGAACTAGGAGCGTAAGATAAAGAAAGTCCAGATCTACCAGGGAAAGTGAAAGGTTGCGGAGAATTCCAGGAAGTTCAACTACCAAGAAGGAGGATGAGTTCGACGGTGAATTGTTTCCGACCCTCCTCCGTGCTTGGGGAGCGAGGGGCGGGGGGCGGGGGGCGGGGGCCGGAGGCGCGGCCTGAAGGGATAGTGGGGGGAGGGGTGATGTCTGCTACTGGTCTGCTTGTCAGTTGAAAATATGTGCCACTCCATCTCATGATTTTTACTGTCAGTCCTCTTGACATGCATTTACGTGCGTCCGTACAACGCACTGTTGTTGAGATGTGTATACTTTTGTCAATATAGACAAAGTGTGATAATATTTTGTGCCTAGTGCACACCAAAGTATCAGCTATGACAGTGGATGAGAAGTTGTTTTTCAGGAAAACTGTTCAACATTTAGCTCGTTGTTTAGCAGCAGTGAACAAAGCACCATGGCAAAAGGTACCCCCACAAGTTCCCTCGTGCTCAATGCAATGACGAGGTCTTCCTTCGTTATGAAGGGATTTGGGAAATTACTGAACACTCCTAACCTATGGCAACCTGTAATGGCATGATGGGAACTGTTGCAGGTAAACATTCTGTACCAGCTTTGTCCTCAAGAGGACGAGCGTGGGGTCTACCGGCTGGATCAGAGGGCACAAGAAGCTGTTATAGCCCTCGGCATTTACCTCCTTGAGGCAAAGCTCCACCACCAGGAACGTATTTTACCTTACCTCCTGCGGTTGTTGGGGGGTTTGCCGAAAGCTGAGTGGATAGATGAAGTTCGTGCCTTTCACAATGAAAGTTAGTATTTGTAATGGAGTTAGTGTTGGTGTGTACATTTCTTTCCTAAACTTCTGATGGCCATGTCTTCAACCTTACTTTTTCCATAGGAGTTCCAGTGTCAGAAAGATTCAGTTTTTGCTTGAACACTCTCCTCACTGATGTTGCTACTAAATGTGAGAGTTCACGAGGAAAAATTATTGCTGCCCAAGTTCAGCTGCTACATGCTCTTGTAAATCAGTGCATTGCTTGGAAGGGAAAAAGTGAAACACCAGTTGTAAGCTCAAAATGTAAGCACAGTATTATCCTTGATTGGTTACAACATGGCTCATGAAGATTTTTGATTTAGAGCAATTTACCACTTGATCTCTGAAATTGCAGTGATATTATGCCAGTCCACTGTACCGGCTCTGATTGGTCTGGCACGGTCTATGGGTCGCTTCTGCACCAATGATCCACCTCTCTTGAGTCGCCTCTTCCCGCGGCCCACGCCACCTACAAATGTCAGTAATGCATCAAATGCAGAGAGCAAAGCTGACAAGAAAAGGAGCTTCTCTAACTTCAGGTAAAATCAAATGAATAGGCAAAAACACCTTTATTTTATTATTATTTTAAGGTTTGTACTGTTGATAAAGATTACATGTTCTATTTCATTTAAATGAACTCACTTCCACACGTGTTTACAACAGATCCATCATACCTCGCTCACTTTCTGGTAGTTTCAATCCCCATGCTGTTGATGCTCTCACTATGGACTCACATGATATAACGTAAGTATTTAAAATAAGTGAGGCTCAGATTAGACTTTGTTTGAATTTTGTTATTGTTAAAAGACATACAATCTTTTATTATAATGTTATAGTACTGCAGCTGCTGTGAAGCGTGCTTCAGTTCAGAGTCAGCAATCTGTACCATATGACCCAACAACTTTCTTCTTCTGCAAATTTGGTTCAAGTTTCAATCAGTTTCCTAATATGCGTTTTTCTGAGTCTCCAGAGAAAAGGGCACTGCTTCAGTTTTCTCTTGATCATTTAAAGGTTTGTTAACATAAATGAATCTTAATGTTGAAATGTCATGTTTGTTATTTCCTTTTAAGATGTATGTCATCAGTTCTATTAATATTAGAAATCATCCCCTTTCATTTTTAGACAATACTACAGTTAGCCAAAAAATTGTTGACAAAGGAAATGCTTTCATACTTGGACTCAGAAGCTGCTGAGATGTATGAAAACGGAATGATACATATCTTCCCTTATAAATCCTTCAGCGAAACACTGAATTTGGTTATGGTTACGTTGCTTCGTGAACTTCTTCAGCATCAGAAAGGTAACACAGGGGGAAAAAAGAAAAAGAAATCTGAGTATGCTCTACAAGGAGTTGTCTTGCTGATATTTTGGATGCCATTCTGCAGACCTTCCAGCACCTTTTACGAGGGATGTGCAGGAATTTGTGAAAGGATTATTTCTGTCTGGGCAGACAGAGCTGCAGGGCCGTAATCATGATGCCAGTGAAAGGGAAGACCGTGAAACAAACTTTTCTACAGTAAATAAATTCAAAGTTAATGTGATGGCAAACTCAGCTTGTGTGGATTTATTGGTGTGGGCAATAGGAGACGAAACAGGTTTGTAAATAATAGTATTTCTTCAATCCTTCCCTTGTATAGTTTTGTCACTAAATGTCATTTTGAAAATGATTGTATGCATAGGAGCTGACAGTTTGTGTGGGCGTCTTACTGAAAAAATTAATTCCAACCATGGACATAAGCTGGTTTTAGCTCACATGCCCCTACTAATGGTTTGCTTGGAGGTAGGTATATGAAAAAGAGGTCTTGTTGGGTTACATGTTACACAAAATTTATCTCCTTGTGCTTAATTTTGTTTCTTCAATTTAGGGACTCGGCAAGTTAGCACAGAAATTCCCTAATATTGCAAGTACATCTATAATGGCATTGCGGGAATTCCTGGTGAAGCCATCACCTATCATTTCCAAGCTCTATCAGCAATCTGCGGGTAATACTGTTGCTCGCAAAAATCAGCCTTACAAAGTTATGAGTAGGTATTAGGAAGAACTTTCTGTGTAGTAGTGTATGCATCGATAAATGATAAATATAGTATATATATAATAAATCTGTTCTAAATTCAGTTCAAGGGAAAGAAATGGATGGTATGGATGGGAATCGAACTGTGAGTTCAACCCAAGCAGCGTTTGAAAAGTTGAGAGATGCAGCAATTGAAAATCTCTGTATTGCTTTGGAGGCTTCTCATGTGAATGATGCAGATACTGTTCGAGCGTTGGTGGCCTCTCTTTCTAACAGGCTGTTCACTGCTGAAAACTCCGAAAGGTATTCTGCAGCTATCATGTCTTATGTACAGTTAGCACAAATATCCTCTTTTGATTTGAGTCTAATGTAAAATCATCGCTTCCTACTTCAGTGAATCTTCATTAATTTCAACAAATATAGTTATCATGCTTGGGCATGTTGCTGTGGCGTTGAAGGACACTCCTAAAACAACAGATACAATCCTTCAGTTCTTTCAGGAGAGATTTTGCAGAGTTCCGTCTTCACTGGACATTCTTATTGTTGATCAGCTTGGTTGTATGAGTATATCCAAAGTATGTCACATTTGCCTTATATAGATTTTACCCAATTTTAATCTCATTTTGTGAATTAATCTTTTTTCTGTGCTCTACAGCCGCAAGTTTATGAGAAGATATTACCTATGTTCAAGGAAATAACAGTTGAGGCAAGCTCAGCATCATATATGGATGGAAAAAATAATCAGTACAGGTATATTTTGTTGCCGTGCCCGCAGATATTGTTTTTCCACATGTTCCCAAATCCCACATGTATTATTTTTGTTATTCTGTTGCAGGCATGTGTCAGGTGCAGTGGTAAATGCTCTGGCAAATATTGCAGCTAATCTTCAGGGAGAGGCAAACATGAATGAGCTTCTTGTAAAACTGCTAGAGTTATTTGTACAATTAGGTTTGGAAGGCAAACGCGCCAGTGAGAAAGCTCCTGCTGCTCTGAAGGCTTCTAGTAGTGCTGGAAACCTTGGCGTTCTCATTCCTGTCATTGCTGTCTTAGTACGACGACTACCTCCCATTCGCCAGCCTAAGGCACGCCTTCACAAGCTGTTCAGAGACTTTTGGCTGTATTGTGTTGTGATGGGCTTCACTGCTGCAGATTCTGGTATTATTCTGTCAATAATTTCCAGTAAATACTGTTTCATCCCCAAGTTTTTCTATATATTTTGTGTTGCTATTTTCCAGGGTTGTGGCCTCCAGAATGGTATGATGGTGTAAAAGAAATAGCTGTGAAATCACCATATCTGGTGTCACAGTCCTCCAGTAGGTCAGAAATGCGCGAGTTACAGTACACATCTGCTGTACGGAATGACAGTGTTTCTCCAACTGAACTTCAAGAACTAAAGTCAAACATACTTTCGCTATTGGAGCATCCCACAGAAGTAACTGCATATGTCAATAAGTTAACTTTTGCCCAGAGCACTTATTTACTTTCAGTATACTGGTTAGAAACAATGCGTGTTCAAACCTCAAACGAGCCAAGCCTCCAGCCCATTTATGAATACCTGAGTGATGCAGGTCTTCAAAAAGATAAGTCTGGAATCTGGCAGTGTATTTGCAGTGTTGGTGATAGAGTATTCTCTTCATTTCTGGAAGTCATGTCCAACAAACCCAAGGATGACAACCGTGAAAGGGAACTTGAGAACCATGCTCAGTTTCTCCTGATCAATTTCAATCATGTTCATAAGCAAATCAGACGTGTTGCAGATAAGC
Source organism: Odontothrips loti (assembly GCA_038380765.1). Lineage (NCBI taxonomy): Eukaryota > Metazoa > Arthropoda > Insecta > Thysanoptera > Thripidae > Odontothrips > Odontothrips loti. The sequence goes on from CM076253.1 coordinate 7,572,823, forward strand.
ATTTGTCTGGTCTGGTTGACAAGTTTCCACATTTACTGTGGAATTGTCGAGTTCTTTGGAGTATGCTGGATATCCTGCAAGTTTTGACCTACTCTTTGGAGCTGGATCCAAATGAAGAGACACCTACTTTATCTGTCCCTGGAACTCCATATTCCCTACCACTAATGGAGACTTTAGAAGCACGAGAGCAGATTGTTAAAGATTTTGCTGAGAGGTGTCAAGGCATTGTGGAGGTTGCCATGAAGTGGGCTCCTCAGCAGACACGCAGTCACCTTCAAGACTATCTCAATCAGATTCCTTCTTCGGGCATGTGGCACCATTCTGGTTTAGCTCTGGCTGCTGAAAGTGTTCTGAAATACACTGGTCTTAATATGCAGTCAGCTCCTCTGGGAACTGGTACCTTGAACAAAAGACCACGTTGTGTGACTGCTGATTCAGCTCGTGTCATGTCATCATTGTCTTTACGAAGCAGATATGCAGGAGAGGTGGCTGGACTTCTCACTGCTGGGCCAAATATTGATCGCACTACTTTGATAGATGACCTTATTGCTAATGTCTGGCAGTCATGCAGTGTTCAGAATAGCAAAGATCATCGAAGTGCTTTATGGAGAGCTACTGCAATGCTGGTTTCTACCCCAGGTATTAAGCTTTCTCCTTTCATTCTCTTGTGTGTTCAAATGCAGAATTTGAGTTTACTCATGTATTTTTATACAGGCTTGAACCGGAAATTGCTACATGTTGTAGCTTGGTCTCAGGTGGGACTTTTCACTGATGTAACAATGACCACGGCCGTAGAATGTTGGCGCTGGTTGATGACCGCAAGACCAGACCTGGAACTGCGGTTCTTGCAGGAAATGCTAGCTGCATGGCAGGTACGTGTATAATTTTCTGAACAAGTAGTATATAAAATTTGATTTCTCCAGTCATGTGGAAATAGCTAATTTTTAACTGTTTCAGTGCACAATTGACAAGAAGCTAGGTCTATTTTCTGTGGAGGAAGAAGAAGTGAGTCCCCTAGCAGCTCATGAGGGCTCTAACCTTGGTCCTAAACCTCCATTCGTGAAACCTCACAATATTTGGGTTCAGGTGAGCCATAATTTGGTTATTGTGTTCTCTGTGGATGTTATACCAGTGACATCCCAATTTTTAAATTTAAAAAAATACTAATTTCATGTTTTTTTAATTTATTTTTTATTTTATGTTCAGTTCTTGTCAGAGCTTGTTGAAACTGCGAGATACAACAGCCAAGAGAAGGTGGAAATGTTAGCCTCCCTTCTTCATCGTTCTCTCCCCATGACAGTTGGAAGTGAAGAAGGCCATCTCAACAGACATGTAGCAGCTGTAGGAGTTCGTTTCAGGTCAGTCTAAATTAATCAATCAACTCAGTGTGACATTGTTTGTTCACTTTTTTTTTACATTTGTTTTGAAAATGGATCAAAGATGTGTTTTCATAATTTAATTTTTTTCCAGACTGTTACAGTGTGGGCTCTCTCTCCTCCAAGGTGACATTCTTCCCAAGTCACTCAGCAAAAATGTTCTCAGAGAACGTATTTATTGCTGCTGCTTGGACTACTTCTGCTGTATGCCCAGGTGCCCTCAAAATGGCCCTGACCTCCGTGAAGATATCTTGGTTCTCATTCGCTTCTGGGAAACTATGCGATCTGACAAAAAATACTGGAAATCTAGTGTTGTAGGAGGTACATTGAAATGCATTGCTGTATATTTTGCCAGTGAAATTCTATCAATCTCCAAGATATTTTCAATTTGGTCCTTAACCATTTCTTTTAGATCTTGATCTGTATGGGCCTCATCAGTCCCTGCGACAAACAGTAGAGATGCGGTCCACCTCAGGAGGATTTGTTGGTGAATTGGGACCAGCTCCATCTCGTGGATGGATTAACACTGTTCCATTGTCCTCATCTCAAAATACCCTGAGCAAACGCTCTTCAACTACCCGATCAAAGCGCCCTGTTAATGCAGATGTTTATGTGAAAGAATATACTAAGAAAAGGAACCTAATTCTGGAGCTTCTTGTAAGTACTTGTGTATCTCCACCTTTCTTCATGTTTAGTCTGCATTTTTAAACCAAGCTTACTTTATATTTTCAGGCTGTGGAAATCGAGTTCCTCCTTATATGGCACAACCCAAGTAGCCGCCCAGAGCTTCAGGTTCCAGGGGAAGACAATATAGCTGCTAGGCGCGCTAAGGCAGTGGCTGATAGGGTATGGCGTGACAACGCCCGCCTTGCTTGGGATATCAGTCCAGAGCTTGCAGTGTTCTTACCAGTCAGGTTTGTCTTTCAACTAAATGACAAATGTCAGCTCCCAATCCAACTTAACTTACATATTATTTATCCACTTCTATGAATACATTGTAGGCTGAAGAATTCCGAGAGTATTATTGATGAGGTTTCTCGCCATGTACGCTTGAATCCAATTGTTGTTTCAAAGGTTCCTCATGCTATCCAATATCTGGTCACTTCTGATAACTTGTTGAATGATGTACCTGAAGTAAGTTTTACAAGGGGGTCAATTTTTTTAATTTCATCATCCTGTATTGAACTAATTAAATCTTACTTTCTTTGTTAGCTTGTATATATGTTGTCATGGGGGAGAGTTACACCAGTGCAGGCACTGGCTTATTTCTCCAGGCAGTACCCACCGCATCCAATTACAGCCCAATATGCTGTGAGAGTGCTGAAAAGTTATCCTCCAGATGCTGTCCTGCTCTACACACCCCAGCTGGTACAAGCTGTCAGACACGATACGGTTAGTAATATATGTCGTGCGTCAAGTTATCTCAGTTTATAGTTTATGCTTATTGCTTAGTTTTTTGGTTGTTTTTTTTTTCTTCAGATGGGCTATGTTGTAGAATTCATCAAGTACGTAGCAAAGAAGTCACAAGTTGTTGGTCATCAGTTGATATGGAACATGCGAACAAATATGTTCACAGATGAGGATATGCAGTGTAAAGATCGTAAGTTCTTAAGATATAATTTTATGATTCAGCATTTTACTAAAAGATGGATTTTAATGCCCATGAAATCTTTGCAGCTATTTTGTTTGATACTCTGGAGGGTATTATCAACAGTATTGTTGAAACACTGTCAGGACCTGCAAAACAATTTTATGAAAGAGAATTTGATTTCTTCTCCAAGATTACTGACATCTCTGGACAGATTCGTCCTTATCCTAAGGGTCCAGAGAGAAGAAGTGCATGTCTGGAGGCACTTGAAAAAATCAAGGTTCAACCTGGTTGTTATCTTCCCTCAAACCCAGAAGCTATGGTTCTTGATATTGATTATAAGAGTGGAACGCCAATGCAAAGGTAGATTCATGAAAAGTGTTATGTAATTCTCTATAAAGTAACATGGGATTTATTAATTTGATTTTCTTTGAATTTTACAGTGCTGCTAAAGCTCCATATTTAGCCAGATTCAGGGTAAGGCGGTGTGGTATCAAGCAGCTGGAATCACTAGCCATGGCTGTTTCTGAAAATGAAGATGAAGAAAGCAAAGACAATACAAGTGTTGGAAGTGGCGTTGAAATGTGGCAGGCTGCAATTTTCAAGGTAAAGGCTGTCGTTCTTTAAAATAAATTAAAAAATTAAAAGATCCATTTGTTCAATAATTTTCCTTTTCCTATTTTGATAGGTTGGAGATGATGTGAGACAGGACATGCTGGCTCTACAGGTCATTGGAATTTTCAAAAATGTGTTCCAACAGGTCGGATTAGACCTTTACCTCTTCCCATATCGAGTTGTTGCTACTGCCCCTGGTGTAAGTGGCAGCTTCACTTCCTCAAGTATTGTATTGTTTACATTGCTTCCTTGCATTACTGTTTGTCTGTTTCAGTGTGGTGTCATTGAGTGTGTGCCAAATGCTAAATCAAGAGACCAGTTAGGTCGCCAAACTGATTTTGGAATGTATGAATATTTCATTAAGAAATATGGTGATGAAAATACAAGTGAATTCCTTGTAAGTAAAGTGTAAAATCAGACCACAATAAATAATAATTTTAAATCTCAAATATGTGTATGGTTAACAAGACGTGCCTTTCTGTTTCAGAATGCTCGCCGCAACTTTATCAAGTCAATGGCTGCATATAGTGTCATTGGTTTCTTACTCCAGATCAAAGATAGGCATAATGGAAATATCATGCTGGACACAGATGGTCACATTATTCATATTGGTAAGTCTAAGAATAAATGAAAGAAGATATGTTGAAATTTTATGAACAATGCATGTGTTTCATACCATCTGACCATCTTTTGCATTTCCAGATTTTGGCTTCATGTTTGAGAGCTCACCTGGAGGAAATCTCGGATTTGAACCTGATATCAAACTCACAGATGAAATGGTAATGGTGATGGGTGGTAAAATGGAGGCTGCTCCATTTAGGTGGTTCATGGAGCTTTGTGTTCAGGCATACCTTGCAGTCAGGTAATCCAGTTTTGTGAAAATGCAACACTACTCAAAGTCAGATTTTTACTGTTTGTCTTAAATTTTTTTTGTTTTGCATTTTTCCAGGCCATACCAGGAAGCAATTATATCCCTGGTGTGCCTCATGTCTGAAACTGGCTTGCCCTGTTTCCGTGGACAAACCCTGAAGCTTTTGAGGGGCCGCTTCGCACATCAAGCAACGGATAAGGAGGCTGCTGCCTACATGCTCTCTGTCATTAGAAATTCATTCCTCAACTTTAGAACTCGTACTTATGATATGATTCAGTATTACCAAAATCAAATTCCATATTAATTCCGGTTTTAAACCAATTTTAAAGAAATCCCAAATTTCTTCCTGAGTGATGCTGTGCTTTTATGGTTGTTGTTGTTTCCTGATCAATTAGGGAAAATACTTGATCAGATTGTTATTTTTAATTAAGTTGTTGAATCATATATTTACCCTATATGGCTTGTATCATATGTTGTGAATATTGTCTAGATATTATTGTATGTAGTGTTATCCCTTGTTCCCTGAGAACCGTAGGAACAAAAGAATATGCTTCCTTGAGCCAGAAAAGTGAACTGGAAATAAATTGGAAAAATCCACTGTGGTATGAGGTACCTTGTCCTCCTTTTGTTAAGACACCTGTTCCTACACATACATTGTTTGAGGGATGGAGTCATGAGGCGGAAACACAAATGGACAAATAAAAAAGGTATAGAAAGCAAAGATTTTATTTTTAGAAAAGAAATAACAGAGGTGCGCTGGCGCACTGAGGAGGGGATGTCGCTTGGGTTGCCTAGCTGCCCGGCGGCGAGCGCGTTGCGGCACAGCGCGTGCCGCCTGCAGCCAGGCTGTCACTGGCGGGGCGGCGGCACGGGCGGCACCTTTCATGTGGGATGCGGACAGGTCCGGGGCAAACCACGCGTGAAATGCTGCGGCTGCGGGTGAAAGGGTATCGCATGGACACACGACACGGCGCACGCCGCACCGCCGCACGCTCTGAGCTGAAAGCCCCACCGCCGGCTCCGACCCAGCCGGTGACTTTCAGCCTTGGCAATACCCGTTCGCATCATTGGGCAGGCATACGCACGGAATCCTCTATTTACACCGCTAAAACATGTTGGGGCAAACGACACGTTCCCGTCCTGGGTTCAAATACCAGCCCAAGTATTTTCAATTATTTTTTCCCCGATTTCCTTATTGCTGCTTTATTTTTCGCCCGCCCTGGACGAGTGCGAACGTTTCGAACGTGACGAACGATACAGACTCGGATAAAGAACCGGAGGGGGGGGGGGCAAGAAAGAAACGCTCAAACTGAACGGGTGGTCTTCCCTGATTACCACCCCAATTGTTTCCAGGGCGTGCACTCGCGTGCCGTGTGTGTGTGTGTGTGTGTGTGTGTGTGTGTGTGTGTGTGTACTACGATGACGCAAACTGTAACACGCAAGTTTCTTTCACATCCCATCCCTTTGAGACGGTAGCCGGCGGTCGATCACAGAGCGCTGGGGCTCCTGCGTGTGGCGGCCAATGCGGCAGGTGATGGCAGGGCCGGCGCAACGACCACCCATGCAGGGCAGCCGGATGGCGCTCGTGGGCTGGGGTGGAGTGGGGCACATCAGTCCTGGACATTTTGTACAGCGACTCTGAATTCAAATGATGAAAAGTTTTGATTTTTTTAAAAGTGATGAGCTGGTTACACTAATGCACTATTAGTCGAATTTGTTTTTTCACGGTTTTCCTCTTTTCTCTTTTAATTGGTAGAAAGCGTTTCATTTCAATAATTTTTTTTAATTCAAAAGTAGACCCTGCAAATAAAAAATACAACAACAACAAAAAACGGCAAAAATGGGTGGGTCCTACCTCGTCCCAGACTTCCGTCCGGAACCGTTCCTGCTTAACTTCGGTGTTCGGATGGGAACCGGTGTACCAGGAGTTGACCGCCGCTAAGACACAGGCACGACGCAGCCGCCTTGGTAGGCAGGCTTCCGCAACGGCCAACATCGCCCCTTCCGCTGACTAGATTTCAGGAGTCAGCCCCCTTCGACCAGCCAGTTGGTCTGTGGCCGTGAGGCCACTCCCTCGCGGATTGAGAGGGAGGTAGGATGCCCAGATCGTACACGGCCGAAGCCGATTGTACTCTACTCTTCTACGCCATGTATCCAAGTAGGTGTTGCCCGAATACTCCAGATTCCGAGGCCTTACGCTTGAAAAATGTAGAAGGCCGAACCCTAGGCCTCTACATTTAACTTCTGCCGAGTCTTGGCAAGCACCATTCCCCTGCTCGGGCGTCGAACCACTGAGTTAACGAGTGTATTCAACCTCCGGGGAATGGCCGCGGCCCAACGTCCGCGGTCACTCAGACAACACACTTTGAACAAGTTCATTTGGTATATTTTACCCACCATCCTCGGTCGGCAGACTTCAGAAAAATATTTACTCCGGCAAAGAGTTGAACCTCGAACCTTACGGTCGCCTACCGGTCCGCTAGCCCACTACGCTACGGAGCGATTCAGCAGCGCGCTATTGATACTTTAGCCACTGTTGTCCCGCAGACAGCAGCACCGTTGGCTCCGAGAGATGGCGCTAGTGGTCAACGGCGTTTTCTGGCTCGCGCTGCTGCTATACATACAGCAAGTTACTCTAGTTTCCGGGCGAGTCCGCACTACAAGTGCGCGGAGATGTTGATCTAAGGCCACCAGTCGGGCATGTTTGAAGTGATCGACACATATGTTTCTTACTGAATGGTTAGGCCATGGCGGCCATGGCGGGGGCGGCGGGGGGCGGCGGCGGCCAGGCGTGTCGGGCCACAATATGGGCGGCACTGACGCCTGGCAGGTGAACAGGCCTGGCGAATTAGATTTTTCCACATGTCTGTCAAGGATGTGCGAACCTCGCCGGGAGGTCCTGCGTTTAATGCCGTGGTCCCGTCGAATTTCTCATATCACCCGTGAAATGGTCGAGGCCCGTGACTTCCGATATACCAATCGCAATAACCCCGCCGCGGTCCCCGGTCCCCGCCAAGGACGCTGTATGCCGGCTGTGTCCCGGCGGCCAGGAGGTCCATGGGTCCACGACCGGCCTTGGGGAGGGGGAGGGGGAGGCGAGGCCGTCTGTGTGTGCACACCAGGGCCCCCGGCGGCCCCCGGCGGCCCCCGACGGCCCCCGATGGCCCCCGGCGGCCCCCGCCCACTGTTAATCCCCCGTATCAAGTTATGCGGGCCTGAGCTCCTTCCTGATGTGCCTCCCAGCGCTTGCGAGTGCCGGGGTAGGCCAGCCCGCACGACACGCGTGCATGCAGAGGTCGTGGTTGCCTACCCAGCAGGCGCCATGGACAGACGATGTAGGCTGTCCGTCCCGTCCGCTCGCCGGATCCGTCAGGACCGTCGTTGCCTTTTGCGACGCAATGCGACGCTCGCGACCCCGGCGATGGCTGCGCTGTCCTGTGCTGTCGCTCTGCGGCCGTCCTGTCCCGTCCCGTCACGATAGAGAGCACCGCAACCGCGGCTCGGGAGAGTGAGAGAGAGCGAGCGAGAGAGAGAGAGAGAGAGAGAGAGAGAGAGAGAGAGAGAGAGAGAGAGAGAGAGAGAGAGAGAGAGAGAGAGAGAGAGAGAGAGAGAGCGGGGCAGAGCCGCGGAGCGAGGGAGAGGGTGTACTACGTTTTTGTCCGCCAGTTCCTGTCTCGCTGGGTGGTCCGCCCGCCACGCCGCCACGCCCCGCCATGCTGCACCACGCCGCGCCGACCGGGGGCCGCTGGGCCGCTGGGGCCGCTGGGGCCGCTGGGGCCGCTGGGCCGCTGGGGCCGCTGGGACCGCTGGGCCGCTGGGGCCGCTGGGGCCGCTGGGGCCGCTGGGGCCGCTGGGGCCGCTGGGGCCGCTGGGGCCGCTGGGGCCGCTGGGGCCGCTGGGGCCGCTGGGCGCGCCTGGGCCGCTGGGCCGCTGGGGCCGCTGGGGCCGCTGGGGCCGCTGGGCCGCTGGGGCCGCTGGGGCCGCTGGGCCGCTGGGGCCGCTGGGGCCGCTGGGGCCGCTGGGACCGCTGGGGCCGCTGGGGCCGCTGGGGCCGCTGGGGCCGCTGGGGCTGCTGGGCCGCACCATGCCCGTTGGGATCGCTGCCGCTGGGCCTACAGATACCGACAGAGTCTATGACTTCCCAGCCGCACCGCGCTGTGCGCTTGGTTGTGCGCTGGCCAAGTACCTTACTATTTATCGTGGCGTATCATGCATTATCCGCTCCTCCGGGCTGTCATCACCGTCGTGAGCGTCGCCATCCCGCTGTCCGACCCCGCCCCGCCCCGCCCCGGATGGGTGGTTGCGTGGGCATGCGCACTCTGCGGCCCCCAAGGCAATGGTCCAATTTTGGCGGTGCGTCTGGTGTGTCAAACTCATCCCGTCCTCTACTTCCTCTCCCTCTCCCTCTCCCTTCCCCCTCTCTTTCTCTCCCGGGTGGTCGCCGCAGCCGCTGCCGCTGCCGAGGCGAGCGCGCCGTGAGCTCTGGACCCAGCCCAGGCCGAGTCGAGGCTTCACGCTACGTCTCAATGAACATGATCTCTGCCTCTCCCTCTCCCTCCCGCTCTCTCTTTCCCTCTGTCTGCCTGTCTCACTCTTCCCTGCTCTCGCTCCCGCTTCGACCTCACCCGTCCTAACTCACCATTTCAAATGAGATGGTGGTTCGGCCATTCCAGGCTAACCCAGCTCGATGACGCAGTCGTTGTGCTCTGTGTGTGTATTTCTCTCTCTCTCTTTCTCTCTCTCTCTCTCTCTCTCTCTCTCTCTCTCTCTCTCTCTCTCTCTCTCTCTCTCTCTCTCTCTCTCTCTCTCTCTCTCTCTCTCCGTGCAGTCGCCTTTTCTCTCATACAAGGTCATACTACTGCAACAGGTGCACAATAAAAGTGCTCAATTCTCACTGCCATACTGTTTCTGTTATGTACGTTAATCACCGATGTCTAATCGTCAAGTATAGGGAATGCCAAATGCATTTATGGCAGGGATGGATGAAAAAAAAAGGTCTCCTTTAAAAACATTAATCAGCATATTGCAATTTTATTGCCTCTCGAGACTCAATTTCAAAATATACACTTTACATTTTTACAATGATTTATAAAACATGTCTTATGTACACTTTTAGTAAATTATAAAATAATAACAATCTCTTTCCATAATATATTTCTGTGTAAAATAGTTTCCTACTTTACAAGAATACTGCCTCTCTGTCACTCTCTCACACACATTCACACTTCCACATCGCGTCTCAATATAGTATGGATTGCAAAGCACACAGATCAAGTATCTCTGAGCCCCTCGTGGACACACGATATATACATAGTCAGAGTAAGTACGTTTTAATTTTCAACAAAGAAGAGGCTACGGCATTTGATCACACGTTAACATGAACAGATAAATAAATAATAAGAATCTCTAAAAATTCAAATGTCTTCCAAAATTTAAAAAATAATAATTCATAAGTACAATCGTGTTGGTCGGGGGGTCGTGCTTATTTTAATGGTCCCATTGACAATCACAGATAGGTAAAACTGAAGCCTTCGAAAATATTAAAGGGAAGGCCTCGTTTGTTCTTTTTTTTTTTGTCTCTTTTTCACAATGGCTGTACAAAATATATATATACTGCTACGAATCATTAATCGAATGTATTACTGTACAGTCCATAATACAAGTTTGTACAATGTTTCAAGGTACGAGCGTTACATTAGGTCAGTGCAAACGCACGGCAGCAGCAGCGCCTCGCCACCCGGTGCGCTAGCCGAGCCGAGCGCTGGCAGCGAATCTGAATGTGAATGTGGTCAATTCGCAAAACAATTGGACCACACACGCAATTGAGCGGCGTCGCGCGCGCTCGTGCTCAGTGGCGCGCAATCCGAGGCGATTTGAATGCGGTCGCGGATGAGGGCGCCGCCAGCGCCGCCAGTCGGAGCGATACAGTACCTCGGTCTCGGTACCGCCAGCTCTAGCCGGCACTCCGGCACGCCATAGAACTGTCAGCGCGGCCGTAGCCGAGCGTGGCGGCCGCGGCGGGTGCTGGCGGCGCTCCTGGACTACCTCTCGCCCTGGGTGGCAGCCGGTGGCGGCACGATGCTCTGTCCCTCTCCCACCGACAGCCGCGGTGGTGGAGGGACAGAGACAGCTTCTGCCGGCGTCTCTTTGGTCGGAGGGGGCCTAGAGGCCCCGGGGTCACCGTCACGACAACGGGGGTCATGACCACCGTGAGCAGGCGGCAGCGGCGGCCAGCACCGCAGCCAGCACCAGGGCGTGCGGGCCCGCCGTTGACGTGGCGCCCCCTTTGCCGGACTTGGGCAGCAGCTCGTTGGTCTCCACGTCGCCCGGGAGGTCCGTCGGTGGCCGCGGCGGCTCCTGGTGGAAGCACAGCCGGGCCATGTTGGAGCGGATGGCGGGGCAGTCGTAGTCCTCGCGGCCGTCGCACCAGCACGAGTCCAGCTTGGCGGCCTTCTCCTGCGGGCGGGGACAAAACAGAAGGTGGTTAGTGGGGGCAGTGCAAGGCTGATCCTAAACGCGGAGCTCTGGTGCGCCACCAGCGTCTAAGTCTCCAAGAGCACGAACTTGTGAGCCGCCTCATCTGGCATCGGCCGGGGCACGACCCGACGGGAGCTCAGAGCTGAACTCACAACTGCGCACGACCCGGGCCGGGCACTAATGAAGAGCTGGCCGCGGACGGAGAGAGCACCACGGCCATACTCCACTTCCTGGCCGCGCTGTCCCGCTGCGGGGACGTTCAGTTAGTGGGGTCGTGAATGTGAGGCTAATTACTACTGCATCCCGACCGGTCCGCGCCCCCCCCCCCCCCAAGTACTGGACAGAAGAACGTCTCCGGATACGCGGATTCGCGTCGGGATGTCTCCTACAGCCATATCCAATTAGGCTGCCCTGGAAGTTGAGACCCCCCCCCCAAAAAAAAAAAAAAAAATCCAGATCGGAAACAGGTGCGGGGCGGAACCGATCACAGGTGCGCTTCCGGCTGGCGGAAAAGCGCTGATCCGTTTCAAAGTGTTGGTACTCGACTCACCTGCCGTCTGAGGATGGAGATGGAGTTCTTGCATCGGTGCGTGCACTTGTGGCCGCGGAACATGCTGCGGCAGTAGCGGTGGTAGTAGTCGAGCGCCGTGGAGCAGAGCGGGTCGGCGCCGCAGATCCACTGTGCCACGCGGCACGACACCACGGACTCGTTGCGGGTGGCCCGCATCACGGCCGGCCGGCACACCTCCACGCGCCGCTTGGTCTCCTCGCACAGCTCGTCCGCGCACTGGCACTGTAGGGGCAAGCAGAAGAGCAAGTATGAGAAACTAGACAGACAGCGGCGTCGTGGTCCTCACTGCAGCAACAACAACAACAAAATTGTCGGAAAATTCCGAGGCGGCACGCGCGCCCAGCCGAAGGCAAGCGCGTGCCGACGGCTGCACTTCGCGGGGGTCCCGCCTCCCCTTCACCGTCCTGGGCGGTACCGCCCCCGGGACCGTTCCCACGGCCCGGCCCTACCCTTCACCGTCCACCCCTCCGCATCCGCCGGTGCCGTTCACATAATGTTACGTCACGCCCGCCGATGGTCACGGGGGAAGTTCAGGGCACCCTGATCGGCCTAATATCCGGGACTGTACCACAATCGGCGTTCATGTTTCTGTGGAAACGTCTGTGAAGCCACATCCGGCAGGGAATATGCAGAGCCATACGGAGCGCGCCTCGCACTGCATTGTGATCGTGATCGTCAACGGGGGCACGGCCGCAGAGGACGTGTGTGTGTGTGTGTGTGTGTGTGTGTGTCGTCGGCGTGCCCCCCCCCCCCTCCCCGTCACGTTCCCGTCGTGGCCGGATCGATACCGGACGTCGTCACCGCATTTCCGCTCTTCCTCTCCGTCGTTGAGTCCGCGTTTATGGTAATGCACAGACCTCCTCTGCGATTCACGTGCCGCGAACGAAACTCCCGAAACTACCTATCAGGCGCCCCACGGGGTGCCCCCCCCCCCCCTGGATCCGCTCCTGGAAGGGATTATATCGGAGAGATGATGAAGTGGTCATCCATCGTATCCCATCCCCGCAGCTGCCGCGGCACGGCACGGAGAAGTACTCCGGGAGTACGGATGCGGCGACGGTGATTATCAGAGTCTTGGCGCGGGGCGGCGGACGTTTTAATAACGAGGCGAGTTACACCAGGTTACACCACCGCATCCGGCCCGGCCCGGCACACCTCGGCCCACGGCCGCACGCCGGGGAACACGAGGCCGCGGCCGAACATCCCGGCGGATAATTTGGTAATTACTGTGCTCCCTCCGCGTGGACTACGTGTAGTACGTGTTCTGCATCAGGCTAACAGGGCAGCGGCAGCAGCAGTGGGCAAGCGCGACCAAAACGGCTGCTGATTCTGATCTTGGCCGCCGCGGACGTCATCCTCCCGCCGGGCCGGGCCGGGACCAGAGAGTTCCTGGTGGTGGTCAGAGGTCGCCGTGGATGGTAGGCAACATGGTGTCACCCGCGCGGGCCGCAGGGCGACACGGGGACAGGACAGGGGGGCAAGGCGGGCCGCCGGGAGCGGACGGACGGACGCCTCTGCCTCCTGCCAGCCCCGCCCGGCCCCGCGGCACACCGGGACCACATGATTGAATCATTATCCAGGTATGTCGGAGTCGAGAGGCTACGTGCGTTTCTTTTCTTGAGCTCCGAGAAAAAGAGAGAGAGAAAAAGAAACGGGGGAAAAAAAGAAGGAGCCGACCGGTGGAAGGGGGAAAATTGTGTATAATGTGTGAGAGGAAAAGAGATGGAGAAGGGGGGGGGATAAAGAAAGAGAAGGGTGTGAGGATGGAGGGGGCACGCGTTCCGCCGCTCAATGCTTGTAAAATGAACGCACAATGCTGCGTGCGGGGGAACAGAGCCCGCGGGCCCTCCGCCGCCGTGGCCGCCGTTTTGTTGTGGAGTATGAAACGCGTTTCGTTACTCGGCATTACGCCTGTCCTGTCACGGCGCCAGCAGAGCGGTAGAGCCGGCCAGGGCTGGGCGCAGTATTGATTGGGCGACTGGGAGATGGTGCGTGCGAGATATGCAGGATGTGCCGCGGGCATAGTGTACCATCACGGCCGGGGTATGTACAGCGCAGCAGGAAAAATTTGTCAGAAATCATCAAAGCACAAAGTTGAGATGTTTTCCTCTCTCTCTCTCTCTCTCTCTCTCTCTCTCTCTCTCTCTCTCTCTCTCTCTCTCTCTCTCTCTCTCTCTCTCTCTCTCTCTCTCTCTCTCTCTCTCTCTCTCTCTCTCTCTCTCTCTCTCTCTCTCTCTCTCTCTCTCTCTCTCTCTCTCTCTCTCTCTCTCTCTCACTCTTCCCAATTAGCTCGCCGTGCGGACGAGCCATGGGAACACTGGAGTAAGGAGTAGTCCTCCAGTATGGGAACGGATGAGAGTGGGAGAGGGAGAGGGCAGAGAGGAGTATGGTTCTCGGCTCGGCACCATCTGCGCTGCACCCGCTGCTCCGTGGGGACACAGTTAGACACCGTCTGGGGCCGGGGCAGCCAGGGGCAGCCGTTATCAATCGCTCCGAGATAACGGAGCTCCACCTGCAGTTTGTCGTCTGGCGCTGCTCCGCAGGGGGTCGGCTCCGAACCGGGCGCCGGGCTCCGGGCGCCTTGGTGGGAGGGGAGGGGGGAGGGGGACATAAAGTTGAAGGGAATGGACGAGATTCGCCATCAAAACGTCTGGAGGAAATATATGGAAAGGAGCAACAGGCGCCCGGGCCGGCGGGCCGGGCCGGGGACGCTGGCGTCGGCCATGCGGCCATGCGCATGCGGTAGCCATGTGCCGTGTGCGAACCGTCAGGGCCTGCGCTCTGCTGGCTCTGCGCTTGTCAGCACGGGCCGGGCTGGGGCCCTAATTTATATCGCCAAGCGGGAGGGAAACTCGAGTAGAGTCCAGCCAGGGCCTAATGCCCGTACCGTGTCTGCAGGCAGAACAAGCGTGTCGGCCGGAACCCGGACCCGATGACGAGGACCAGAGGCGAGGCGAGGCGTGTGGCCGAGGGGTGGAAGCGGGGCGGAACAGACAGAACAGACGGGGATGGTTTGCGTCCCGGCCCGAGACCACCGACGGACAGACACCGACTTGACTTGGAGGGTGAGAGAGGGTTGCTGCTGCTGCTGTAGTTGTTGCTGTTGCTGCCGCCTCACTGGCGCTGTCGGCGTTCCGTCACGCCTGGAGCGGAGGACAGGAAGGCAGGGATAGGAGCCTGGCGCCAGGCAGGGAGTGGAGGTGAGGGGTGCACTCTGCACACGCCATGCGGCTGGGCCGGGACGGGCACAGGGCACACCCACCCACACAGAGGACCTCCCGGACCGCCGGCCGACTCTATGGTCGCCATGGCAGCAGGACGACGTCGAAGACGCGTCGACAGCCTCGCGGGCTCGGTCTGTGTCCAGGTGCTTACCGTCATCAGGTCCTTGCCCTCGTCCGTGGAGGTGAGGGCGATGAGCGCGTGCTGGCAGGCCTCGGGGCAGTGTCCGGGCGGGCCGTGGTGCAGCGACGAGCAGCCCACGATGTAGCTCTGCAGCGCGCGGCCGCAGCCCGTGCGGTAGGCGCACTTGAGCCGCGCCTCCTCGCAGCTCGGCCTCCGGTTGCTGTCCCTGTCCACGTCCGCCGGCTGTGGGTGCGGCAGCGGTAGCGGCAGCGGCAGCCCCAGGCCCCCTGGCGGCGGCGGTGGCGGCGGAGGCAGGATGTCAGGCGCCGAGGCCGCCCTCGGCAGCGCCACGGCCACCAGCACGGCGACGACGGCCCAGGACCAGACCCCCGTCGGCGCCGAGTCCATCCTGCGGAGCAACGAGAGCGTCGGGTTAGTATACACGGGGTCAAACATCGTTGGGAATCACAAGTGCATTCACGCGGCAAGATAAATGACGAGAAGTTTATCCCGACAGAGCTAAGTTGCTTATAATGGCAGCAGGCCACATAGACCGCAGAGCGGGCAGGAGACGCACAGCCATCGCGGTCAGGCCGGGCGCGGGCAGGACCACAGGACCTCAGGACCTCAGGACCACAGGACCTCAGGACCTCCCAAGGTTCCAGACGGCGCAGGGCACCGCAGATGAACCATGTCTGGCGATGAACCGCACGCCCACACAAACCTGTTCGCCGCGGTACGGGACGGAAGACAACAGAAATGCCGAACAACGTAAACAAATTATAAAGTGGTGAATCGTGTGTGTGTGTGTGTGTGTGTGTGTGTGTGTGTGTGTGTGTGTGTCCAGGGTGTTGACGGCCATCACGTCGCAGAGGAGGCCGCCGCCCTCGCGTGCAGTGCGGGCCGGCCGCCTTTACAGGCGCAATAAAGTCCCGGGCTCCGAGGCAGGGCAGAGCCAGGCAGAGCGGCGCCGGGCAGGCAGTGGTGCTCGCCGACACCATGTCCGTGTCCATGTCCATGAGGGTCATACTCATCGCCCAGGACCCGGTCTGGCCAGGTCCGGCCCGGCCCGGTGCGGCGCTGAGCACTTGGCCTGCGAACCCCGCCCGTCCCCGTCTCCGCCCCCGCCGTCATTCCCCCCGGGTGAGAGGCGCGCAGTAAACGATGCAAATGACGAGGGTGGGATGAATAATACAGTAATGCGGATAATAATGGCGGCATGGCGGCGCCTGCATCGGCCCAGCAACGCGTGATTGGCCCCGTGAGTCCGCGGAGTCCGCGAGGCCCGCGAGGCGCCCGGGCGGGAGGGGAGGGGAGGGGAGGGGAGGGCGGCGGCGCGGCCAGGACCACCAGAGTGGCCCGGCGGCGGCGGGGGGTCTCTGGGGGCCGAAACCACGCCGTCACTCTCGTAACTATCCAATCATAGACACCAGCGCCCGGCGGAGCCGTGCCGCGGCTGCGGCTGCGGCATGGTCCTGGCCTGCCCCACCACGCGGCCTGCGCTGTGCCACGCCCCTCACCGCCGCGCCGCGCCTCGCCTCCCTTCCCTGCCCCGGGCCGCGGGACCACCATGGCGGCGCCGTGTGCCGTGAGCCCCCCCTGGCACCGGCGGCCGGCCGGCGGCGGACTCGGGGCTCACGTCAGCGTCAGCCAAGCGTCACGTCTCGTCACGCCGCGCCGCAGCGGGATTGGCGGCACCAGCGCCAGGCTCCCCGTCGGCTCCCCCACCCACCCCGTCGTCCCGGCGAATGGCGCGGCGCGAATGCGAAAACCCCCTCACAGCCTGCGCTCTCTCTCTCTCTCTCTCTCTCTCTCTCTCTCTCTCTCTCTCTCTCTCTCTCTCTCTCTCTCTCTCTCTCTCTCTCTCTCTCTCTCTCTCTCTCTCTCTCTCTCTCTCTCTCTCTCTCTCTCTCTCTCTCTCTCTCTCTCTCTCTCTCTCTCTCTCTCGCACAATGACATGATGATCGAAAGGGGGCCCCCGACGGGGTTGTTCGCGGTCCCCACGCGAGCTTCCATAAAAGGGTCGATGCCGTTCGCGACCTCCGCGGGATAAAATCGACATTATGGAGCGCTCAGCGAGACTGGCATGGAGAATGTGTTCGCTCAGCTAGAACCTCGTATCGGGGCTGCCTTTACGTCCCGGGGTTTCTGTTGATGAGAATGCCCAGCTACTGTGAGACGCCCCCCTCCCTCCTGCCCCTCCCTGGGGGGCCCCCCCGTGGGGTACTACGAGGTCAGGTGACCCTGGGGACCCCCTCGGGGCCCCATCGACGTGGTCCACCGGCGGGCCACCAGCACCAGCCAGGGAGAGGATTCCAAGATGGCCGGCCCTGGTCCAGAGTTCTCCGGGGAATCGTCGGGAGGATGGAAAAATCTGGTGTAGAGGTGGCGAAGTTCTTTTTAGGCACGAAGTAGCCTATTGCAATCTTTAGGATTCCGATTTTTTTTTTTTAGGCACGAAGTAGCCTATTGCAATCTTTAGGATTCCGATTTTTTTTTTTTTTTTTTTTTTTTTTTTTTTGACATGGCCCCTTATAGACTTCTCCGAACGAAATTGTACGATTTCGATGAGAGTTTGCAAGGAGCAGGAAGGAGACACGCTGATTCAGATTCTGATGCCCACACGAAAACTCAAAGGCTGAAATTGGAGAATTTTGAATTGAAAAATTTGATAATTCGAGTCGAGCTGCAGGCTCTTATGGGCGAAAAGATCGAGTCAAGCAAGGGCCTAGCCGAGCCGAGGCAAAGTTGGTGGAAAGATGAAAATTACAACCAATCAGAGCACTGCCTGTTGCGTAGTACAGCCGCAACGAAAAACGAAAACTGCTGCGTTTGAAAAGTTGATATATCAAGCTTGGGGTGGCCGGCCAACAATGCGGCAAAATGTACAGACTTTCAAACGTAGCCGTCGTGAGTCGACTGTACTTCCCTCCCGTCCCGAATTTTTCATCCAACACCATGACGACGGGTGGGTAAACAAAACAATTGAGGACACCGACGTCGGTTTCATCGGTTTTGAGTTGTGCGCGAAAGTTTTGATTGTGGTTGTGACGTGCAGAAATTGGATGATGAAGGTTCTTCAAGGAACAGCTTATCAATACCATGGAGTGCTTAAAAATGCTGGGGAGCAATGCTGTGCAATGAGTGTGGTAGCTTTATGTCATACTCTTCAAAAATTTCCAACCAAGTGAACCAGCCAACGAGTGCTTGAAAGTAAGATTTATCAACGTTCTCATGCCTCATGCCTGCCCCTGACGTTGAAAGGAGTTAGTTCTCCTGTCATTCAATGTGAGCTGAGAATAAATATTTTTAAGTTCATAGGATTGAGGTTCGGTCGGTAGTTCCGTGCCCAGCCGACAGAGCGCGCTATCGTCGACCGCCAGAGACCGCTCTCGATCACATGATGACTGTTGTAGCAACCGCGGGGCGCCGCGTTGCATTGTTGGCGTACAGATTGAGAATTCAGTTGAGACCCTGAGCGAGACTAGGGCTAGCCAGAGTAGCCAGTGGAGAGAATGCCAGCTGCTCGCTGGAAAGAGCCTAGAACACTACAACTGCCAATCTTCCCACGAAATTCTTAACTCTCTTCCGACAAACTTTTTCGCTTAACAAATGTTTAACTTACCCAAAAAATACAGATCTTTTTCTTTTTGATAGCATTCCAATACAATATTTATCTAATATTTTCTCCACGAATCATTCATTCATATTTCTTCTTCACACTTCTCACTCCTTCTACTCTCCTCTCCTTCCAGATCCTGTTTGTCACATACGCATTCGAAAGACACTTCAAACCATCAGTAAAACTACAAAATTTACGAAATCTACAAAATCTCGGCAATATCGTCTGACTCTACTTCGGGCCTCCTAGGATTTCACTTTGTGGAATCGTATTTTTTTTTAGGCACGAAGTAGCCTATTGCAATCTTTAGGATTCCGATTTTTTTTTTTTTTTTTTGACATGGCCCCTTATGGACTTCTCCGAACGAAATTGTACGATTTCGATGAGAGTTTGCAAGGAGCAGGAAGGAGACACGCTGATTCAGATTCTGATGCCCATACGAAAACTCAAAGGCTGAAATTGGAGAATTTTGAATTGAAAAATTTGATAATTCGAGTCGAGCTGCAGGCTCTTATGGGCGAAAAGATCGAGTCAAGCAAGGGCCTAGCCGAGCCGAGGCAAAGTTGGTGGAAAGATGAAAATTACAACCAATCAGAGCACTGCCTGTTGCGTAGTACAGCCGCAACGAAAAACGAAAACTGCTGCGTTTGAAAAGTTGATATATCAAGCTTGGGGTGGCCGGCCAACAATGCGGCAAAATGTACAGACTTTCAAACGTAGCCGTCGTGAGTCGACTGTACTTCCCTCCCGTCCCGAATTTTTCATCCAACACCATGACGACGGGTGGGTAAACAAAACAATTGAGGACACCGACGTCGGTTTCATCGGTTTTGAGTTGTGCGCGAAAGTTTTGATTGTGGTTGTGACGTGCAGAAATTGGATGATGAAGGTTCTTCAAGGAACAGCTTATCAATACCATGGAGTGTTTAAAAATGCTGGGAAGCAATGCTGTGCAATGAGTGTGGTAGCTTTATGTCATACTCTTCAAAAATTTCCAACCAAGTGAACCAGCCATGATGTTGACGAGTGTTTGAAAGTAAGATTTATCAACGTTCTCATGCCTCATGCCTGCCCCTGACGTTGAAAGGAGTTAGTTCTCCTGTCATTCAATGTGAGCTGAGAATAAATATTTTTAAGTTCATAGGATTGAGGTTCGGTCGGTAGTTCCGTGCCCAGCCGACAGAGCGCGCTATCGTCGACCGCCAGAGACCGCTCTCGATCACATGATGACTGTTGTAGCAACCGCGGGGCGCCGCGTTGCATTGTTGGCGTACAGATTGAGAATGCAGTTGAGACCCTGAGCGAGACTAGGGCTAGCCAGAGTAGCCAGTGGTGAGAATGCCAGCTGCTCGCTGGAAAGAGCCTAGAACACTACAACTGCCAATCTTCCCACGAAATTCTAAACTCTCTTCCGACAAACTTTTTCGCTTAAAAATTGTTTAACTTACCCAAAAAATACAGTTCTTTTTCTTTTTGATAGCATTCCAATATTTTCTCAACGAATCATTCATTCATATTTCTTCTGCACACTTCTCACTCCTTCTACTCTCCTCTCCTTCCAGATCCTGTTTGTCACATACGCATTCGAAAGACACTTCAAACCATCAGAAAAAAACTACAAAATTTACAAAATCTACAAAATCTCGGCAATATCGTCTGACTCTACTTCGGGCCTCCTAGGATTTCACTTTGTGGAATCGTATTTTTTGACATGGCCCCTTATGGACTTCTCCGAACGAAATTGTACGATTTCGATGAGAGTTTGCAAGGAGCAGGAAGGAGACACGCTGATTCAGATTCTGATGCCCATACGAAAACTCAAAGGCTGAAATTGGAGAATTTTGAATTGAAAAATTTGATAATTCGAGTCGAGCTGCAGGCTCTTATGGGCGAAAAGATCGAGTCAAGCAAGGGC
The DNA here is from genome assembly GCA_038380765.1 of Odontothrips loti. Lineage (NCBI taxonomy): Eukaryota > Metazoa > Arthropoda > Insecta > Thysanoptera > Thripidae > Odontothrips > Odontothrips loti. The sequence goes on from CM076253.1 coordinate 7,593,203, forward strand.
CTAGCCGAGCCGAGGCAAAGTTGGTGGAAAGATGAAAATTACAACCAATCAGAGCACTGCCTGTTGCGTAGTACAGCCGCAACGAAAAACGAAAACTGCTGCGTTTGAAAAGTTGATATATCAAGCTTGGGGTGGCCGGCCAATAATGCGGCAAAATGTACAGACTTTCAAACGTAGCCGTCGTGAGTCGACTGTACTTCCCTCCCGTCCCGAATTTTTCATCCAACACCATGACGACGGGTGGGTAAACAAAACGATTGAGGACACCGACGTCGGTTTCATCGGTTTTGAGTTGTGCGCGAAAGTTTTGATTGTGGTTGTGACGTGCAGAAATTGGATGATGAAGGTTCTTCAAGGAACAGCTTATCAATACCATGGAGTGTTTAAAAATGCTGGGAAGCAATGCTGTGCAATGAGTGTGGTAGCTTTATGTCATACTCTTCAAAAATTTCCAACCAGGTGAACCAGCCAAGGTGTTGACGAGTGTTTGAAAGTAAGATTTATCAACGTTCTCATGCCTCATGCCTGCCCCTTACGTTGAAAGGAGTTAGTTCTCCTGTCATTCAATGTGAGCTGAGAATAAATATTTTTAAGTTCATAGGATTGAGGTTCGGTCGGTAGTTCCGTGCCCAGCCGACAGAGCGCGCTATCGTCGACCGCCAGAGACCGCTCTCGATCACATGATGACTGAGCCTGTTTGGTCACATACGCATTCGAAAGACACTTCAAACCATCAGAAAAACTACAAAATTTACAAAATTTACAAAATCTACAAAATCTCGGCAATATCGTCTGACTCTACTTCGGGCCTCCTAGGATTTCACTTTGTGGAATCGTATTTTTTATGGTTGAAATAAAGTCCGAGTTGTTGTTTCACTTTTGGTAGAGTTGGGGGGGGGGGGGTCGGCCACACGCGCGGACGAGGTGGGATGGCGGGCCTCAGCTGTCAGCTGTCAGGGGCCGAAGCCGTGCCGTAATGGCATAGGTAGCCTAAATACAGATGTTCCGTGACTGCGCCGGCGTTCGAACCAGACCTGACTTAAGGCCCCATCAATTTATACTATCAACATGCACTTCACTCTCCCAAAAAATTAACCAGGGAAAACGGTCAGAGAAATGTCGAATCGACTAGAAAAATCTATACTACGACGGTTTTTTTTTGCTCCGCAAACAACGAACCATGTTGAGGTTTTATTCGCCGAAAAAGTAACGGCATCGAACTGATTGTCATTTACTGCAGGTGTCACAAATTTATCACATAGTGACAGACTTTCCCCCAGAAGAAACTCTACGACACCGTTTCGATTCGTTCCGTGGAATGACAAGGTTTCCAACGAGTCGCATAGCATTCTATACGGGACAGAGTAAAATAATTCGAAGGACGAAGAATAGATAGAGGCGGAGGAGAGATATATAGCCGCGAGGCCGCGACACTCGAGCAACGGCGCGGCGTCCCGCTCTCTCTCTCTCTCTCTCTCTCTCTCTCTCTCTCTCTCTCTCTCTCTCTCTCTCTCTCTCTCTCTCTCTCTCTCTCTCTCTCTCTCTCTCTCTCTCTCTCTCTCTCACACACAAAATCTTTCAAAGTACCGGCGTTTTTATTTTACGATTTCAGCAAATCTTTTTCTACCGTGCCATCCCCTCCCCTCCGCCGGCCGCCGTTGTCCTTGGCCGACGTCTCCCGCCATCACCTCGTCCAGGTAAGGTCCGGCTGGCTGTAAATCTGTCGACAAGTGTCCCATCCCATCCCATCCCATCCCACCGGAGGCACGTCGTCCACGTCCAGCCAGACAGAGCCTTTCCGAGGAAAAGTCGGGGTGCGGCGGCGGCGCGGCGCACCGTCGGCGGGGCGGTGTCGTCGGGGGCCTCGGAGTGACAAGTCCTCTCCTCACTGCGCCGCGCACACACAACAATATTCGCAGTGCCACAAATGTGTCAACGGCCTGTCATGATTCCATGTCGGACCGGAGCGGAGGAGCCGGAGGAGCAGGACGGACTGTAAATAACCCCCCCGCAAACAAGCGGCAAGCGGCTTATCTGCAGGTGGCTGACCCCACCCCCGTAAATCGGTTTCGGCCGACAACAGCTACACGGCGACGTGCGTTGACAAATGGCAGCGCGTTTTTTTTTGTTTTTTTGTTTTCAGCAAACGGGGCGAAAATGAAATGGCGCGCTGCAACAGGCGGCACGTCTGTAAATAAAAATCGTCTGCTGTTGCTCTCAGGCATGTCGTGGTGGGGCAGCCGCATGTGTTCCAGGGGCACAACGCCCAACGTGCTGGGGTGCACACGTGGCCGGGGGCCGGGCCGGGGGCCGGGGCCGAGCCGGCATAGGGGCATCTGGGCAACAAGTGGGACCAGTGGGACCAAGCCTTTCCCAGCCGCGGCAGAAACTCAACGCCAAGAGAAATAACTCTGAAAAGAAATTACTGTAACCCACGCACTCACAAGAAAAATCACGCTCCCTCCGTCTGGTATTCGAACCCGACTCTACGTAGGGTGTGATTTCCGCCGCAGTATTTCTTTGGCTGCGCTGCTCACACTATAATACTGGCCCACGCCCGGCCGTACAGCAATATATACTACAGACGATGGTCCGGGCAGGGCAATAAAAGTGCATGGCATCGGCCGCAGCTCCGACCGGTGCAACGTGTAATTAAACCAATAAGAGCAGTGAGGACTGTGAGGGAGTCCGCGGGCACCGCCTTGCTATAATGCAGTAGCCGCCCGAATGCGGTCGCGAAATCTCGCGCGCGCCCCCTCAGCCGCGCCCGCTGCTGCCGTGATTAGGGCGCTAAAAGCTCTCTGGTCGGACTTTACGATATATTTTACACTCCGCTGCACCTGCGCTGCGAGCGGCTTAGACAACAGGTTAGGTTCGAGAGTTTGGTTTTACTTGCTCGGGACCGCCTTGCGAACACGGTTCTGTTTGCCAGCAGCGCGCGCGTGCAAGGGAGCGATAGCTAAATACAGATAGATAGAGGGAGAGGGAGAGGGAGAGGGGGAGAGAGAGAGAGAGAGAGAGAGATATTGATATTGAGAGGTCAGCAGAGAGAGAGAGAGAGAGAGAGAGAGAGAGAGAGAGAGAGAGAGAGAGAGAGAGAGAGAGAGAGAGAGAGAGAGAGAGAGAGAGAGAGAGAGAGAGAGAGAGAGAGAGAGCTGCTTGCCGCCCCAATCGGAAACAAATATCGCCCCTACCGACCTGTGTGTGTGTGTGTGTGTGTGTGTGTGTAAAGGGGGGGGGAGAACAATGTGTAAACACCATCCGACAAATGATGAGCTACTTATGTCCACTTCACCTCCGCAAACACGGCCGCCGCCGCTTCTGCCGGTGATACTTCGGCAACGGCTCCCCCCCCCCCCCCCCCCAGCTCCTCAGTAGGTGGATAAGAGGCTCCCTCCACTGCCCCACACATGATTTTGTCCCGGGTTCAACTCTCTGCCCTCGTGACGGGGATTTGGGACCGGGCGTTGTGAGGGCGGAGCCGTACACGCCCGAGTGGTTCGGAAACGCTAATGCAGCACGACGGTGATGACCAGGACCAGGACCAGGAGCACGCGTCCCCACCTGGCCGGCCAGGGCCAGGGTAGCCGGCCGGCCGGCTCGGGGACGGCGATCTGTCTTTGTCTATGCTCAGCACCTGAGACCTGGGCGAGGGGAGGGAGGGGGGGGGGTCGACGACTTTTGTCATTCTCCTTTATGCTGTCAGTGAGCGTCCACCGGGGGCGCATTGTCCGTCTGCTCCGCTACTTTTATTGGGGGAGGAGGGGGTGGGGTGGAGGGGTTCTAAAAGAAAATAAGAGACAAGGGGGCAGGGGGGGAAGGGCATGTGAGATGTCGTTGTTGGGTTGTTGGCTCATACTCCGAAAACGGGAGTACTAGCAGCGAGGGAATAAGGGTTGCACAAAGGGACGGGCCAGCTCCGAGAATTGTCGCAGAGAAACGGGGTTGGCCTAGAAAACACTGTGCGAAAAGGAGGAAAAACAAACGGGCTGGGACTCCGTCGTAAATTGTAAGCACGAATGAAGACGCTAGAGGGAATTAATTTTCTTTTTCCCTCGAGACACCTGGGTCGAAATTCTGGAGGGAAAACGGGGTGACAGGCGCGATGTGAGTGGTGGCCGCAGCCGCTGCCACTGCCGCTGCCGCTGCCGCAGCACACCTGCCCTGCCCCGCCCCTCGCCCCTCAGCCTCGGCCGGAGCCCGCCAGCCCTCCCTCCGGAGTTGTGTCCCTCCCATTCTTTTCCTGCCGTTTGATGACGTTCGGGCCCCCTTTCCGTGCCCCTTCATTAAAAGCTACCTTCCGGAGGCGGAAATGAAGATCACGAGCTCGGCGTCGGCTGGCGTCACGCGCGTCCTCCGAGGCCATGACGATGACGTCCCCCTCCGGCGGTGAGGAAGGCGGCGCAGGGGCGCACAGGTGGAGCGTGCGTTGAGTTTCCACACTGATTTGTTCCCCGTTCCGGCCCCGGCTCCAGCCCCGCTCCAGCCCCGCTCCAGCCCCGCTCCAGCCCCGCTCCAGCCCCGCTCCAGCCCCGCTCCAGCCCCGCTCCAGCCCCGCTCCAGCCCCGCTCCAGCCCCGCTCCAGCCCCGGCCCCTCTGGACTGGACCCATTCTCATTACGCACCCCGGGCGAGCAGCCGAGTGCCGAGTGGAGTGCGGCCGGGGCCCAGTCTGGTCCGGAGCACGACAGGCGCCAGACGGCACAGGGGTTGGCGCCAGTGGCGCCTCTGGCGCCACGCAGGGGGCTCCGTCGGCTCGGCTCCACTGGCTCCGCAGGGACGACGGGGACCTCTCCGGCGGCGGGGCGGCAGGTGTCGAACGCAGAGCGCCGCCGGCCGCCGCCGCCGCGGAGTAGGAGTAGAGCATCGGCATGAATATCGGGCCCCTTTGGGGTCGCCGCAGATAAGCCACGAGTCCGCGGTCCAGTCCGGCTGCGGCCCCGTTTGCTCGGCCATATGTTTGCTGTCGATAGTCGCGGCATTGCGCTGCACTGCGCTGCTCGGCACACGGCACGGTCCGCAGAGTCATAGTTACGGTATTGTCACCGCTATGGGTCATGCTGCTCACGGCACTGTAGGCACTGCCCGTGGCTGGTGGCTGCCCGTGGCCCAGATCTAGCCGGCACCGTTACACTCTGCACCTCCCCCGATACGGATAGTCGCATAGTCGCATAGTACAGCCGAAGCACCCGGTGGAGGTGCGCGCGGGTTCCAATACCACCGACTGTGCCATTTTCCTTTTCCTTCCTGCTGCGCCCAGCCCCCGCCCCCTCCCCAAGCTTTGCACTATGTTCGAACGATCTCATTTCGCGGGGGTGTAGCGTCTTTTCAGGGAGCTCCCAGGTCGCCGGCATTGTCGGCCGGAGAATGAGTCTGTGTGATCCGGAGGCAATCTTCCGGTAAAACGTTTCCGGTCCGGTCCCGGCCCGCGTCCGGTCGGGTCCGGGCTGCAGCACGTGGCCGCCGTCATTGTGCTCAGTGCTCTCGCTGATTGAGTTGTACAAGGCGGTGAGGATGAGAATTCGCGCAACGCAAAGCGAGCCGTCGACGCGCAGCGTTTCCGCGGAAGCACCGTCGCGTCGCTGTGCACCCGACCGGCACAACCCAGCAGCAGCAGCAGCAGCAGTTCACAGTAAATTAATAAAACTGCGCGCGGCCGTACAAATATATTCCGTGACCGCTGGCCGCTCCCTGGAATCACCGCAGCCGCAGCCCTAGGAGGCGAACGGGCGCGTGACGGGCAGTAAAGGGGCGGGAATGCGTCGAATCATGTAATGCAGAATGCGCCCGCGTGCCTGGCAGGACCAGCACGCAGAAAAATTATTAGTCACCACGGATTTTTTCGTTGATTTTTGGGATAAGCAACATATTTAGTTGTGAGAACTAGGAATTTGTCGGGGCAACTAAAAGTCAGTTGAGTCATCAAAAAGTGCAAAAAGTTGTTCTCACAACTAAATATGTTGCTTGTCGCAAAATCAACCCGTTGCCGCAGTCTACTGATCACAGTCTCATTCCCACATTCCCTGGCCGCACGCAAACCGTGTCCAAAGGCCAAACGCGCGGGCGGACAACGTGCCCACTGGGACGTGCACAAGGGGCGCAGCTAAACGACACAGCTAGAATAGCTTCATTCCGGAGGGGAGGGGCCGTTCTCTGCTCATCAAGCAACGCGGCCAAGGCGGAAAGTATCTCATTGTGCTTCGGCGGCGTGAGGAGTCGTGACCCGAGCCGAGCTGGGAGGTCCTGACGACCCCGCCGCCCGCCCCGCCCCTCCCCGCCGCGGCGCCCGCAGTTTATTAATTGATGTGCATTGCGGAGGGGAACGAGGACGACTTGAGTCCAATAGTGAGGCCCGCTCAAGTGTCGGATCGAGGCCCGCAAGACCACGAGGATCCTCGCCGATCTGCCACGTCGGCGGACAATACGGGAGCGGGCTGACACGCGGCCACGAGAGGAAAAAATAACAGCTGCTTTAATTTGAATTGGTGCTTCTGTCCGAGGTGGCGGTGGTGCATGTGCATGAGCAGATGCCTGCGAGGCCTGGCATGGCCTGGCATGGCCTGGCATGGCCTGGCTGCTGCTGCTGGAACGCCGTGTCCTGTCACACGCATTCGCGAGGGGTTTCTGCATGCGACCATTGTGGTGCGCCCGCCGATGTCTCTTGTGGACGATTTTAAAGGGGGAGAAGAATGAAGGCACGACAAAAACGACGAAGACGACGAAGCCCAGCTTTTGGTAGCGACGCGGCCACAGCGTCCGTCCCCGGCCCAGCCCGGCCCAGCCCCGGGTAGGAGTTAGGAGTACTCCGTATAAACTGTCGCCCCGGGGAACACGCAGGGTGCATAGGCAGCGGCAGCGGGGGGAGACCTGGCCCGGACCTGGGCCCGGGGACCCAATCATTAGTAGCACTGCTCGCTGGCCGTCCCTCAGGCGTCCTTGCCGTGTGTGTGTGCGTGTGTGTGTGTGTGTGCGTGTGTGTGAGTGTGTGTGTGTGTGAGTGTGTGTGTGAGCGACGCCCTCCGCTCCGTCTCGTGGGTGGTATAACGTCTATATAGGGCCCGGACCGAGGATCAGTGTCCCAGCGGGCGTTCGGTTGGTTATGCGGTGGCCTAGGCTGTGGGCCGTGGGCCGTGAGCGAGCGGGATAATGTCTCATTCAGCTGGCATATGACACCAGTCGGACTCCACTCACGGCAAGGGAGAGAAGAGAGACTCGGTCGTAAAGACGCCAGCTGGATGACGGTGGACTCGGCCGTCCCGGACACAGCCGCGGCCTCTGTATCGCCTATCGCGCCTGGAATCGGAGAGTCGATGACGCGACCGCCGGGCGCACGACCCGCGGAGGGGCCCAGGACCGAACGATATCCCCGGGATGGGATGGGATCGACACGGGGACCACGGCGGACCACGGGGGACACGACGACGGCGGAGGTCCCGTTTCACGTCCAAAGCGGGGCGTGCCGGGGCGTGGCGGGGCGTGGCGGGGCGTGCCGGCTGCATGGGGGGCCCGCCTGCGCCCATGGCCGCCCATGGCCCACTGCCGCTGCACCACTTGAGTGCGGGGACCACCGCGGAGTGAGGCGGGGCGCAGGCCGGGCAGCTGCAGCAGCAGCAGCAGCAGCAGCAGCAGCAGCAGCAGCAGCAGCAGCGGGGCCGATGACAGGACAGGCCCCGGCGGACAGCTGTCCCCGTCGGCGTCGGTGGCCAGCTGCGCACGGACCGCCGCCGGTTTCGGCGTCGACAAGTGCGTCCCGCGCCTCCGACGGGGGCGTCGGTGAGCGCCGCGCGCCGCCACGTCCCGGCCGATGCCGAGGGGGCCGTGCCTGGCCGTGCCGGGGGCGGCATGGGGCCGTGCCGGGGGCGGCAGGGGGCCGTGCCGGGGGCGGCAGGGGGCCGTCGTCCTCGTCGCCGGGGTTTAAAATAGCGCACCTTATTGACAGATCCGACGCGCTGCTGCGGCTCCTCCGCGTCCCATGCCGTTCCGTTGCTCTCGGCGCGCTCCGCGGCGCGGCGCTGCACTGCGACGCGGTGCACGGCGGTAATCCACTCGGAGGCACTGCACTTGCTGCTCACTGCACACACTGCACACACTGCACTGCACTGCACTGCACTGCACTGCACTACACTGCACCGCGGACACTAACCGGACCGGGGCACCGGCCGATCGCTGACGGCGACGTACGACGGCGTGCACGGCTCAGCGGACTGGACACGGGGACCTCGAGCGTGAGGTGTTCCTCGGGGGACTGCTTCGCACAGACTGAGAACTAACTACTACTGACTGAACGAACGATACGGAAAGAGAGGGAAGGACGAGGGAGCCAGAGAAGGCGAAGAAAGAAAGAGCGGAGAAGGAGGGAGTCTCCGCCGCCTTCGTGGGCTGGCGGGGGAGAGGGACGTGGTGCGGAGGCGGCGGTGGAGGGGGGCCACGCTACGGCCCGCCCGGGGCCGGGGGTGGGGGCACCCGGGCTGCAAGACCTGCCGGTGCAGCCTCTCTTTCTCTCTCTCACCCCGCCTCCATATCTCCGTCCTCGTCTGTCCGATCAGGAGGCTCGGAATTGAGTTGTGTTTCTCGGGGTGACAGCCGGCCCCCCGCCCCCTCCCGCCCCTCACCCGCCGCCCCACGTTGCCAAGTCGACCCGTCCCGCGGCCACTATGAGGGCGGCGCCCCTGGACCCGGTACCCGGTCCTGGACCAGGGTGGCTGCGGCTGCTGCTGCTGCTGCTGCTGCTGCTGCGGCTGCTGCGGCGCGGCTGTGTCTCAATCATCTCCGCCAGGGTCCGTCAGGGTCCATCATTACCGTCGCCTCGCCCCGTCTGCCGCCACTGTCATTAGCGTTCGACACTTTCCGAAAAGACGGCTCTGCGGCGACGGGACTCGAACCCGAGGTAGGGGCCCTGAAGCCGGGACGAGATAGGTTTTGTCAACAGACCATAAGCCCGCCAGTTCTGGCTCCAAGTGCACGCGAGTCTGTCCGCGAGTCCGAGTGGTCGCAAGGCCAACGAGTAAGTATCTCTTGAGTACTATTGAAGTGCAGAAAAGCAATCGTTACAATCTCTGCGAAATTTTTCGGCAACTTCTGCGTCCTGGAGGTCGAATCTCTGCGTTCTCTTCTTCTCCCTTCCGGCTGGATTCTGGCGGAGCCGGGGCAGAACAGCAACAGCCTGCTGGAGCAGCAGGTGTTGGGAGCATACGGTTCCTGTCGGCGTGTCGGCCCCGCCCCGCCTCGGCTCGGGTCGGCCCCCAGGGGGCTGGGCCGGGGGCCGGGGGCGGGAGGTGCAGCCGGCCCCTCCGTGCGGTGGGGCGGGGGGCGGAGCGGGGTGGGGTGGGGGTGTCGAAGATTAAGACGTAACCGTGTGGAGAACACGAGGGAAACAAGAAGAGAGAACCTGGACAGCTTTTGCCTTTGCCTCCCTCTTTTTCCGCCCTCTCTCTCTCTCTCTCTCTCTCTCTCTCTCTCTCTCTCTCTCTCTCTCTCTCTCTCTCTCTCTCTCCTCTCTCTCTCTCTCTCTCTCTCTCTCTCTCTCTCTCTCTCTCTCTCTCTCTCTCTCTCTCCCTCTCTCTCTCTTGCTACTCTCATCGCTTCGATCGCTGTTTTTCTCCTCCTCCTCCTCCTCCCCCCTGCAGAGATCGACCTGCCCTGCCGTCTGTCGCGGGCTGTAATTTATTTGCACACGGAATGGCGATGCGAGGCGAGGCGGGGACGTCCGGGACGTCAGGTGTGGGGATAACTCATCAGGGACCGGACCGGCGAGGCGAGGCGCTCAATCAGGCGTCGCGCGGGCATCGTCGCCGACCTACCCCAATAACAGCAAAGGTAATTACTCTATTATAGACCCGGGCGCACACCTTCCACGATTTAACTTTTTTTTTTGTGGCGCAGTTAGCTTTGATCAACTCGCAGGCATCGCAGGAATACGTGACAAAAAAATTCAAGCCACCGGCAAGAATCGAACCACGACCTGTCGGTCACCAATCGGTCCGCCCAACCATGCAGCTACTGAGCCACGATGGTACTCCTGGAGCGGGGTGCTTTCTCCCTGCATATATCGGCCGCAAGTAAGCGGCGGGGGTAAGAGCGCCTGGCGGGTAGGCAACCAGCCCGCAGCCCTGCTTGGCGGGGCGGCCTACCTGCCGGGCGCTCCCGGCCGTGGCCAAGCAGATTGACACAGGGAAACGATAATATCTCTGGCCCGCGCCGCGTGAGCCACGGCTGCAGCGGGCAGGAGGGGACAGCGGACAGCCCGGACAGCCCGCTTGGAATGCGCGGCTCGCGGCTCGGCGGCCGGCCGGTTCGGTCGTAGAATTCTATCCATCATATCAAAATCAGGTTCCGGCCGGGGCCGCGAGAGCTGCGGAGGGGATGGCCGGCGGCGGCCTCCGGTAGCCTCGGCTGCAGAGGAGACATGTGGAGACATCCATCCGCCGGGAGCGGCCGTCAGACCGTGAACCCTGAACCCGCCAGGATGGAGGTCAGCGGTGCATGTTGCACCTTTCCATGAAGCGGCCGCGGCCGGGACTCGAACCCGCGTTGACGTTGCTTGGTGAGAGGCGCGATGCAGCCGGCGCACCACGGCGGGGTCGTAACCCCCATTAGCACCGAGCCGTCCCCCGGCAGGGCCGACAGGATGTGGATGAGGGAGGCGAGAGCGAGGTGTCAAGCCCCCCCCCCCCCCCCCCCCGTCCCCATCCCAGACCTCTGAGTACAGTGTGAAGGGAAAGGGGAGCCACACGCGTGGCGTGCGGGCGTGCGCTCCCGGGCAGACCTCGCAGTGGCTCACAGCGCCTCGCAGTCAGAGGGTCCGGGTTCGAGTCCGGACAGAGGGGACGTTTTCACGGAAACGCTTTTGTCCTTCTGAATACTTCTGCCGATGGAGACGTCTCTGTTTCAGGTCGCTTTATTTTGGCCGCTGATTGCGTCGTGTTTCTCGCCTTCCACGACGACTCCATCACGGCGTCCGATCACGTGATCACGTGCAGCACGACAGAGTCCAGCAGCCTGCCGGCCGGGATGGGGACTGGTCCTGCCGCCGCTGCAGCAGCAGCAGCAGCAGTGGCAGCAGCAGCAGCAGCAGCAGCAGCAGCAGCAGCAGCAGCAGCAGCCATCCTGGTGAATGCAGCGGCAGGGGCACAGCGGCACTCCGATCGTGACCTGCCCTGGCGGTGCCGCGCTGCCGCAGCCACTGCCGCAGCCACTGCCGCAGCCACTGCCCTCCTGTCTCTCTCCGACAATAGACGGAAGCCTTTTGGATGCGACACACTCTCCGTAGTGCCGCGAGGGGCACACGGATTGAGAAGAAGACTGACGTCCTACAGCCAGGAGCAAACGTCGGCTACGATGTCCGCGGTTCATTTCTCGTCGGTCGCTTAAATTTCCCCCCAGTACGTTCGATAAAGGAGACCGGGTTTGGGGGGGGGGGGGGTGCTCTGGTACGCCCCTCTGTGAGCAGCGTGTTTCCTTGTATGCAACATTTCAGAAAATTTACTGCCTTCCCAAACCGGGAGAGGCCGCCTTGCCTCGTATTGTACGACGCGGGGGCCCCGTTGGTCCGCCAGAGCTCCGCGCAGCTCTGCTGCTCCGCTCGTACGGCGACTACACCTTGCGGCCGAACTATATACGTCCGCCATGCGTGCGTAGTGTATGTGTGTGTGTGTGTGTGTGTGTACTAGTACATGCGCGCGCATGTAGGGAGATATTTACGAGCGCACTGCGTTTCTGCCGGGAGGCTGCGGGGCTGCAGAGGGCAGTGCATGCAGGCTGCAAGCGAGCCGCCGTAACGGAGTGGGTTGGGTCAAGCGGAGCCGTGTTGAACTTGGTTGAACTGGCCTCGCCCCGCGCCCCCTGGGGCCCTAGGGCCCCGCGGCCCAGACCTGGCCAGCTGCAGACAGATAGGGCCCCCGCAGCCCCCGCCCGGCCCCTCCCGCCCCACTCTGCCGAGGCGGACAAGGCGACGGGCTGTGCACTAAGACGTCTCTTCCTTTCTCACCTGCACCTATCGTTTTATTGCGCGCTCTTGCCTTCTCGTTGGTGTGCCGCACACTACACTCCTCTACTTCGTGGTGAGCAGAGCGAGTTTTAGTTTGTCTCAAACACACACACACACACACACACACACACACACACACACACACAAAACACAATGCTCGGCTGGGTGCCTCGGGAGCCGCACGGGAGAATGCAGGTTGCCGACCGGCCAGGGGCTCGTCGTAGAGACGCGAGTAGGCGAGTCTGCGAAACAGGCTTCAGAACCTATTTTTTGGGAGGGTTGGCACGTCGGGACCATTTTCTGTGGGAACTCGCGCGGACACAAGGAAGGCGGTGCCATACGTCACGCCTTCGGCCCGAATTACAAACTGTTAGTATCAGGGGGGCGATAAAACACACGGACGGGGGAATGTCGACGGCCGTGCTGGTCCGGTAGCACACCGGCCCGGGGGACAGGACAGGACAGCAGCAGCTCCGCCTCACCTCATTCTGATGGCGTCGGCCACATAAATTTCCATACAAACAACGTATTTCACCCGGGCTGTTGCCGCGCCGGTGTGCCGCGCGCATGCGGGGAGGAGGGAGGGAAGGGCGGGATTGTTTTGTTTTGTGTCGCGGCGCGGCGAGGGGCGAGTGTATGGAAGGAAACAAGCAGCGCAGCGCCGGCAGAACAGCGATGCTGGAGGAAAGGAAAGCGCGGTGCGACCCGGTGGTGTGGGAAAACAAAAGGCTGTGCTCCTGTGGCTGCGGAAGGCGGGCGTCCCGTCCACACCACCATGCGGGCATCCGCCACCGCAGCAGCAGCGGCAGCACCAGCACCAGCACCAGCACCAGCTGCACCACCACCACCACCACCACCACCACCACCACCACCACCACTACTACCACCACCACCAGCACGGCAGGCTTCGCGGAACGTGGTGACTTCCGCGGAAGCCATAGCCTATCCTGCTGGACACGCGGCGCGGCGGCTTTGCTGCTCCCCGCTGCTGCATGCAAACGACGGCCGCGGCTCGAGAAATCGCACCCCCGCCCGGCCCTGCTGCCGCTCACAGTTTGCGATCGTGCAGAATTTTCTCTGCTCGTCAGCAAACTCGATCTTTTTTCCACATTTTCTGAGCTCGCGTGAGCACCATACTAATAAGATCCCCAAGCGGTTTCAGTTTGTTTGAGCAGATTTTCCGAGGTTGTAGAAATACTCCTCGAAATATTTCTTGGTCGTCAATGACCTTATGGATAACTGTGATGACGACATGTCATTGCAGCGCAGACGGACACGGATAGCTGTTCTAACTCAAGGAGGTGAGGGGGGGGGGGGCACTTGATAGTGTCCGGCAGTGTGCAAGACGTTCAGCGACGCGTTTGTGTTCGGTACCTTGAAGGGAGGGGAGGGGGCATGGATGGAGAGTTAGGGCGCGTGCTCTGAATATATGACGATGCGAGGTGAGCGCATCTCGAAGCCAACAGCAACACTTGACATTCTGGATGCGTGACATGAGGTGCAGGACTGCAGTGGTTATGTACGGAAGCCAGGGTCCTCGAGCGGCCTCCGCCATCAACACGAACACACGTGCACGGCACGGTACGGCAAAGGAGTGGACAGCCGGGTAGAGGAAGAGGTAGAGGAACGGGGCGACGGATTCCAGCAGCACATCGAGGGGAGAGAAGAGGAGGAGGAGGAGGGACACGAAAAGAAACAAGAAGGAATCGGCGGACGGAATAGAGTCATCACGTTGGAGCGCGTGCTGTTCGCGGTGCGGTGCTGTCTGCTGTCGACGTCTCGGCCTCGGCTTCGGCATGGCAGCCGCGCGCAGCACCGCCGAAAATGCGGTCCCATCGTCACGGCGGCGTCCGGGGAGGGGGGGGGGGGGGGTGGCTTCTCAGACTCGGTCCGGGAGATCACTCCAGTTTATCACGCGCGGGTTCAAACCCTGCCGCCGCGGCCGACAGCTTCCGCTTTTTGTCCGGCCTGCATCCGGTCCGGCATCCCTGTATGCCATCCCCAGACAAACTACGGCAGCGGCGGAACAAACGAAAGCACTCATTGGAGGCGACGGAAGAGGATATCAAACAGCGACGGCGGCGGCGGCGGCCCCGATCTGGGAATTGATGAAGAGTGGAGGTTCTCCATCCACCGGCCCGAAACTACAGCGCGGCCAAGGTATGAGAAACTTCGGTAGCGTTGATCGAGGCAGATTCGTCCTAGAAATGGCCGCGCGGTTTGTGCGGGACGGGACCCCCGGTGCCGGTGCAGCGCGGTGCAGCGTTCGCACTGGTGACGTTGGGGCACTGCCGAGTTTGGAGCCGACGTTATCCGGGCCGGGGGCCGGGGCCGGCATGCGTGGCGTGAGAGCGTTGATTGGGCTGTCAGGGTACGCGCGGCTGTAAATTCACCTGTCAGTGCGGCTGTTACGAGTGAAACAGGGGATAAAAAGGAATAAAACAGATGGAATAAAAAGGAGACCAACAAACAAAATGCCTCTCGCTGTGCGTGCCAACGGCAGCAACAACAACAACGCTGCTGCAGCAGCGGCGGCGGCGGCGGCCCCTTCGTCTCGTCCACCTGCTTTTTCAGCTTATCTGTCGGGCTGAGTGGTGCCCAGGCGATGTCCAGGCGATGGGGGATGGGATGGGGCGGCGGCGGCCCCTGCTGACCGGCTGCCGGCCCCGGCCCCTGCAGCGGCTGCAGCGGATGAAAAACTTAGGCGGCGGCAGCCTACGTCCCACACGTATAACTAACTCGGCTGGCTTCCTGTAGCCGAGGCCTCTGCTGGAATGATTCTGGGTTTGTATTATCTGTAGAAGAAAGAACATAACTCTTCAGCCGCCGGCGCACCTTTTGCGTGGAAAACGGCCCAGAATTGGGCCATCACGTGCGGTAGGCGGCGCCAACATAAGGGAGGGGGGGGGGACTACACACTTTTTCCGCCCTTTTCTTTGGAAAGCACCTCTCACGACCGTCTGTTGTTTGCTCTGCGAGAGCTCTCTTGCAAAAATGGCTGCAGACATTGAAGACTCTGGGTGGATCATTTACTTGCTCCAGCAGAAAAAAAAGGCCTAACGCCGCCGGCGCCAGCACCTCAGCTTCCCACCTGTTGAGGCAGACTCCCGTGCACCAGACAGCAGACAGCCCCTGGCCGGGCCGGGCCGGGCCGGGCCGGGCCCCGTGTGGGTAGGCAACCCGATCTCCGCCGTGCGGGCGGGAGGCGTGAGAGCACGGCGTTCCGTCTTCCTGGGAGACGCGAGTGCGCGGACTGGTCATATTTCTGCCGAAAGGTGCGCGTTTTTAAATATAGTGGCCGTGTCAAATGTTTTCATCGACAGACAGGCCGGGTCGAATCGGAGGAGGGAGGAAAGGAGAATAGGCAATGAGGCGCGCTGACAGACCTCTTTGTTTTCAGTCAGAGAAGTGGACAGGGAAAATGCCATGCAGATTTGGCCCGGTGCGGGGGCAACCCCGCGTTGGATTTGCCTTTCACGACTCAACAGGTGTTTCCCCGCTGCGCTAGGAGACGCGGAGGACCAACCCACCGGTTATGCCAACATGACAAGGGAACCCACACCCTCTTGTAGCGGCCATTAGTAAACCGAGGGGCAGAATAAATGTATGAGAGGCTTGGGATCAGACGGCTTGTGTGCGCGCAAAATGAAGAGCTTAGGGCAGTGCATTCGCTCTCTCTCTCTCTCTCTCTCTCTCTCTCTCTCTCTCTCTCTCTCTCTCTCTCTCTCTCTCTCTCTCTCTCTCTCTCTGTCGCACACAGGAGACGGTGCCCTATTAGCACCATGAGGCTCTCCGCTGTGAGCTGGAGCGACAATAAGAGGCGACAGGTAGTCGTCGGCCCCGAGGGCTCTAATCTTGCCGCCGGTGCCCCCCCCCTCCCCCCACCCCACTTCTGCGTGGCCGAACCCTGAAGCGGGCAGAGTAGGCGAACCCTTGTGATATCGTGAGCGATGACCAGACCAGGTCCCGCCCCGGGCCGGGCACCGCGGCCAACAGCACCTACGGTACCGGTACACGGGGCACCTGCGGGCCTGGCGGCTGGGTATCGCCGGCCATTCCATTGTCTCCCCTGCGCGGATTAGCGCGAGTATCTCCATCTCTCTCATGCCAGGCCGGCAAGGCGCCTGCATGTGGGTAGCGACAAGGACGCACGACAGGATGCCGTCGGCTCCGCCCTTTTTGTCCATTCACACTTCTTCTCCTCCCAAAGTACTGAGTATTAGTGCACAGCGTGCCGGCCGGCAGAAGAACTAAACGCGGACGGACGAGGGAATAAGAAATGGGGGGCGAAAGAAAAGGACGCGATAATCAGAGCGGATTAGTGAGGCCTGGTCTGGTGCACCGAGACGGGCTCGTCCGTCCCGTCCCATGCGTAGCAGTGCGTAGGCGCCGCGCGCTGGGCTTGGCTCAACTACAGCTCTGCCACATTTTTTCAAACTTTCTCTCTTTACCCCGTTTTGATACCCGAAGTTTGCAAAACCAGATTGTACTACACCGCGTACTGATTGCATGAGATTTCTAGTTAATGAGGCTGTATGTAGACAGATTGCCTTGAGCTGTGGGCCATTTGGGCAGATCTACCTGAGTTAGAGATAGTGCAGATGGCTTTTAAAAATTAGTGCTCAGAAAATTACGTGATTTAAGGACTGGTTTTAAATGAAGGGCAAAAACATATTGCAAAATCTATTTATTTTTGAGTGACACATGACACTTTCCAGAGAATAAAAACAAAAGGGTTCAATGCACATTACCACAGAAGTAACTCAAATAAAATAAACGATACACAACAAAGTCAAGGTGACCGCCACTTCTTAATTAATTACTTCCGTCAAGAGACAAAACATTTTTTTTCTTTTACACTGTATGCAAAAATAAAAATGTGTAAAAACAGAAAAATTAACAATAGGTCACCAACCGTCCGTAAATAAACATTTTAACTGTCACAGGCATAAGAAGTTCCAAAACAATTCAGCGGCCCTTCACGACCCGCTGTCGGCGGCGGAGGCGCTTAGACCAGGACGCGGCGCCATCGCCGTCCTGGTCGGGAGACGCCGGCTTCGGCTTGCCCCTGAGGAGGACGTGTATAAGCTTGACGTGGTCCCTCAGGTCGCGGCTGGTCGCGAACTTGGCGGTGCAGCACGTACAGGCGTAGGTGGGCCAGTAGTTCCCTACTTTCGGGTGCTTGCGTCGGTGGCGCCGGTCCACGATGCACTCGGGGCAGCCCAGCGAGGCCAGCGAGCTGACGTGATCCTCGGAGTGCGTCGCGAGGTGCGCGCGGAGCAAACTGCCGCGGCGAAAGGTCTTGCCGCAGACCCTGCAGGCGTGGCCTTGGGCGCTGGTTGCCTCGGCGCCGACCTCCGCGATGGCCTCCTCGACGGCCACGATCCGGTCCACCTGCTGGCGCTGTAGCAGCTCCAGCTCCTTGAGCTTCGCCTGGCGATCCTTTTCGAGGCGCCGCCACCGCGCCGACTCCTCATTCCGCTCCTGGGCTTCCCTCCGCTGCCGCCGCGCCGCCTCCTCCTCGGCCTTGGTGGCCTTCTCGGCCTCCTCCCGCTGCTGCCGCGCCGCCACCTCAGCTTCCACGGCCTTCTCCGGCTGCTGCCGCCGCCGCGCCGCCAAACGCTGCTGCTGCAGGGCCTTCTCCTGGCGCAGGGTCTCCCGCCGCAACAGCTTCCGCTGCCTCTCGGCCTCCATCACGTTGCCGGGCAGCTTGGCCGCGAGCATGCTGACGCGGGTGCGCCGCCGCCGCCGCTCCTCCGCGGCGCAGTACGGGGCGGCGCGCTGGTGCTGCGCCAGCAGCGCCGGGATGACGAAGTGCTTGCCGCAGTGCACACAGGACAGCCGGCTCCACTCCGCGCCTGCGGTGCCACAACACGACAGCGTGACTCACAGAGCAAAACACCCAAAAATAGCAGAACGTCGTCGGGTATCGAACCTGGGTCCTTGGCCTCCTCCACGAGGCGGACGAGCAGCTCCGTGCCGGCGGGGACGTCGCGCACGGTCCGGTAGTACAGCCTGCCGCAGTACTCGAAGGGCCTCAGGTTGGCGCTGGCGGCGGTCTCTCTCGTCGTGGTGCAGCGGACGAACCGCATCCAGTTGCCCGACTCCTGAGAGAAAACGGAGAGCAGCCGGTATTTGAACCCAACGTCCACTTGGAGAGTGTGCCCTGTCCTGAGGACGAGGAGTGGACGTGCCGCTCACCTCCGTGTCCGAGTGGACCACGTCGCCCTCGTACGGCCCGAAGCGGACTCTCCGTGGGAGGAATTCCTTGGCCCAGACCCCCTGAGGTCCGTCCCCGGCTCCCATCTTGATGAGGAGGCGCGGAGGCAGCGTCGCGGAGGCTCGGCGGGGACGTCCGGCGCCGACCTCGGCATCCCGGACCTCCTGCAGCACCCCGTGGAAGGGGCAGTCCCCCATCCAGTGCCGCTGGCACTCGTCGCAAACTGTAACACCGGCGCGAAAGTCAAGCAGAGTTAGGCACCCCTTCTTTAGGACGGCAAGGGGTACATCGGGGAGGGTAAGGGACTAACAGAGGATGTCCTCGTCCTGGTCCTCGCTCCCATCCTCGTCCTCAAGGTGATATTTCTCCCGAATCCGTCTGCTGGTTCGCGCCGGCCCCGACGGAGTGTCCTCCTGCTTCTTTCTCAACTAAAACAAAGACAGGAGGAGAAATCAGTTTTGTGATGACGGCGCCCTCACCTTCGAGCCTGCTTTGCGGTCAGCTCCGCTCACCTTTCCAACAGGGGTCTTGCTTCTTTGCTGCACTGATATAATTTCCTGCTCAGTCAGCATGAAATACGGTTTCCTTGCGTTGATCCCTGAAAAACAAACAAGAACAAGTCCGTCGAAGTCCTGCCCTGTCAGCCGATCCGAGATGGCAAAGGCCCGTGCTCATGACAACCATAACCTAATCATCGGCAGACACATCCCGCACTACTCACTTCGGCCCATCCGCCTACTCTGGAGACACAACTCACCTGCTTTGATCATCGCATGATAATTTCTAGCCGCGCTCCAATAGCTCTTTTTGTCGTAGCTAGAACATTCTTTCCATTCGCTGTCTGAAAAGAAATGCCGGATGCTTTCAAACGCATCTTCGGCGTCTTCATCGTGCTCTGGAATGTTTGACATTGTGGACGAGGCAGAGGCTTCGTGCGGACGGGAACTTAGACGCTCAAACTGTAGCCGTCAAATCACAAATGACATTAAGTACGTGTATTGCCACAGGCTTGTTCGTGACTCGGACCACGCCGGTTGCTGACAGTCGTCGCGTGGGGATGGCTGCTACTGCTACCGCCCTCCGCCCTGCCCCACGCCCCCTAGTCTCTGATACGCCCTGTGCCATCCACACATAACGAAACAAAAACAAAACAAAAAAGGGTTTTGTCGCACTGATTTTTTTCTGCTGATAGGTGCAGTCGAAGGCAAAGCGAACGCCTTTAGTCAAGGTCTTACTCTGAATTTCCGGGAAAAAAAGCAAAAAATTAATAAAGTTTGGAACCGGTCGCAGCCAAAACCTGGAAAGTTTGGAAAACTCCCGCGCAAACGGCATCAGTATGACAAATTGGGGATAGATGATGATGTGCCAGATGCGAGCTTTTGAATGCACTGGAGTTTTGCCACTTATTGCGAATGATCTGCTCAACTTAAATTGACTGTCATCCTAATGAAAAAGGTCATGGGCACTAACTTCAGTACTTTCCAATGTTTTTTAAAGACGGAACTGATCAAGGTGATTGCGGGTATTGTAGGGTTTAGGAAATCAGAAGGCAGGTATGTTGACAAAATTGCAATTTATTCAAAGCAATTCTACACTGGTATATGGAAAAAAATCACTTTCAATCACACACACAATTACAAAAGGTAATCAATAAATTACCAAGAAAAATAATTATGAAAACTGTACCAAAATTAAAGTACAAATCATTACATTCTTAATAAATACATAAAAATATTCATTGAAAAAATGGATACTGTTGGTGAAAAAAGATACTAAGATCACATGGGAAAAAAATCTCAGGAACAAAACCTCTTAATAATCAATGATTAATCGGTACACAACCAAAGATACCCGTTTTCTCCCTATAACTAGCCATTTGGTATATTTAGTATGTACTTGGTGCAAAATAAGTAAATAAAACAAGTTCAGTTCTTACAGAACCCCGACTCCTCTGATGCTCTCCCGTTCCGCTAGCTGAACAATTAAATTCATTCTGTTTTCACCGCCTTGGCCTCCGGGGCGCCCTCATCGCCATCCTGCTGCCGCTTGAGCAGGTGGAAGTGCGCCTTGAACACGTGCTCTCGGAGCTCCCTGGTGGTGGAGAACTTGTCGTGGCACGACGGGCAGGTGAAGGTAATGTTGACGTAGAAGTCGCTGGGGTGCTCCTGCTTGTGACGCGGGTTCAGGAAGCACTCTCGGCAGCCCAGGTACTGCTCGTCGGCGTGCGTCTCCAGGTGCGCGCGCAGGAGGCTGGCCCGGCGGAACGTCTTGCCGCACACCTTGCACTCGTAGCCGTTCTGGGCCGCGTCCGCCGAGTTGAGGGCCGCCTCCAGCTCCAGCAGGCTCTCCAGCTTCTGGCGCTGCATCACGGCGAACTGCTCCTCCAGCAGCCGGCGCATCTGCCCCTCCCGCGCCGCCTCCTCCTCCTGCTCCTTGAGCCGCCTCTGCCGCTCCTGCTGCCGCTCCTGACGCTCCTGCTCCTTCTCCTGGCGCTCGCGCTCCCTGATGTTGGCGGGCAGCCGGGAAGCGCGCAGCTCGGCGAGGGCGCGCCTCTGCAGCCGGACCTCCGCGGAGCAGCGGACGGCGGCGCGCTGGTGCTGGGCGAGCAGCAGCGGCCCCCCGAACAGCTTGCCGCAGTGCTCGCAGTCCGCGCCTGCAACACGGAGAGGGGCGTTACTCCAAGCCGTCACTGGCCACCATACGACTTTAAATGACGAGTTTCGTACCTCCTCTCGAGCTGGCGAAGCAGACGACCAGCTCGGTGCCGGCGGGGACCTCGCAGACCGTCCGGAAGAACAGGCGGCCGCAGTACTCGAAGGGCCTCAGGTTGGCGTCGGCCTTGATGGCCGTCTCCTCGACGTGCCGCATCCAGTTACCGGCAGCCTCCTGCAGACATACAAGTACGAGGTTAAAAGGCGTGCTGGCGGTGTCCTGGCAGTGTCCGGAAGGTGTCCTGTCCGGGGGTGGGGTCGGCTCGGCTCTGCTCACCTCGGTCTTGGTTCCGCCCACGTCACCCACGTACGGCCCGAAGCGCACTCTGTTCGGGAGGCTGTCCTTGGTCCGGACGCCGCAGCGTCCCGACCTGGCCTTGTCTTTGGCGCGGGTCCTGGCCGGGGCCTTCACTAGAAGGAGGCCCTTGGGGAGGGATCGCAGGGCACGGTCAGGGGCGTCGCCAGGAACCTGAAAAGAACACAAATTAAATAAGCAAGGCAGATTTAGAATATTTATAATTTCGGAATTGGTGTACCACTTTGTTGGTAGCCTTGATTATGAAACAAAACCAACAATACTTACCTCAGTGTCTTCTACTACTTGGAGTGCCCCGTGGTGAGGGCAGTCTCCCATCCACTCCTGCCTGCACTCGTCACAGTCTGAAACAAGTATTCCAAAATTATTTTCTTTATACAGAAAGAATTGTAATGAAACCAATCACAGTCATTCATTCAGAAAGTAGAGATGCTTTCCACTTACAGAGAAGGTCTTCATTCTCATTTTGCTTTTCATTCTCTTCTTCCCCTAAATTGTACTTCTGGTGTATGCGACGGCTGGTTCGGACAGGTTCTAATGGACCAATATCTTCCTTACTTTTTTTAGCCTGTGGCAGAGAGGAAGACTATGAATTTTAGGCTTAGTAAGAACTACATTAAAATTAATTACACAGTCAGAAGATGTCACAGGTCATCTAAGACATGAAAAACACATTCAGATCTGAGTTTGTATTGAATTATTCCATAAACTTTATTAAAATTCATTACAAAGATACAGAAGAAAAGGAATAAATAAACAATTCTTTCTGATTGCTTACCCTTGTCCGGTTGCCAGACTGCTCCAGCGATTTCTTCTCCTCCTCCTTCAGCATAAAGTACGGTTTCCTCGGAGTGAGCCCTGCAAGAAAGTATGGCAGCACGTATTGAAGAGAAAGGAAACAAATTCAAAATCATTCACAAAAGGACGCACTTCATGCGCCAGCTGATCGAGCTAGAGCCATAACGAATAAACATTTGTGTACCGATAATTTAATGCTGTGTTTTAACAAATGCAGAGACAAGAAGACTAATTATTCCTCTGACAGTATAACCTCAAATTGTGATACCTTCACCTACACTGCGGCTCGAGAACAACAAAAGCACCCGCGAGTATAACGTACCTGCTTTAAGCATCGCTTCGTAATTTCTGGCAGCATTGTAATAACTTCTCTTGTCATAACTAGAAAATTCAACCCATTCATTAGTTGGGAAAAACTTCTTAATGTCTTCGAACTCTTCTTCATCGCTGTGGTCGGAGTCACTGCTTGACATCTTCGGCAAAAGAAGGCCCACACAAAGAAAGAGTCTACACTGATGGCAGGAGCTAGCGAACACCTACCAACACCTTTAAATTTATGTAAATAAGTGAGTTTGAACACACATGAAAGAGGGGTTAAAGGACCGGGGTGTACGCTCCACTCCCGCCTTTCTGTCTGTATGAGAAATGGCCGTGGCGCTCCCTACATCGCCGTGGCGCGAACATTTAAAACTCAGCACGTAGACAACTCGGGAAAAAACATTTTCTGATTTGTTCTTTACTTTCCGATTTCCTCATTTACTTCTCCCAGAAAAATCAATGTGCAAAATTGTGTATGGATGAAATTTAATACCAGCAGTTAGTGCAAAATTAAAAATAATCCATCGCGCTCTCTGGCGGAGCACCTTCGGCCGAGCGAATTTCTTTGGATGCACTTTCAATTTCGTCACGGACCGGACAGACCGGGGCGTATCTTTCCGATCCGACCATTTTAGATCGATCTAGAGCGCCCAATAGGCGCCCGACCGGCCAGGCGGCACCGGGCTCGATCTACAGACGGTTTGTTTATGCCAGTTACACGGAGGATCACACTTACGTAGATGATCGAACTTTAACAAATGTATATTTTTCCGGTCAACGAGATCTTACTTTAATGACGAGGTACCACTTCGTCACTATGCAAATATCGCTTCTGCTAACTTTTCAATATTTTGAGCCCGGGGCCGTCGTCACGTACCGAGGACTCTGCGTCACGTACCGAAGCATCAGCGTTATGGCTGAGCCAGCCGGGTTTCCCCCTCTCCCCACCACAACCCCCACCAGCTCGGCCGACCCGTGCGGGGCTGCCTTTTCTTTCGGTCATGGTACGAAAGTGAGGCTCGCCGAAGTGATGACTTTTCGTCGAGGGGGTGATTACTCGCGAAATCATGTGTACAAATTTTGTGAAATCCGTTTGAAATCCGACCGAAATCTGCTGTAATCACGCGAAATTCGCCGAATCACCCGAAATCCGTTGAATCACCCGAAATCCGCCAAAATCATACGAAATCTACCGAAATCCGCGGAATTGTGCAGAAATCCACCTGAAATCCAACACCATTCAGCGAAATCCGTCGAAATCCTGACCAGAATCTGCTGACCGTGGTGATTGTCATACTTTGGCAGTATGTGTTGCGCTATTTCTCATACAGTGCACAAGCAGGTCAAACGAAGCGTTCGAAGGCCACGACTTTCTCGAGAGGGAAAGTAAACAAATAATAGTTTCCTGTTCGAGTAAGTAGTAATTGACGCTAACTTTCGGTTTCGGTTTCGAATTGTGGCTAGATCGCCGACTGGCAGTTAAAGCCATGAAAGTTAAAGTTTCTGACATTCAATGAGAGCCATGAGAATATTAAAGTTTCAACGTACCATTTTAACACGAAGTCAGCGCCGTTGCCAAACCCTCCACAGCAACCACTACAACACAATCACGGATAACAGATTGCGTTTCGGATTCACTTCGGCTGACTTCGTCACGGCGCGAGACACCCCCCTCCCCTCCCCCGCGTCCCCCCGTGCAGGGTGCAGTGCAGGAGTCCGAGCCCAGGCGGCGCTCTTGCCTGGTGGTACGTGCTGCGGATTGAAATCCGATGTTATCCGGTAGAATCCAACTTATCCTGAGCGAAATCCAGCAAAATCTGACGAAATCCTGTGAAATCCGGCGAAATCCAGTGAAATCCGGCGAAATTCTGTGAAATCCGTCGAAATCCGGGGCGAAATCCGTCGAAATCCGGCGAAATCTGGCAAAATCCACGAAATCCACGAAATCCGATGAAATCATGTGAAATCCGATTACATGAAATCATGTGTACAAAAAAAAGTGGAGTGATCGCCCCCTCGCTTTTCGTGTCGATAACTAAAAAACCAGGAAAGTTTGAGGAAATCAAGTTTACTTGTCAGTTATATCAAGCATACTGAGTTCGCACGCTAAGTGTAATGTGATGTCCTCCACATTGGTCAGCACGGTTGCCAAGCACCTGAGATTTTTTTTTTTTTCGCGAACCCATTAGTAGCCGTCCTTTGTTGCACACATGCATCATAGGTCTGCACGCATCCATTTCTGACGCAGCGCGCCCTGTGTGCTCTTGTGAGCGTCCATGCGTTATAGTTTTGTGTACGGAGAAGAGGTGCCTTTATGCCGCAAGTCATTCCGCTACCTGAACATCGGTCAGCATCCAAAGCCTGCCCCACTCACCCCGCGGGCTGTCTGCTTGATGGTGATGGTGCCTTTTGTCGGAAACATCTCCATCTCCCTTCCCCCCCCCGCACCCCTCGGCGGGCCCGTCATTTGTTGGATCAGAAGATTATGTTGTTTGTTAGAATCGCCCGTTGCCGCTGACGGCCGATGCGTTCCGTTCTCGTTTTTCGCTGGCAGGTAGCAGCACCAACAAGACACCTCGCTCCTGGTATGGAGCAGATTAGTGACTGGGACTGAGAACGCGAGGCGAGGCCGCGACCCGAAGTCTGGCCAGGGAGGGACAGGGACAGAACATCTCCCGCAGGATGAGCCCCGCGGAAGGTGATTCAGTCCACCGACTTTTGCACCGCCTTCGCTCGGCTGGTGAGAATAAAAATCGCCGCCAAGAGGAAACTGCTGACATCGATTGTGTCTTACATGGTCATGTCCACCCGCTATTGTGCACGGCCCCTCCCCTTCCGAGCCCCCGGACCCCCCGGACCCCCTGGGAGTGACGTATGGTCCCTGGGGACAATGGCGGGGCGGGGCGGGGCGGTGTGCTCGGCGAAGGCTCGGTTTTGGTTGACGGCGAGGCCGGTATTTTTTGGCGGTTCAAGTGTTGCACAGCGCAGCGGTCGGCAGTGGAGGCGTGGCCCAGAAAACCAAAACGAGCGCAGCTCAAGAATTTTAAAAAAAGTATAAAAAAATCAAAAAATCTAGAGTTTACGGTATTTGAACCCGGACCGTTCGACGTCGTGGCTGCCGCCAGCGCCTCATCAGGGGGCGCATTGATAAATTTATCTGACGCCCGGGCTGATGGTGGCTCTTGTCTCTTGGAACAGGTTTCGTGGCACGGAGGAGGGGAGGGGCGGTGCGGGGGCACTTCTGGCGTGATTGTAAATGAAATGTATTGAATGGAGCGGCTCGGCGACAAAGTTCTCGTTTCGGCTCCGGATTCCAGAGGGCAGTCAGCCGCGTCGTCCGAGGCAGTGGCCGGCGGCAGTGGCCGCCCCTGCTGTCCCCCGGCCACTAACTCGACTGCTTCTTTTTACTTTCCACTCCCCCCCCCCCCCCCCCCTTTATCTCTCCTCCTCCTCTTTGCGCACTCGCTTCTGCAATAGGTGCAAGTTCTTCCACGACGGCACTGCTCGGCTCGGTCCCGTGCTGTTCACGTCTTCATCCGTGCTTTTGCGCGGAACACCTTCTGCAGCATGCATACTGGGCGCCCGCAGGCCCCGTAGGTTCCCCCCACCGCCACGCCGCTGTGCCCCGCGCCAAAGCTGTATCGCCTGCATACGGCGTCCTTTGCCAAGCCGCTTGCTATCCGCCTGCATGTTGGCCTTTTTGCATATCCTTGCAGGGCATCAGCAGGACATCAACCAGGATGTGCGAGGGCAGCGGCAGGACGCCGCTGGAGTGGCCCTGAGCGTGCTCTCCCTGCTCCGCGCCATTCGGTGGTACTAGTGGTAGCAGGCAGCGATTCGCACCTGTGCCCACCCCTCCCCAATCCAGAGCGGCGCCGCAGCAGGTGCTGCGGAGCCCTGGCCCCGCCGCTGGTCTGGCAGGGTGCGATGTGGGGCTCCATTTTTTCGGGTGAGGTAGGCTTCGGCGCACAGCCGCGGGTGCCGGAATGGCTTCATAATTTTTTAAAAGAAGCAGGTAACCGTCGGATGGGCAGCGCTTGAGCTACGGCAGCCGATGGCAGCTCTGGCTGCTGATTACTGGCTGGCATACTGGCCGGTTCGGAAGGGCCCAGACCCAAACCGTCCCAGACCCCAGGCCCAGACGGGCTCAGACTCCATTCGGACACCTCTATATCAAACGGCCGAGCGAGGAACGGACCCGGTGGGGGGAGAGAGGGGGGGGGGGGGGGTATACGCGCGAAAACGGCCCCGCGGGAGAAACAACTCGACAAAACGAGAAGCGGAGAAAGAAGAGCGAGAGAGAAGAGAAGAAACAACAAGCTGCTGCCGGAGTAAATTGCGTGGCCTGCTGCAGCAAACGCTTCTGGGAATAATCTGCGTTGATGTCTTTATTCGTATAAAGTCCGGGCAGCAGCCGGACGGCCGGACGGCCGCAGGACAGGTTATCGCCACCCCACCCCGTCCCCGTCAGAGTGTAGTGCTGCAGATGTGTGAGGAGAAGGAAACACACGATCGTTGTTTGACTTTTTATTCGGGATCCGTTCGTGTACTACAGGAGTATAGTATAATTTCTTGAAGACTACAAAATAAAGGAAATTCCCCATCTCTCCTATTAGCACAATCATAACATCTCTACGACACATGTCACCGAAACCTAACAGAGCAATTTAGAGAAAAAGTCACAAATATAACATAGAAGAAGCCACAAAGGAGGAGTTTGCCTAGCATTTACAGTTTCTACTACGTAAGTATATAAAGAAATGATATCGCAAGTTATTTGATGAGCTGGGGAGCAGGTCGGAATAATGAGTCGGCGGTGAGAATCATTCACCCATCCTCA
Source organism: Odontothrips loti (assembly GCA_038380765.1). NCBI lineage: Eukaryota > Metazoa > Arthropoda > Insecta > Thysanoptera > Thripidae > Odontothrips > Odontothrips loti. The sequence continues at coordinate 7,620,391 of CM076253.1, forward strand.
TCACCATTTCTTCTGCATCCCCAAAATGTGTAACGTAAAGAAGACACGATAAAAATATAGACGTTACTGCCTAAGAATAATTTTTAAAAATTAACGATATTTGAAGAAAATAGGATTATGAATGGTATAAGGTAAAAACGACTCTGACCTTACTGCAAACGACTAATAAAGAGATAAAGTGATATGGCAATTTACAGAAGTTTTCTGTCCTGGAATTTTCTCAAACTCGTTGGATACGTTGGATAACGAGTTTTTGCACCATATGCGACACGGAAAAGTTAAAATAATAGAAACGAATATTAGTTATCACCCAATTTTGCACAGCATCGAGGAAACGAAGAATGCAATAATAGCCAGCCCGAGGTTCACAGGGTCCCCAATAAGCTGCGATTGCGGTACAACTTGGAGCGGATACAACGAGTTCAATGGAACAGATATTTTTCATGTCAGAATTTTTCGCAGCGCAGTGTTATGGCATGACGAGGAGGGCACGCACGGTGCTCAATGTAAATGACGTGCCATGAGAGCCATGAAAGTGTCGCGAAACCCGTGCCTTGCAAGACGCCATTCATAATAAGAAAGTATCAGTACACAAATAAACTCTCCCCTGCGACGCGACCGGACGACACCTCTGCACTCGCTGGCCAGAGCCTCAGTCTCCTAGTGTAGAGGGTGCAGGGGCGCGTCGTGTCGGAAGAAATGGCAACTAACTGAACTGCCCCTGACACTGGCAGGGGCCATTGGAAGATCATGTCAAGTTCAAGCGGCTTGCGGGAGGTCAAACTTCCACACGCGGTTGGGGCCGATCTCGGCCACGTAGAGGGCGCTGCCGTCGGGGGACACGGCCACGGCGTGCGGGTTGCTCATGCCCTGGAACAGCAGGGGGCAGACAAGGTGGTTAGGACGGGGGTAGCACGAGCGCAGGGCACGCGTATTTATAGCACTCACCTGTGGCGGCCCCCACCGGTCAATGACGGCCCCGGCGGCCGGGTCCAGGGTGAAGCCTCCGACGCGGAGGTTGGGCGCCGTGTAGCCGTTGACGGTGTAGAGGTAGTCGCCTGCAACCAGCGACACGACATGACGATCACCATGCAATCTCAGCTCAAGGAGGAAAAAAGACAATTTTTTTGTTGATTTCCAGACAAGCGCAGTTTTTTTTTCTGAGAACGAAAATTTTGTTGGGGGTTTGCACCAACGAAACATTAGCGGCCTCAACGAGGAGGTTTCTTGCAAGACATTGTAGATTACAAATTAAAAAATAAATAAATTACTGCTTGTCTGGAAATCAACCAAAAAATTAGTTGCGACCACTAATCTTTTTCTACAGTGCCCTCCGAAAATTTTCGGCGCACTCGAAACACCCCTCTGGTCTCCTGTGTCACGCTTAGCCGCGACCAACAACTTGAACCCGTCTGCAAGATGGCGCACGCGGTACAATGGTCAGCCGCGCGGTGCCCTGCTTACGAATGCTCACGTCCCGCGCCATTAGCATACAAGCGCGCGACGGCCGCGTGCCGCCGCGTCGAGTCGTCGTGCCGGGGTGTCGATTTACGTGGCGTCCGTGGGCTTGTCAGGACAACGCGATGCCAGGCGACGCGCGGCAGGGCAGGGGCACACCGGAGCCAGGGGCCGGAGGGACGGGCGCAGCAGTGCGGAGCAGAGCGGAGCAGCGGAGCAGAGCAGCGGAGCAGAGCCAGCCTTCCCGATTCGGAAAGCAACTCTGTTGTGGTTTGTTATACATCGCCACCCCCACAAGGCGCGCGGCTCGCCGCTGCATGCGGCATGCGCCACACGCACGCGGGCACAGCTACAGTATCGGCTTTGTCCGCCAGAGGGCGCGGGGGCGCGACACTTGTGACGCGTCCAGTATCCACCCGCAGAGAAAGAGGCGTAGGCAGAGCAGGCGCGAGATAAAACCGATGACCGTGGAGTGTGATTTGAAAAGCGAGCCCGCATAAACATAAAAGAGCCGGTCCCATTTCCATAGTCCTGGGGGTCCGCGCCGCGCCCCGCGCTGCGGCCCGGCCCACACACGCATCCTAAAGTCTCCGCTTCAGGAACGACAGCTAGACACGACACAGCCAGAGTGGTGCGGCGGGGACCCGCAGCCCTGCCCAGCCCTGCCCAGCCCTGCCCAGCTCAGCCCTGCACATAATCCTCGAGAAAGACGCGGCGGGGCGCGGCGTCGCGGCGTCGGGGTCACGGCGCGGCGCTGCCGTAAGGCCGCCATCGGCCGCCACTGTGTGGGCCTAGTGTGCTTCCGGATCCTGGGTGGCCCGCGGAGGAGCGGCGGCGGCGGCGGCGGTGAGAGGAGAGGGGCGGCCCCCGGCCCCACCCCCGCGTGGGAACTCGCTGACACGGCGCAGCACGGCGCCGCCGCCGGCAGCGGGGGCGTGCCGCCGCACGGAAGGGACCCAGCTGTTTTTGCTGCAGCGGTTCGGCCGATTTTTCCCGTTGATTGCGAGCTCGTCAAGAGGACGTTATCTCGTCCCGCCACTCACCCCCGTTATCTGCCGTGTGGCCGGGGGTCGTCGGGGTCCCACAGGCCCACCCCGTCGGCCGTCCACCGGGCGGCACGGCGCGGTGCTGTACCCACCGCGGCCACGGCCCCGCCCCGCCCCGCCCCGCCCCGTGGGAGGTCTTTATTGTCATGCTCCGCTGGGCCGCCGCTCTGGAGGACAAGAGCGGTGCTGTCCGGAGGTCCGGCGCGTGCTGTGCCCGGCGGAGGGCGGAGGCCCCGCACTTCCCTTCCCTCCCCCGTTGAGCCGCGCGATCATCCTCCGACTATCAATAATACCGCGTCTCCTGATTGAATATCGCCTGACGGGCGACACGGGGTCACGGCTCGGCTCCGGCTGCGCGGCGGTCTAGGGCACAAGGCCGGGCCGGGCGGCCCAGAGAACAACGTGTCGCGACTGACAGGGACGTGGCCACGGCTCAGCGGGGGCGTATAGGGGCCCAGCACTCCCCACAGGGCCGCGTGCGGGCGCGACGTACGGGTGGTCCCCGCGTGCGTGCGTGGGGCCCGTAGACCCGGGTGCCGCGCCAACGCCCGGTGGATTTTCGCGCCGTCGGCGACAGAATTGTATCGCCGGGCACCCTGCTGCGCACCCTGCCCAGAGGCAGCGGCGGTGGGTGTGAAATCCAATCCGACGAGGAGTACTCACCGAACGCCGCCACGGCGAAGACGCGGCCCAGCTCCTCGGGCCCGATGCTGACGGGGGCGGCGGCCCCGGGCACCCGCTCGCCGCGCAGCTCCGCGGACGGGCACACGACGCGGCGGTTCTCACGGTCCGCCACGCACACCATGTCCAGCCGCTCCAGCAGCGCCACCGAGTGCGGCACCTGCAGCTCCAGCAGCTCTGCGGCAGGGGACAACATGTATGTATAGCGCCTGCGAGTGCCGGGGTAGGCCAGCCCGCGCGACACGCGTGCATGCGGAAGGCGTGGCTGCCTACCCATCAGGCGCCGTTTGTGTTCAGCCGCGGAGTTAGGTTTGCTCGGAGTCTTCAGCAAGTGGCAGCAGAGTGATGAAGACAAGATTGTTTCCTGCTGAGGAAAGATTGTATACCTCCGGACACAGACCGGGCCGGGGAATGCTGCAACTCACTATTGGTGCATGTTGATTATGATGTGAACCGCCATGAATTTCGTTTCTGATGCAGACAACCTTTTCATGTACACGAAACACAACAAGGGCAGCAGAGTGGGGCGGGGGATTGGGGCGGGGGGCTCCAGCTTTTGGAGTTGAAGCCTTCCTTTATTCCTTCGAATCCCTCGTGGGACGGGCGCGACAGATCCGACGGAGCGCAGGACATCCGCCCGCCCCGCCCGAGTCGGACACGACGTGCACGTGACTTTTTCATATCGGGGGTGATTAATCGGCCCCCGGACGGCATTTAGATCGAATCGCCGCGAGAGCAGAGAGTCATCATCGTGACGCAGCAAGCGACGGCCCGGACGACGCAGGATTAGTATTCACATTCCGATTGATCATCATCTTCATCAGGGGATGTCCGCATTGTCTCGGCGATGAGTGCGGCAGGACGCCAGGAGCCACAGTCCACCGGCGCCAATGTCTGCCCCCCTCCCCACCTTTGAAAAAAAATAATGAGGGAAAAATACTCCGGCCGAGGCTAAAATGTTTGCCAAGCGGGTACCGGAAAGAAGGGCATCACAGCCAAATGTTGTCGCCTCCCGCCGGCCTTCTCAGAGACCGCGGCAGCCGGCGGCAGCTGCCTTTCCAGACCGCCGTATAATTTAACAGCGGATTAAGACGACCAGTATTTCGGCGTAAAGATTATTATGATTGTCCCTGGAAACTGGTTATTCATACGCCGCTCGACTCAAACTGCTCGGCCTGCCCGGCCTCGAGGTAGTGATTCGCACGTTGCGAAAAATGTTCGTCGCTTGAACACGCGACCCTTTTATTGCTAAGCGGTACGCCGCATGTTAGAAAATAAAAGAGATCCGACTGTATAAATCTGAAGAGGCGGAGGGAGAGAGAGAGAGAGAGAGAGAGAGAGAGAGAGAGAGAGAGAGAGAGAGAGAGAGAGAGAGAGAGAGAGAGAGAGAGAGAGAGAGAGAGAGAGAGAGAGAGAGAGAGAGAGAGAGAGAGAGAGAGAGAGAGAGAGAGAGAGAGAGAGAGAGAGAGAGAGAGAGAGAGAGAGAGAGAGAGAGAGAGAGAGAGAGAGAGAGAAAGAGAACTGTGGATATTTACGGACGCCCGAGGCAGGTTTACCGGGCTAACCCCGCCATTACGCACCGGCAAATGAGCGTTACCTGTTTCCGTCCGTGCGTGCCCCAAACCCGGCGTGCCCGATGGTGCGATACTGTACGCCGATATGAATTACGGTCCACTCTTGCTCCTCTCCTGGAGCCCTTGGAGCCCGGGCCGCCGCCGCCGGCAGGCCCAGACGGCGCAGGGCGGGGCACATGCACGGATTTCGATTTAATTTGCTGAAAATTGTGCCCAGCCGCCGCCAGTGACGTTTTTATGGGCACACCGACGCCCTCTCTACGTCCCGTCCTCTGTATACTATTGAACCTCACCTGGCCTGGCCGCCGCTATTACTGATTGGTATTCATACCGATGTACTCATCCAGCTGCGAGTGCCTTCCCCTCCTCTTCTCCAGGAACCGCACGGCGCGGTCAGACATCCGTGCGAAAGGAGTATGTGTCGTGGCGTGTTGTGGCGTGGCGTGGCGCGGCGGGGGCGTGCGAGCCAAGTATGTTTGCACGGTACATATTTACCAACGCAAACAGAGGCGCACTGCTGGCGCGCCACGGCACGCCCCAGCCTCGTACCATCGTCCTATCTTTCTTGTTTTCTTTACTCCTCTCGCCTTCCCCTCTGTCTGTCTGTCTGTCTTTCTCTCTCTCTCTCTCCTTCCGAACCTGGTCGTAGTTTAGTAGCGATATCTTACGCCCTCTCCACCTCCTCCTCTTCCTTCTCTCGCACGCTACCACCTAACTCTGTCTCTGTCTCTCTCGCTCTCCGTCATCAATCATGGCCTCTCATCGGCTACCTGCGCGCCGCTCTGTACCGCCCCGCGCCCCGCACACCTTTCCTGGAATCCGACTGCCCCCTACGGACCAATCCTGTTGAGTGTCCTGTCCCCCTATTCAGCCCTCCCCCTCCCCCTTTCCCACCTTGTCCGGCCAGGTCCCATAACAAGTATAATTTATTCTTTCCCAGATCCACACGTTAAACACCTCTGGCCTCTGCACCAAACCGCCGCTCCACCCTCCTGGACCCGCACCCGAAGGCCCTGATCCTGATCGGCTGGGCGCCCGGGCTGCGCTGTGCGCTGTCCTCTCCAGCGTCAACTAAAAAATGAACGTTTTCTGCCTCATTAGACAATGCGCCTTGCCGCCGCCGCCGCAGCTGCTGCTGCTGCTGCTGTGTCGATCGGGCGATACGGAGGGGGATTAGTATGCCGAACCTCGGAGCTGAGCTCATGAGTGATCAGGGGGGACAAGTGCGTGTGTTGTGTGAGCAAAGCGAGGGGACCGCAGCCCAGAACCAGACCGGGCGGGGCTGACCTTGAAACTCGACACCTGGCGGAGCGGAGGAGCATCGGGAGATCGGGAGTAAAACGAGACACCGCCGGCCCGGTCAGCCTGGCGCCCTACTGAACCAGGCGGAGGCTGCGACTCAGCAAACGCAAACCTAACCCGGCCATAGTCTGAGGTTTCCGGCTGTCATCTCACCGTCGCCTGCCTGCGGGTACACCCTGAGCAGCGCCCCGGCTGGGTCGTACTTGAGGACGCGCGCGTTGCAGTAGCCGTCCGCGACGAACACCTCCCCCGTGGAGGCCACGGCCACGTCCGTGGGCATGCACAGCTGGTTCTTGGCGGGGCCCGGCGTCAGCCGCTGGCCCAGGGTCAGGCTGGGCTTGGTGTCGCCCGGACCGAACTGGCGGAGAGGGCAAATCACGGGGAGTACATGAGCACCAGGTCGTCGTCGAGGCACGTGGAGTACTAGCGAGCAGTTCCGTTATACGCTTCGGGTTACCTTGAACACCTGGTGCAGGGCCACGTCAGTGAGCCAGGTGTTGCCGCGGTTGTCGATGGTGATGGAGTGCGGCATGAAGAACAGGTCCCGGCCCCAGCCCGCCAGCACGTCCCCGTTGTCCGGGTCCAGCGTCAGCACCGTGTCCTCGGGGATCGGGCCCTCCTCCACGAACTGGAAGTTGTGCGACTCGTTGAACGACCTGCGGGCAAGGAAAGTGGAGCGGACGTGGACACCGTGCGGGTTTGAGAAGTCAGGCATCGCTATGGCCGTGGCTATACTCACTGGCTGTTGAAGACGCGCGCCCCGCGGTGGAACACGACGGGGAAGCCGTTGAGGGCGACGGCCACGCCGGCCACCTGCCCCAGCGGGGGCGGCCCGTGCAGCGGCCAGCTGGGGACGAGCCGGGGGTGGACGGGGGCGGGGGCGGCGCCCAGCTCCAGGGGCCCGCACGCCTCGCCGCGCTGTCAAGACATTGTGTTGGTTGTCGCTTGTCTGGGGCCCCCCAGCGCACCCCCAACCCCTCCCCTCCAACGGGGGGTGCGGGGGCTGCGCGGGGCGGGGGACCATATGTTTACCTGCCTTGCACCCGAGAAGCACGGCTGGGGCACAATGCTGGCCGTCAGCACGTACTAGAACATGGCCAGCGGCGCCAACCTGCCAGGTGCTGCGGCCAGGGTCCGCGCTGCGGCCAAAGCCTCGCACTCACCTGGTGCAGGGCGCGGTGCATGGACAGCAGCTCCCGGATCTCCGAGTACAGCTCCCCGCTGAGATCGTGGACGTTGTTCACGGCCCGGGGCTCGGCTACATCCACCAGCAGGGTGACGGCCAGCATCACGGCGGCCAGGGGCAGCAGCGGCGCGGCCGCCCAGCCCCAGCGCCGTCGCTTCGCCATCTTTGTTTTCGAGTCGAGTCAGGGCAGGGCCTGGGCTGGCCTTCCGACTCTGCGCCCGCTCTGCCGCACCGTTTTCAACCCCGACACCCCCGATTCGTGGTTCCGCCGCTCGCCGAAGGGGCCGTGAGGGCGCCACAGTCGCGCCCCAACCCTTTCACCACCCCCATAGGCACTCATAGGACGGAGGGGGTGTGGCGGCGGGGGCGCATGCGTGGCTATCTGACCCCCACCCCAACTCCCACCCCAACCCCCACCCGCACCCCCACGGCCTCGTTTAGACACAATGCTTCCCGCCGACGGTTCAAACCAAGTGGCCGGGGTGCCGGTGACGTTTGACCCGACGGGGTCAGACCGCGACTGGCTTCAGCCGCCACGGCCTCGGCCCAGGGTCTGTCAAGTTAGGGACGTGCAAGTGACCTGGCAAAGCAGGGCACGGCGACACAAATCATTTGGTAAAATGAGCGCTTATATTCGGTGTTCTTCTCTGCGAGATGACAGTGGATGGAGTGCCGGGAGCGCGCTGTGGTCACCATCGTGGTTCGGTGGCCGCACGGGTAAGCGGACCGGTCCGCGACCTGAAGGTCCGTGGTTCAAATCTTGCCGGTCGCTCAACTTATTCTTGTGACACAGCTTGGCGGCGGAGAGTGGCCAGAGTTACTTCCAAACGTGGCATAAGTATGGCTGTCCACAGTGCGGGCTAATGTGCCGCCGGTACAAACCCTCGGTCCCGGCTCCCGGTTCCGAGGGTCTAGGGTTCGAATCCCCAGGTTCAGGGGTCCTTGCGGTTTTAATTAAAATAGCCAGCTCCGTAGCCAGGCCAGCCAGCTCACTCGCACGCTCGGAACGCTCGCAGACGCGCGCCGCTACAGACCCCTACTGCGGGCGCCCGCGCATTCGGGCATAGGCCACGCCAGCGCCTGCATGCCGGTTGGGTTGCCTACCTCCCGGCGCTCTCGCGCTGCCACCGCAGCTAGCAGCTGTGCTGTGTTCGTGACGGGGAAGGACGGAACAGAACGCACATGGAGTTCAGGGTGTTATTTTATTCATTGGCATATTTACAAAATTATTTCAGTAACAACATTCCAGTTCTACCTCTCTATTCGGCATAAGGTCGAAAACATCGCATCACTATAACATTGCAGTACTATTCGCAGTAACGTTTTGCCTTTTATTGTGTGACGTCGGCTGGTGTCAGCCTGGGCAGTGTGGTGTGGGGCAGTGTAACATTGTGGACGCTCGGACGGAAGGAAGCAGACCCGTGTTTCCCTTTGGTGGGCGTGGACGCGAGACCATTCCCGCTGGTTCCTTCCCCGTTGTACACGCTTCTCTTCCTGTTCCCTCGCAGCTCGTGTCGTGCCTATGCCATGGTCTTTGCACCTCTCCCGACCCGAATGTCCCCGATCTGTTTCACGAGAGTTCCTCTCTGAAGCAACCACCGTGCTTCGTGCTTCAACCCTCTCTGTCTCGCTTTCACATTCATCCCCTGTCCTTGTTCCGCTCGCACATTTCCTCTCCCCGTCGTGTCAGTGTGAGAGAGACAGGGCGACGGTGGGCTGGGGCGGGGGACTTCAGGCTTCAGGTGCCCGCGGCTGCTGCAGCTGCCGCCGCCCCGCCCCAGCCCGGCTGCGTCCAGATGTACCCCGTGCCCGTCACCGTGCAGTAGGCGTTGTAGTAGCGGCCCGGGGAGCGGCAGTAGGACCACTGCGGGCACTTGCACCGGAATTGCGTCTGGAACTCCTCCTTGCAGATCTCGTTCCACCAGCACGCCCGCTGCGCACACAGACAAATCGCGATGAATGTGATGATGATGATGACGGTCGTGATGATCCACTGTGCGCTGTGAATCGATTTACAAGCCGAGGGGCCGCGGTCTGGGTGGAAATCAGTGCAGGCGGAGTACCCACTCCCCTGGGCTCCTGGGTGCCCCTGGGTACGAGCGGGTGGGCAGCGCCGCCCTGGCACGCTGCAGTATTGATCTCCACGGCGGCTGCAGTGTCCTCACTGGACCATCCCCCTCCCCCCTCAGCACTCACCTCCGTCAGATAGCCCCGCACGGATTGGTCGCTGTAGCTCCTCTTGACGATGGCGGCCGCGTCCACGGCCGGGCTGTGCGCCAGCAGCAGCGGGAGCAGCAGCAGCAGCAGCAGCAGCAGGGACGCGCAGCAGCGGCGCGACCCCCACACGCCAGGGGCGGCAGAGGCCTGCATCTGCGGGCCAGAGGGGAAACATTGAGGAGGGTAGGGAGGGTAGGGCAGGGCAGTGGCAGAGGCAGAGCTGTCACCAGCGGCCAGCTCACCTGCAGTGGGGCCGAGACATACACTGCGGCCATGGCTACGTCCACGCTGCACGGGGTGGAGCACGGGGTGGAGCACGGGGCTGAGCACGAGCAGAGTGGCCTGGCCCTCCCCTTGCCTCCGCGCTGCCTTGGAGGCTAGCGCTGACTGCTCCGGTCCCGATGGCGTCTGTGGAGATGTGATAGTCGTGGGGGTGGCGCCGAGCCGTGAGGTTGCCGCCCGCGGGGCCGACGGGGGGCCGGCGGGGGGCGGACGGCGGGGGGCGGGGGGTGCGTGGCGGCCACAACCGCCCGGCCCGGACCAGGGACAGAGCAGGGGATGCATCCTGTGGGGAGGGGTGGCGTCTGCGGCCCCGTCCGCCCTGCCGGCGTTGCTAGGCAACCTGGGAGCACACCCCGATCGCCACACCACGCGCCCCCCGCGTTCCAGGCAGGTCCAGGGTGATCCGGGAGGGGAGGGGGTTCTCCGGGACCGGGGCCGCGATCGAAGGGTAGCGTGTGGGGTCGCCGCCGCCGCCGCGGAACGGGCGGACGGGCTGTACCGGCTCCGGAGCCGCGCTGTGACGTCACATACCCAGCCAGTCAGGCTCGCGTGGTCCTTGCGCTTGGGGAGGCTGTGGTCCGGGACGGGACAGGGCAGAGACTGGGCTTGGCCGAGGCAGCGGCTGCGGCCTCAGCCCGGACTCGGGGACGGGGACGTAGGCCCTGGCTAGTTAGAGTAGCGGGCCCAGACCTCGCCTCTCCGTCACCATGGACATGGAGGATGTGCAGTTCGAGTCGGGCGACTCCGGAGCGTCGGCCACCTACCCGATGCAGTGCTCGGCGCTCCGCAAGAACGGCTTTGTCATGCTCAAGGGCCGGCCCTGCAAGGTGGTCGAGATGTCCACCTCCAAGACGGGCAAGCACGGCCACGCCAAGGTACACCTCGTCGGCATCGACATCTTCACGGGCCGCAAGCTGGAGGACATTTGCCCGTCCACGCACAACATGGACGTGCCCAATGTGAAGCGCGAGGAATATCAACTGACCGACATATCGGACGACGGCTACCTCTCCCTCATGTCAGACGGCGGGGACCTGCGAGAGGACCTCAAGATGCCCGACGGCGAGCTGGGCACGCAGATCAAGACCGAGTTTGACGCCGGCAAGGAGCTGCTCTGCACCGTCATGACCGCCGTAGGGGAGGAGTGCGTGATCGCCGCCAAGACCAACACCAACATCAAGCCCATGTAGTGGGGTAGGCCGGGCCGGGTAGCCCCCCCCCCCCCCCCCCGGTGTGGTGCACATATCACAGGGTCAGATAAAGTGACCCGCCTCACATCATATATAGCCTTCATTTACTAACATCCAGTGACTGGCTGTCATCATTGTCTGCTATTGTGTCTGTAGTTATTGTTTAACTGTTTCAATTTGAATGAGGCTTCAGTACTGTTACTGAAAAGTAAGAGCTGAAAATTCCCTCTCAGCACTTACATTTATGTCTGAACTGAAAAATGACTGCATTTCCTAATAAGCCTATAAGCCAGCAATACGTAAAGATTGTGTTTCAGGAAAATGACTGAGATAGAGAATTCACCCCATGTGTATCAGATTTTCTTCAAAAACCTTCAGAATTTTTTCAAGCTCTACAAAATTGTTTATAACTTTTCAGTTCAAAATTTCTAGAACCTAAGTGTTAAGTGGTCTTTGGTGTGCCTAAGATTAAGTACAAATTAACCAAGAATATTGTATTATTTATTCTCAAGAAGAGACTAAATACTATGTTTTTCCAGACTGTCACAACATACTAGACTTAAGTATTGTACTATCAGAACTTATTATCAAATCAGTATATGAGGGAGAGGGAGATAATTAGACATAAGACATGACATGATAATAATGAATAATTTATTCAAAAAGAAATTACAGGTCAAAATTTTTGTTCATAGTAATATCATGAATTTTAGCATTTCAAGGTGTCATCCATTGGATTGATTGAGACCAATGATGAAAGAAAAATTACTTAACAAGACAAAATTACCTGAGAGAACATATCTTCCACAAAGGTAATAGTAGATAGATTATTAGAATTTTACATGCAAAAATAATCATGTGGTGATGGCAAAACTGAGATTCATAATCAATCAGAATAAAAGAGTTCTGCTGAATGTTAAGGAAGAATTAGAACCACGGATATTACTATCTTGTTGAAGATTATTGTACCATCTGGACAAGTGCAGGAATTGCTCCTTTTCTTGGAATGTAAAGTTACTCTGTAAAAAGAAATTGAGAAACAGATGTAAATGGTCAAATCAAGAAGGAAATAAACCACTTTAAAACAAAATATGACTCTTCTGTACTCTTTCTCCTCATACTTACCACAGTTTTGAACAGGAGGTGGTAAAGGACAATGTCAGCCAGGGACTGGAAATTGCCAGCAATGAATGTGCGGTCTTGCAATGTAATGTTGATATCCTGGAAATAGCGTTAGAGTAGTGGCAATAATAGCAAGGAATACCACATGTGTTTGGTAAGATGTCAGGTTAATCAAAAATATCTCCAAATGAACAATGCTAGTGCAGTACCAAACCCTCACCTTCAGCACTTGTCTGGATACATTAGGGAGATCCACATAATTCACAGTAGTGACAGCGTAATCTAGCCATTGACGTACAAAGGCTTTCTCTTCTGGAGTACTGCCCAGTAAATGCTGCTTCTTTTCTTTAGTCACAAATCCTACCAGCGAAGAGCAAAATCCAGGCACACTTCCATCATGGGTTTGATTCAGCAAAACAGGAATCTGTTGGAGAATTATCAGCTGTTGACTGCTGTTGACTACTCACAAAGCATTCAAGTAAGTAATCAAAAAGAAAATCTGAACAACAATCGTTTAGGTACAAACCTTCTTAATGTCGACCTTTTTGGGGTCTTTGATATGAATACTCTGGCATATTTTATTAAAGTTTTGAACGCTGCATTGAACCATGATGACAAGTGTTTCTAACCCTTCTGCCAGCGAGGACTCCGAATGCAGAAAGTGTTCTGCTATGTAGCAGGGAATTACACGTATTTATTGCACAAGGCCTCGATGATGACAACTTCACCTGTCAATTCGCTTGTTTTTCTTCTATCCCAGTTCTCTTCTAGGGGGGGGGGGGGCAAGCAAAGAGAATTTTTAAAAATTACTTTCAAAATCCTGAGTTTGAGTACTTCAAAATAACTTTTTTCCGTATCCTGCTATTTTTTAATCATGTGAATTTTCCCAAAGTGGTGGATAGCGGATAAATTTTGGCTCATACTAATTTCTCATGATGGATGGTACAAGATGAAAGATGAAAAAGCCACAGAACTGTCATTTGTGGTCATTTGCATCAGTTTGCACTACGAAAGTTGACTGAATTTTGTGATTGTCAAGCTCTAGTATTTGGAATATCGACCAGTGATTGCGGGTCGAATGATTGTAGGGCTGTGTATCGGCAACTGACCCCTACAAGCCATGTTTGTGTGCTCCTATTGCTTGTGGGTGGTTCGTGTTTACAGTCTCTACTGCCAGTGAGGGGCGTGATAAAGGTTAACATGGGTCCACCTCCAATTGTAACTGGAGTATCCCCGAAGGAGGGTCCTCCAGGAACAAGAGTTACAGTTCGTGGGGAATTCTTGGGTAAAAGCCCAACAGATTTATGCGGTAAATCAACCTTGTTTCTGCCACTTTGTACCAGCTTACCAATTCTCACCAATGCTGCTCTCTATTTCCTGATATTGAGGGCAGTGTCATTTATTTGTCATTTCAATAACCTTAATTATTCTTAGGGTTAACCATTTGTGGCTGCGACTGCCTCCTATCGGCAGAATGGAAGTCCTCAAACAAGATTATTGCCAGGTCAGGTCCTGGAAAAGGAAGAGGTGAAATTATAGTGACAACCCGGGCAGGCGGAAAAGGAACATCAACTGTTGAATTTCGAGGGTATCATGAAATGATTGGACCTATGAAGGAGAGTGCAGTATGGGTTGAAGAGGCTCCACTGCGGAAGATGTGGTGGGGGAGGAGAGGACTAACCCCCACTACGTACCAGCACGATGATCCTCTTGGAATCTCTATTGAAGGAGTTGAGTGAGTGAACCCTTTTTAAACATCACCAGTCATTCATCATGGTGGACAGCAGTCTCTTATTGAAGTTATGCAAAAATTTTCTCAGGCAAAAGTTTCCAGAAGATGGCTTGCATAAACTCTTTCCTGGAGGGTCAGGAGACCTGTCATCTGAAAATTTTGCAGCCGGTTGGTTTCTTCTTGAAAGGCATCATGCCACCCCATTTGATGATTTGCGTGCAGGACTTGCCTTTCTTAGACGAAAAGTAGATGGCCAGAAAGAAGGACAACTTTCATTCATAAAGGTGAAACTTGGCTTGCTTAGGTAAATTTCAGACACATCAGTATTGAAAGAAACAACTTCAAGTCATTGTGTTTGTTACAGTCCAATGTAGGTTCAGTAATGGAACAATTAGATACCCTAGCACAATTGAAGGAACGTTTTGAAGAGGATGTTGAGAAACAAGGACAAGATCCCACTATCCGTCTTGAGGCAGCTATCAAAGGTAGCTTATTCTTTCTTTATTTTTCTTTTTTCTATTATAATAATATAATATTATAATATAATATAATAATATAATATATTATAATATTATAATAATCTCTACTTTCATTTTCAGAATCCATGTCTGAAGCAAACAAATTATTTGAAGAAGTTCTATCACGTCGTGAACGTGCAGATGCAACCCGTAGTGCTTTGGCAGTTCTTCAAAGGTTTCGCTTCTTGTTTGGTTTGCCTGGGGCTATTGAGAAAAATATTAAGAAGGGGGATTATGATGCTGTCATTAATGACTATGCTCGTGTTATGAATCTGTTTGGAAATACAGATGTTCCTGTAAGTAAATCATATCTCCTTTAAAACAAAAATACTGAATTGTATGGTCTTAATGTATTTTGGTAAACTTTGCAAATATTTACTTGCAGGTGTTTAAAAAAGTTCTTGCAGAAGTTGAATCCAGAATTGTTCAGTTACGAGATCTCCTCCATCGCCGTCTTGAGGAGGCTCCAACTTCATTAGAAGCTCAGAAAAAACTTATCAGGTATAAAGTAGCCAGTAGCCATGGTTATAGAATCTGTCCGATACATAGTTTAACGATAACACAACTCATTGTCAACTTTCTGGTTACAGAAACTTGGTCAATTTAGAAGTTGGAGGAGACCCTGCTTGGGATGCCATATCTTGTCATTCCCGTCATCTAACTGCCACTATGATGCAGTGCAAAGATAGCCACATAGCTCAAGAACAAGCAGCTCTGGAGGATGGAGGTTTGTTTGAGTTTGTCTGTCTGATTGGTACTCATGTAATTAAGGATGATTTGATGTCAGAATATTGTTTCAGGGAAAACCCCTAAGAGCAGTAAGAATAAAGGCACCAGTGTCCCAAATCAAAACACAGATTGGCAGGTAGGTGCTTAATGTTAGACACAGTTTTGGATTTGTTTCCACATTTTACCTCCATTTTATTTTAGGCATGTGTGCCTGCACGAGTATTGCTGACTGAAGAGCTGGCTGATGCCATGTCTGAGCGCTTCCCTGATTTCTGGAAACTGGGTCAGGCATATTTTACAGGAGAACTTCAAGTAACAGTAGCTCCAAGCCGACCACAAGATTTCAAGGTATTAAGGATTAAGGAAAAATCTTTTGGTTTAGTTTTCTTTGACTTTTCATTCATTGTTCTTTTTACTTGTGATCTAGAAATTGGTCCTAGCTGCTATTTCCCTTTTCTCTGGCCTTCTTCGAGCAGCACTTATGCCCCATACATTGGTTAGGACACCAGCTGCTGAACGCGCAAGCTATGGTGTTTGGCATTCTAAAGGAATGGAAGGCTTAGGACCATGGCTGCCACATTGTCTTCGAGCTCTTCGGCAGGCCTATTCCTCTCTCATTCGGCTTGATTTACCAAGTGAGGCTTTAGATATTGTAGCAAGCCTCATATTTGATCTACGGTAAGGAAACTTTTTACAGCTGATTATGGGATCAATTTTTCAATTTTCTTAAGCCATTGTAAATTTGGCAGGTTACATTGCATGAGCACTCTTTTGAAGCAAGCTGGTGAGTCAGTTCGCCAGCTGCACGCTCAAGAAACCTGGAACATCCAGTTTGATGGAGAGCATGGGGGTATCACTCACCTGGTTAGTACTGTTCTCAATTTTTAAACATAGGGTTTGAAATTAACCATTTTATTCATTGTAGATCTGGTATCTTATTTATGTGTTTGACTTATTACAGCCTGCTGAGTGTGAGAGAGTAATTGCAGAAGCTTTGCAGCTAGCCAAAGATTCAGTGTTACTAGCTGAGCATAGGGAAACTCCTCTGCTTGAAGCAGAAGTTGTTCAGAGAGATCTGAACAATCTCATTCAAAACATGCTTCTTGGTTTTGTTGAGGTTTGTACCATCAAATTTAGGTAAAATTGTAAAAGAAAAGAATGTCAATACACTGATGATGGTGCATTTTTTGTTTAGGTACTTGATAAATTGGCTCTTGGAAGTGATGCATTGGCAGGTGATTTCCCAGGAGTCTCACAAATGATAGGTTCCCCTGCTATTTATCGTGTTCATGGCTCTGATTCTGTCATGGATAAAGGTAGAGGCAAAGACAAAGAAAGTGGACCTGTAAGTTCCTTTTAGCAGTGATTTTGTCTAGCATTTCTGATTATCATTTTCAATTATTTTCTGATTATCAATTTCTTGTTGAATGCAGACGTGGGAACTGCGGTTGTTGAGTGTTCTCAGTAACATAGAATACACAAGATCTGTGCTCTTGCCTCGAATAGCTGAGCTGTTTGCCCGTTATCAACTCCCAGCTCAGGTTGGCCCGTTGGCCTCAGTCAACAAAGCTTTGACTGAGCTAGATCAGAGAGTACTGGATGCATATCTAGAACAACGATCAGATCCGTTAGTTGGCACTATTGAGCCATCCATGTATATTGGCAATTTTAATTGGGATGCAGCTCTGAAACCTGCTGATGTCAGACCATATGTCAAAGAACTCCTTACCAATCTCATCAGTGTTCATGCAGAGGTAATTATAGCTCATCTGTATTTCTCTCAGAGCCATTTAAATATATGGGTTCAAAACTAGAGTTGTTTTTCCTCAGGTACACAGCATATCACCTGGTCTAGTATGGAGAGTGCTTCCTCAGCTGGTAGAAACTGTTGCAGAGGAGCTTGCTCGACTCATGGTGTGCTTGGATAAGAAATTTAATATTCATGGAACAGAGCAGGCATGTGCTGATATTGCAGCAATTCGAGAGGCTGTGAAAGTATACTCTACTCCAACTGCAGAGTATGTAGTTTCCTCTGCTACTTTCTGTTTACATTTGAAGTCAATATGACAAGAATAGCTTTGTTATAGACTCCAAAAATTTTACATCACATATTTTCCTTTTCAGAGCATTTTTTGATGAAGCACTGGATGCTGTTCCACGTTTGAGTGATGCTCAAGGGAAAAGGTAAATGCCAGTAGTAGGTGTAGGTTTCTATAGTTTAACTGAAGCATTATCTCATTGTGTTAACTCATGTCCTTTCATGTTACAGAAATGTGGAAACTGTTTTAAATAACTTCAGATCAAGAATGAAGCTTCAACTGATGTGCTTCCGTGATCCAAAAGCACCCTCTGTCAAGAATGTTAGCAGCATTGTATGATCTACTTTTTGCTGTGAACCTGTTTTGTGAATTTTCTCTTGTAAAAGTAGTAATGATTTTGTGATGCCATATAATTATTTTGTTGACTTGTAGAGCTCGGTCATTACCTTATTCATTTGGTTCTAAAGCAGCCATAAGTTTGAAATCTTTATTCCTCTTTTTCAATGTACAGTAACACAGAACTGGTCTGTTTTACTATCTAGTAGTGCCTTCCATGTCATGAGCTAGAGTATTATTTGCATGAGCCTCTTTGCTAAGTATTTACTGAAATGTGTTAAGGAAAATGTAAATATGTCATACATATCTTTATTTTAGTTAAATGTTAAATATTTTTTATGTACTACAAAATTTTTATCCAATCATGCACAAATAAAATTTACTTTGTTATCCACCTCGTCTTTATCTTTTCATTTGATGTCTGAAAGCATTATAGTTTATGCAAAACCCAGGCAAAGAAAATACTCGTCGTACAACTGCCTACACTTACCCCACGAAGGGTTCATTCATCCTAAAACCTGATTGTACTCTCCACCTACCACTACAACCTCTACATCTCTAAGGTTCTACGCGCCAATTTGTGCCTGGCATGTGCTGCTGTCTGTGAGCGTTGAGGGCAAGTTCTCATCTGACCAGCTACGACCAGACTGCGTCACGAGATGCAACGCAAACATTCTGTGTCGAGAACGCACCCTCAAGCCGATCAGAGAGCAAATGGCGTCATCACAGGATGAATTGCGTCGATTCCTGTGCTGAAAATCATGAATTAATGCCGTTTGTGAGGGTATTTTCGTCCCGATAATGTTTTTAAACAAAATATGTAAGTATTCTGTACAGTTCTACCATAAATTTTTTACATTTGGGCCTCGTAAAACGTTGCACTGCCTGAAAAAGCAGGGACTCCTCTCTGATATTACAGTCAATATTAACTAAAAATACTGTTTAACATTCATCTATCGCCCCAATAATCGCTTCCCAATTCAACATTTTATTCGCGCACAATTTCCGTCTAAAGTATCGACACTTATTTAGGCTTATTTGGTTGTGTCACTAGTCATTGTCTGCTACATGTGTTGGCAAACAAATGTTTGTCAAACACTCAGAGGTCTTATAATCTAATTTTCTTTATACCGCCTTTAACGCATGGATTGATAAACTCTTTCAGTCTTTTGATTGAGTTTAAGAGCCCCAAATTTCTGCAACAATGCTTTGCTACTCACCTACTCCCCCTTTTTTTTGAATTTCAAATTTAGTCCAGTTCTAAAACTCATTCTCATGTATATTCATGACTACTTCGAGGACCTATAATGTTTGTGTCCTCTTTGCAATATTTCAGTTTTAGCATGTTATCCTGTATTATGATATTTTGTTCACTTACGGTTTTGTTTACATGTGAACAACCCAATTCGTTCTTGTTTGAGGCTTTATTGCTTGTTATCAATCATGCGGAAGATAAGACATGTTACAAACTATTATGCGCAATACTTTCATGGAATATTTATTCTTGTTTACTGTCTTACAGGTAATTCTTAGGGAAGTGAACTCAGCCTATAAGCATTGAGGTAATACAAGAGCAGCGGCATTTGCCGCCACCAAACAAAATTATGAATGAAGTTAAACCAGAGTTGACAACAACAATGGCAAACACCTCAGCATGGGATTCCCTTCACCAGACTACAACACTAGCTCATACAGCCCCAATTCATGCAATGGCTCATGATGGCTCACAGCCTCCGATGTCTATGCAAAGTATGGCAACTCATATCCCTATGAAAATGCCAGAAAGTCCAGCTGTAGTACCTATGTCTCCAGTAAGCTACCGTAGTCAATATGTATGGTTTTTAATTCAATGTGTCTGTTGCTTAAGTCAGTTTGTTTTCAGAATATACCAATTCAACTTCCCATGGAACTAGTCCAGCAGGGATGGGAAAAGTGTTGGAGTAAACGGGAGAATAGGCCTTACTTTTTTAATAGAAACACCAATGAATCAATGTGGGAAATGCCCATGCCTAAACATCAGGTAGTGCGTGGTGTTAATCGCTTTCTTTCAGAAAATTTTACTCTGTATACTCACTAAATTTATTGGGTTTTAGCAGTTTGACCCAATCACAGACCCACTTGGAATCTGTGGACCACCTACAAATGGACCTAACCATGGCCTGAAAAGAAGATCGTCAGAAGAAGGGGTAGGGGCTCCACCTATGAAGAAAATTTTGATTCTGCCGTAAGCATATATTTTGTAAATTTTATTGATATGGCGCTTTCTTTTAGCTTAGAGTTATTAATTTTGCCTGTACTTGTGCTTTTTGCTTTTTTTAAAAATGAATTTAGTGGACCATGGGATCTGGAAATTCCTACCAATGTGGTTATTTATGAAAGACAACCTTCTACTTTGCCACATCCACATCCAGAAATCGAAGCTTACCGGTGCAGTTTTTTAATGAAATTACGACAATGTTATCAAGAACTTTGCCACTCGAGAGAATGTAAATAATACATTTATGTCTTTAAAAATGGTTTGAGACTAATCCTTCTTTTTTCACAATGATAACTAACAAATTGTTGTCATTTGTGTTCCAGCGATTGATGCCCCCAAAGATTCATTTAACAGATGGTTGATGGAACGCAAAGTGTTAGATACTGGAGGAGATCCATTACTACCTTCTCACTGCTTTCCTGAGATCTCTATGAGTATGTACAAGGAGATCATGAATGACATTCCTCTCAAGTTAGTCAGACCAAAGTTCACAGGGGATGCTCGTAAGCAGTTGTCAAGATATGCAGAGGCTGCAAAGAAAATGATCGATAGAAATCCATCTGCTGAAAGTAGAAAAGTTGTCAAATGGCAAGCAGAGGACACATTCCAGTGGCTTAGAAGAACAGTCGGAGCTACTTATGAAGATTTTCAAGAGCGTCTGAATCACCTTAAGAAACAATGCCAGCCACACCTTGCTGAAGCAGTCAAAGGATCAGTGGAAGGTATTTGCCAGAAAATTTACAATCTCTCTGCTGAATATGCCAAGAAGGTGAAAGAAAAACATAGAGATCTGTTAAAGGAACAGGGCATTCAAGGTATGGCACACTTTTCCCAATGGTCAATTTTTATATCTACTTAGAGATCTCTGCCGCATTTTTTTTCTATTCTTACTTTTATTTCTTATTTCTATTCTTATTTCAGTTATTGCACCTCCGCAAATGCCAAACTTGAGGAAAGTGTTATGTTATCCTGTCCAATTTTCTGTACCATGTCCAAGGCTCCCACACATAGAGTACCTGCCTGAAAGAGAGCAAACAGTGCTGAGGTTTCAGGGTGATGCTGTCACTATCAATAACACACATTTACAGAAATTGGTGAGTATTTTTTATTCCATGACTTCACATGAATTTTGATTCAGTAGATTACATGAAATTACCACACTTATTTACTTTTCTGTAGGAACAATTGTATAGGTACAATTGTTTTGATGACAAGAAATTTGAAATGTTTCTTCCTCGAGTTTGGTGTCTTTTGAAGAGGTATAATACATTCCTTGGCTACTCTGGTTCAAGCAGTAGCTCTTCAAACTCATCAAGCTCCAACCACAGTAGTTTTGAGGGTCAAGCTACGCAAGGAGCTCTTCCCATCACTGTTATGGAGTCACTGCAGCGGACATTTGGAGTATCATTTGAGTGCTTTTCCTCCCCTCTTAACTGTTATTTTCGGCAATATTGTTCAGCTTTTGCTGACACAGACACTTACTTTGGGTCAAGAGGGTGAGTAATTAAAATTGTATTATTTTGATGATCTGGTATGGATTTTGTTTATGCACTGAATTAAATTATTTTTGGTTATGTTCTGACACAGGCCATTTCTTGATTTTAAACCTGTAAGTGGATCATTTGTTGCAAATCCACCATTTAGTGAGGAACTAATGGAAGCAATGGTCAACCATATGGAGCGAGTCTTATCAGACTCAGCCGAACCTGTGTCATTTGTTGTCTTCATTCCTGATTGGAGAGATCCTGCTCCTAATGCTCTCTTGAAACTAGAAGCAAGTCTTTTTAAAAGAAAACAGGTTGTTGTGCCTGGCACAGAACATGAGTATCGCCATGGATATCAACATCTTATTCCAAAGTAAGTAGTTACTTTACAAAATTTAAAATTAC
Organism: Odontothrips loti; assembly: GCA_038380765.1. NCBI lineage: Eukaryota > Metazoa > Arthropoda > Insecta > Thysanoptera > Thripidae > Odontothrips > Odontothrips loti. The sequence continues at coordinate 7,641,949 of CM076253.1, forward strand.
TAAAATTGTGTTGTTGAAATGGATGGTCATTTCTTGTGTCCTCTCTTTTGAAGGAATGAGTTAAATATTAAGTGTCCACATGGCACAATGGTGGTGTGGCTTCAGAATACAGCTGGTTTACAACAATGGGGACCATCTGAAGACAGAGTGGAGGCACTCCTAGAAGCTTTCAGGCCTGGGCGAGAACGAGAAAGAGACAGGCAGGAACTATTATCTCCCCACCGGGCAGCCACAGAAAATGCACCAGCTCAGCTAGCACCAGCCGCACTAAATCCGCACACACCACCTGACAAGGCCCCTGTTGAGTTACCAGTCTGACAAAGGAGTCAGGGCTCCCCTGCAGAGGGGAGTCCTGGCTCCTCTCAGCAGTCTGAAGAGTCGAAACCTGTTCCTAGCACAGAGATGTCGGACTCGTCAGCGCCAGCAAATACACCTCCTGAGAAGAGCAAAGATGATGGAAAAGAGTCTTCTGTATCTATTACTCCAACTAAGAGTTTGGACCAAAACACCCAAGAGCAAGCAAAATCCCCAGGAAGTGTTTGAGAAATACTGTTTGTTACAAAATTTTACCAATTTTCTCTCAAATATTTCTGCAAATTATGTTATTTAATTATTCAAAGCCAGTGATCTCATGTTAACCAATATGTGTTTTTGATCTGAGAAAGAATCCTTTTGTACCTCCAACACCTTGCATGATATGGAAACTCTACGCCTATTTTCCACCTGATGATGTTTGTGCTTCCATATTATTAGTTAGTAGACCACAACCATTGCATTTGTAACTTTCAGAAGAGATCACTGGCTGTTGCTTGGAAATGAACCTTTCTTATAAAGAATCTCATGTCTCGCATTTGATTGATAACTGTATCTCACCACTCCAAATTTAGGTGCACTCTTTGTATGTGTGCCAGAATTGGAAGTAAACATGGAACTTGATTTGATTTGTCTCCACACTTATTACTTGTTGCAAAGCAACTGCACCGCATTGTGAAAAGGCTACATGCTCTTTTTTAAAGTTAATCATTGTACTAATGCAACATTGATTCCTTCCTGTTGGCTACTTATTTAGTGAATGGTGTGGTTAATATTGTCAGTTTATTCTGAACACTATTTGCTGTCAAAACGTAACAAAGTCATTTTCGTATATTTGCTGTGTCCTGGTTATGTCCTGGTAACATTACAATAGATTAAAGAATATTCTTAAGTGATATTGTTTGATATGTTTCTATTTGTATGTTATAATCTGTGTAAATTGCTCGTATGTTACAGGGACTCAAGTTATGTGGTATATAGTGCATATTTGTGTATAAGCAGCTTCTTTTGATGTTTCAATCTTAATTTTGGGTGCGCTGTGATTGGCAAAAGCCTTGTACAGTATTTTATAATGTTGAGCGACACAATGATGTATTAGCTTTAGGTCAAAAAAGCACAGTAGTGCTTTACTCAAGTTGAGTAGGTAGCACAGTAGGCCTATTACCAGACCTCTTAATTAGGAAGTAACTTTGGCTCTCAGATCATGTTTATTAAATAATTATGTATCATAGCATGTACTTTCCTGCTTTGTACAAATTCGGTTTGATATTTTAGCTGTTATGATTTATGGAGGTGAGCTTGACACTCCAAATTCTATGCTTCAGGTACTTCTACTTTGCCCCATTTTTTTTTTTTTCTCTTTTAAAGTTTAACGAGTTGTTGCTAGTGTCATTTTAACTGTAAATTTTGTATAGTATACATAAGAATGAAGTCCTGCCATGAAGCAGTGTAAGTTTTCTGTAAGGAATGAAGTATCAGAAAGTTTACTGCTGTATCATTCGTGTTCCTTGGCATTGAAATGAAATTTTATAAATAGGACAGAGTTCCTTTTAGAACTCAATTTATAATTTATTTATTTGAGCCATAGTCTTACAAGTTTTTAATTTTGGGAGCTGGTGATGGCTGATTTGTTGTACTGTGGAAACCAGAGAAAATTCCAGAAGATTATTGACCTTAAATATTTTGGAAAATGAAACCCTATAAAATGCTTTCTGGTCATCAGTGAATTGTAGTTTGTAATTAATGATTTTAAATTATTACTGTGTTTACTTGAATTCAACAGGCACATTAAAAGTTTTCTGTTCTGTGATATCTCATATTTGCCTTTGGGACAAGATTTTAGGTCATGGTTACTGTATTTCTATATTTCTTGACAAAATACTTAACCATAATGATGTGTCTAGGAATTGAAGTAAATGCAGTGCACCACAAAGACTGGATACTAACATATACATATTAAATCATGATTAATTATTTCATTTGACTTATGTGCCATATTTGTAATCACTCCAGTTTGTCCACAACGGCCGCTTCAGGTTCCTGATAATTTTGAGGAGGTACTGTTCTTTCTCTCCCTCCTTTCCCCTCTGTCCCTATCTTGATTCTTATAATTCATTATCTTGCTCTCTTGCTTTTCACTAAATGAGCTCAGAGAAATTTGACAGTTTGTCGTGTATTCTTTAAAGCACTACCGTTTGTGCTTTATGTTTTTGTTGGTTACATATATTGTGAATTGTCTTCTGGCTTGTGAGATCAATAGGTTTAGTACAAATCACTTCACTACACACATCAATTAATCTGTGTGTTCCCTCAGTACTATTTTCTTTCTGGAAGAACTTTTGTTTCAATAGTTTTACATATAACAGCGCTTCAATTGTAGGTGATCGGGAGCTGCTTATACTAGGCACATTGTATCGTATCAGAAGGAATACTCCTTATTTTTTTTATATATTTTTTTTTAATGAAGAAAAAAAATTGAACATTGCATTACAATAGAAACCTTCTTTTCTGTTACTTTAAGGTTTTTGTTCAAATGTGGTCTACTTTTCTTTTCAGACATTAGTTTCAGATCTCACTTCTCTTACCTAACGATTTTCTAGCTTGATACTGTATCTTCCAAAACCCAGAGCTTACAATCATATGTATGCATATAATTGTAGTGAGATCCTTTGCTGCAGAACATCGATCCATTTTTTGTTTTGTTATTATATGCTGACCTTTTGTGCTGCATCTTTGTTTCTGTGGAAGATGTATTTTTTATGGTGCTCAGCTTGACGTAAGTTCGAGACCCTAATGAATTCTTGCTGCTTGGGTTTATGAGACCCAAATTTTCTTCAGGAGTTGGTTGGAATTTCTCTTCTACTTACGTTAGACTGTTGTAATTGCAAGTCTCACATTTCTCAGGAGCAAGTTTGCTCATTTATCTTTTTGGCCCCTGTACTAGTGCTGTTTGTTCAACTTCTTACTTTACTCATCTTTGCTCCATGTTTGTTGTACCTGACTTATAATTGCATTGAATATCAATTTTTTTAAAACAGCGTTTTTACTGTGTACTCCTTTTTAATGTTTTGTTTACTAATGTCGATGACATAGCATGTAAATATTCATACACTTGTACAAAGATATTGAAGAATTAAAATAACTTCAAGTGAAGGTAGAAGTCCGTTTTAATTTTTGTTGTTTTAATTCTTTGCTCCTGGTCCACTTTTCCCAGCACATCTTTGCACTCACTCCAAGGTACTGAGCGGTGGAAATGGATTCTGCTTGCTTACTACAAGCTTCTGATGTTGATGTGAAATGTATCCTTTGATCTTTCCCTCATATATAAGATTAGCAACAATGCACTGAGTTTCAGACAAATCTATATCTTCAATATCCATCATTTGTAGTGCACAAAGCAGTGAATCCATTGAAATCTGATGTGTCTTCTGAAGCAGATACCTGGAATAAATTTCAGAATTTTAAAAGATGTGTTGCATCAAAAATATGATTAACATGTTCACTATGGAGTGACCCCACCAGTGGGTCACACCTTTCCTCCTCGTTTTTCAACCCTCTGGCAACTGAGGATGTTAACAGTGAACGAGTTCACTCAGCACATACTTACACTTTCTTGAACAGATTACGGTATGCAATAACTTTTAATTTCTCCAAAAGAAGATAAATTCCACAGTGCACAAAAAATTTCTGATGTAGTTGCATTGCTACATTTAACCGTCTCACATCACCAGACTGTACACCTTGAACAAGTTCCCAGAATTGTAGTAGATCATATTTTTCAAGAAGACTTCTCTGAGGCATAAACCCCTGTTCAAAAGAATCACACAAATTTGTCATGAGCAGTTTTCCTGTAAATCATGTAGCATGCACATGACAGAAATTATCTTACCAAAATCATTTTTATAGGCACCAAATAAATGAGTATTAATCTTTTGTTTCTTTTTGATTGTTTGTGGCATCTTTCAAATGCATAAGTCAAATATTCTCCAGCTGAACAAGAATAGCATATTTATTTATTAACACTTTTCACAAAGCCCAAGAGCATGTTGCTCCATGTGGGCAGGGTAAATGCAAATTTTTGGGAGGAAAAACAAGGGTGGAAGAAAAGGAGAAAGATGTGACTTTTATTTTTGAGTGGAGGTTTAATAAGGATGGGTAATGATCCTTACCTGACTTGTAATTACTGTCAAACATTGCCTTACGCCCAACATAATATCTGTAAGTAACTTGTTGGCTGACAACAAAATGATCTTTATATGGTGATGAATCAATGGCACGTATAAGAGGCTTACAAAGATGCAATTTGTTGACACGAAAGTAAACCTTGAATAGTTGGTTGACAAGAGACATCATACCCCATTTCTTCGTATCATCATTTGATGCTCGACTACAAAGAATAAGGACACATAAATCACCAAACTTAAAAAAATCACATGCTTGACAGCTACATGATAGATACGGCCTAAAGTTTGAGCCCACACAAATGTGACTTACTTGTCAGAAGCACAAACTCTGAAGCAAGCCATGAAGCATTCAGCTGCTTTCTCCAAAGCTTCCATAGATTTACCAAATCCTTTGGCTGAGTTGTGTTTGTCTGCCTGAATAGCTAATAATCTCAAATCTAAGCATACAGCAGTCATGGCTCTCAGTAGCCAATTATCATCACGACAGGCCAACAGCATTCGGGAGAATGCATGCACCACCAGAGATTGGCAACGATAGGCTTCAGCATAATCAGGCAAATTTATAGCCCATAATACCCTGTTAACCAGGAATCCATAACTTTTTCAGCACTCAACATAATACAGACTTACTAAAAATAAAATAATAATGAATTACAATACCTTAGGTGTGCAACTACAACTTCATCTAACGGAGATTGTAAGAGTCCTTCTACGGCACCTGCTCCATCTGGTAGATGAAGCTTAAAACTTGCAGTATGTGCATGACGAAGAGATAATAAATTCTGAAAATGAAATTTATGAATAGAGTAATTGCAGTCATATACTTGTTCAGCTCGACTCAATTATTTGGTGAGAAGAAAATAAATCAATGAGAGGTGTACATACGGACAGATTGAGAGCATTTCTAGAACGCCAGGCGTTAGATACCTGAAAAACGAAATGGAATTAAATGTGCAACGAAATAAAATATCCAAAGTATTGAAACTTTGTAATGTAAACATAACCTTCAGATCTCGTCTGCTTGGTTCTTGTCCCAACACAACTAATCGAGCTAGACCGTAATTTTCACCGGATACAACTCACCTCTTCAAGGTATTTATTTATCGTGAAATGTGCCATTTCAACAACCAAATCAGAGGGAACACCATGAACACAGACCTTACAAATTTAAAAACAACCCGGCTTCGACGTCTCAGTGACTGGCGCTGTTCCGCGCCTTGTATGCAAACTGAAACAACCTTTTCACTTGACCACCACTCTACCACTACGCGGTCCAACCACGGTTTGGTCCGACACGATGAGGGTCTGGACCTGGAACGTGTCGGTCGGAGCCACGGCTGGGCATGGTGTTTCCTGATCTCCAGAACACACAAAAAGAAAAAAAAATCCCGAAAAAACGTCGTCACGGTAAGGGCCGCTGAACGCAGTCCCTCCGATTGCAGTCGCTGCACTGACGGGGTGGTTTGCGGTGCGGGGTGGGCAGTCCCTCCCCTCCCCATGGGGTGTGGGCCGGGAGGGGTGGAGCTCTCCAGCCAGTGCAGGCTACAGCTACAGCCACAGCTACAGGGGTGGTGTGAGTGCGCTGCGGTGCGGTGCGGTGCGGCGTGGTGTGGACTGAGGGCAATATACGGGTCGGGTTTCCGCGAGAAACCGCTGTAAGATCCGCGAATGAGTTTCCAAGGACTATGAATGAGGACCCAAGCTCTCTCGCTGGAGGTAAAGTACAGACGCCCCCGGGCCTTCTTCTGGCGGCGGTCCGTGGTGTGCGGATCGGGTGGGAGTGGCGAGGCGAGGCCAGGCGAGGCGAGATGGGACGGGGCCGCCGGGCCGAGGCGGTCGAGGACGAGGCCCCTGTCAGCCCCTGTCCGCCGGTCAGCGGGCCTCACCTGCCATCCCCGCGCCGCCAGATTAATGGGCGTGCGCTCTGACCGTTTCTCCACCATGTAGTCGGGGAGGCAGACCCAGCGCCGCCCAGCGCCCAACGTGCTCCCGCGGACCAGAAAATCGATAGTCCCGTGGATACGTCGATGCGCCCCGCTGGCCGCCGCCGCCTGCTCGCCCTCTGCTTCCTCGTCGGCGCCTTCGCGGCTCGATGAGTGCGATTACTGATTCAGCATAGGCCTGCTTTCTGTAAGCCCCTGCAGCAGAGGGCCCCGACCCCGGCCCCGACCCCGACCCCGGCCCCGGCCCCGGCCCCGGCCCCGGCCCCGGCCCCGGCCCCGAGCCCCCAAGGGCACCGGCACAGACACAGTTCGATTCTCATAATTAATCTCGGCTCCGACCGTCCGCGAGATCTCTGCCAGGATCTCTGCCTCCGCCGATTCGCATTAGGGCCGTTTCTACGTGAAGAGAGTGGCAACGGAAGTCCTGTGATGCGGTCGGGTCCTCTCCCGGCAGGTAGGCACCCCGGACGCAGGTCTGTGTTCGCGTTGCCTACCTGTCGGGCGCCGGGGGTGCTGCTGCGGCTGCTGTGGCTGCAGTGGGCGGGCGAGTCATACAGCGCTCTCTGTCGGCAGATCGTCGCGCTGCTGGTGCTCATCCTCATTCCGTGGCCCGGCCCCACGGTTTTTAAGATATCCTGCCCGAGGGACAGCGCGAGGGTGGTGCGGAGGCTCATCCAGAAGGTGCGTGTGGACAAGCATATCTTCTACTTGCTTACTACGTTGCACTTAATCGCTGGAATGCCCTGCTGACTCTGCCGCTTCTGCTCCACAGAAATGGCTGCCCGTCCTGGAGAAGCGGCACGTCAAGCTGGGGCTGGAGTGTCCCTTCCACCCCAGCCGGGACATCTTCGGGGCGCAGCAGGCAGCCAAGCAGCAGCACCGGCCCTCGCAGTGGGGCTGTGCCTTCTGCGGCAAGAGCTTCTACACGGAGCGCCACCTCGACCAGCACTTCGATAGCAGGCACCGGGACTCCATCAACATGGTGAGGAGAGGGAGTGTGGCTTTGGTGGTGGTGGTGGTGGTGGCCGTGCCGTGGTGACGGTCGCGTTGACGCGGTGCTCGCAGGCGGAGGACGCCGTGTGCCTGGCCGACTACTGCGACGTGATGCGCTGCGAGGTGCTGGCGGCCCGGGAGTCCCACAGCCCGGGCGGCAGCGGGACGGACATCGAGGTGTGGCGGTCCGGCCACCAGGCCAGCTACACGGCGCTGTCCGTGTCCGCGCCCAGGGACCTGGCCAGGGTCACCGCCTTCCCGTCACTCAAGGCGCCGCAGCAGCAGCAGCACGGCCGCAAGCAGAAGCTGCCGCAGACGCCGCGCTGCGCAACCCCGCCGGTTAGTGACTCGGGGCCGTGAAGTTGTGTGCGGAAGCAGAGATACCCCGCGCGGGGTACCTCCCGGGATGCTTCTGACCTTGACTCGAAACTCAGACTGCATCACAGGACGGCGCCCAGCGCGGTAATGGGGGCGGCAGCGGGGGCGGCGGTGGCGGCAGCGGCGGTGGCAGCGGGTCCTCGACGAGGGAGCGCGAGGGCGACGGCAACGCCACGGCCGACATGTGCGGCGGCGGCGCCGCCAAGGAGGAGACCCTGGTGGACTCGGCCGTGCCGCCGCAGCAGCCGCAGCCGCCGCAGCAACAGCGCCTCAGTGAGATGCAGCGCTTCAAGGCCAACTGCAAGCCCGAGGAGCTGAGCAGGCTCAAGACCCGCTGCGAGGTACGTACACGGAGCACGAGCACGGAGCCTCCTGGCGCCTGTCAACGGGAGGGTAGGCACGCCCGCCGAGCAGCCGTGCCGTGCGGGCCGGGCGCTGTAGGCCGCAGCTCATCAGCCGCTCACGCCGCCACTCTACCTCTGTTGCAGATCCTTGTACGAGACTGTATAGCCGGGTTGTTAGTAAACCTATCCGTTCAAGACTTCAAGGAGATCGAAGGTGGGTGACTGTTCCTCTCGTCCTCCTCTCTTCCTGTCTGTGTGGCCGCTACCGCGCCGTAACTCCGTGTTGTCTTTGTTCCCGGCGCGCAGAGGAGCTGAACCGTGCCTCGTGCTGGTACCTGACGTGCGACCGCTACTGGGAGGACTCGCCCGCCGAGGCGCGGGCGTCGCCCTGGACCCTGCTCGCCCTCATGGGCGCCATGCTGGCCGTGGGCGTGGTCGTCTGCTACTACATCATCTGGGTGCTCTTCGAGTGAGTGACGCGCGCGGGCCGCCGGGACCGGGGGTCCTCTCCCAGTCTCATCCCCTTCGCCCTTCCACACCCATACTGGGTCCCGCTCTGTTGTTGGCCACGTTTGCAAATCATCTGGGTCACTCACGTCAGCGACGACCGCGCGATGGCCCATCGTATGACTCCATAGCCAGTAGAATTCGTTTAGGAACACGACGAGTTACGAAACCTAGGGCGATCAGGAGCGAGGAAGCAGTTGTGCCAACTAAAATAAAATTGGCGCACATTGTTGCCAACCTTCTACCAATCTAGAGCATGCGAGTGCTCGGTTAGCGAGAGCAGTGACTATCACGGCATTAATTAAAACACTATTCGGTAGTAATGTCGATGACATACAGATTCCACGAGTGCACGCAGATTAGTCGGATTCCCTCCCAATTATTTTTTTGCATGAATTGCGGTCTACGTGTTTTTTTGTGTGTATGTTTATTTTTTATTTTTTTTTTCCATTTTAAAAGTATTTTGTAGGTTGTTAACAGTACCATAGAGCCAACCATGTGTGGCTGTCCGTATTATACTCTTTGGCGAGTCATGTGTTACTTACTTTTGGCTTTCAAACTTTGAGTAGGTCTGTGTTTTTGTGGTAGACGTCGCTTGCACAGACACTGCGCGCCACGACGGCACGCTCTACGGACCCGAGCAGGTGCGTCGTGGGTTCGAATACCGGTGGCAGGTGTCTCTTCATTTTACCCCGCCGCTCTCGTCTTACCCCCCCCCCCCCCCTCTCTCTCTTTTTCTCTCTTCTTCCGACATCGAAACCCTCATTGCCCTGACAAGCAACCTGTTGGGCTTTGGCAGTTCGCAAGAGCCCTGGGACAGTCCCTCCGGTACCGGCCCCCGAAGAGAACCCCGCCACCCGTGGGCAGGTCCCGTGGCCGGGGGTCCCGGGGGCCCCGGAGGCCCCGGAGGCCCCACGGACTTCGGCGGGGACGACCGCCCTCATCCTCACGACGACTATTACCACGGGGCCTACGGGGACGAGGGCGACCAGTATATCTACGTCACGTACCCGCCAGACCTCAAGCGCCGTCTCATGGAGAGGTCAGTAGGCAGCCAGAGCCCCCGCCCGGCCCGCCCGGCCCCCCAAACTCCAGCCTCCACTGCGACTCGCCCGGCTGGGGTGGTTTTGTCTAATTTACACCACCGAACAGGACGCAGGGACCATAAGTGATTTGTAGCTCATGTATTTTCTGGCCTTTCCTAGTTCGATTGCTGCTGTCGTTTGCAATGGTAAAACACTTTTTCCGTATTTTGGCCTTAGTGTTGATGACGAGCTGCTCTTTGCTAATCCCTTCAAAACTGAACATTCTCGATTCAAAAATTCAAAATTGTCTGCTCCCTGACGCAGGGAGTCATGGAATCAACCATAGTTTTTTTTTCTTCTCGCCGATGAACGACGGCAAGTGATTAGAAAGGAGCGCTTGGAAGTATGGACTAGTAGGTCCTGTAAGACACCTTTTCTAAAATGTACTCATAGGAATAGGTTTCTAGAGCTCTCAGATCATTTATCATCACGTATCTGCCTCGCTGCATCTGCCTCGCCGCAGGTGGCCTCCCTGGCTCTGGCCGGCGGAGCGGACGTGACTGCCGGAACACGGTCGAGATCAGCCGCGAATGGTTTTGAAACCGCTGCTCAGAGAGTTGGCTCACAGTGTAGATGGCTGCAGTGCACGGGCCGGGCGGACGCAGCAACGACTGCTGAGTGACGGCGCTGTTGTGTCCTTCTGTCATTCTAGCTGCTACAACAGAACCACGCGTCTGTAGTGGCGGCGGTGGACAGTCGCGTGGCCAGTCGCCACGGCAAGCCCTTAGCGCACGCACGCAGCTCGGCGGCCCCACAGGGTAGCCCTTCGGGCGGTTGGTCGCCTTGAGGCCGCCCTTTGGTAGCCCCAGCCCCCTGACAGCCACAGTGACCTGCAGCAGGCAGCAGGCCCGCCTAGGCCAGGCCAGCCTCGGCCTGCCTGCGGCCTCCTGGCCCCAGACCGACCAGACCGCCGCCAACGACCCCGTTGAGCTCGCCGCCACGCGCTCCGCCACGCGCTCCGCCACGCTCCGCCACGCTCCGCCACGCCTCGCCACTGCTGCGTGCACGCGTGTCGTGCGGGCTGGCCTATCCTAGCGCTCGCAGGCGCTCGGGGTCGTCGCCGCTCGCGGTTTAAGGTAGGAGAGGGAATTTGGACGTACTTACTGAAGCCCCTGGGGCTGCCAGCCTGCCGTGAACGCGCGTGCGGCATTGGCATCGACATGACATTAACATGACATCATAACAGAAGAGTGCCTATTGTACCATATACGACGCAGTCTGGTAAACCGAGAAGCATCTATCACGGCGGTTCTTAGTCCAGCCAACGCAACACATGCCCTGTTCGCTTCTATTTGGCCCACGTTCAGCTACGTCAGACTGACGTCCTGCTTTTGACCGCTGTCGCTTATCTCTGTTTCTGTCAGCACTCCCTCGCTCCTCGCTTTCCTGCTTTTTTTTTAACGAAGCATGTTAGTCGCTAAATTTGCCACAGCAGACACACATTTCAGTAATGGCATGCCATCATAGCATCATAGCCTAGGGTAAACCCAGGCTCGCCCATGCTCTTTCTCTCCTTCTCTTTCTCCCTCATTCTATCGCCTCGTCAGGACCACCACTGCTCCAGGCTCGGACGCGGAGCTCCCTCTGTTATTCGGCCTCTATCCGTACTCATCCGGCTTTTGGTTGCAGGCCCGCCCCTACGCCGCCAACGCCGACGTCGACGCCTCACCACCACCATCACCATCACCACCACCACCACCACCAGCAGCAGCAGCAACAACAGCACCTCCACCACCATCAGGCGTCGCAGCCCATGATGGCGCCACAGCCACAGTCCCACCAACAGCATCACGGCCACCATCACTTCCCCAGCAGTCTGTCGCTGACACCGTCGCCGCACCTGTCGCACGTGTCCCAGATGTCGCACATGCAGCACCTGGCCCAGATGCCCCGTGGCAGCCCGCAGCAGATGCCAGGAACCCGCCAGGAGCCCAACCCCTTCGAGCGCGAGTGGAGGATTTGATCTGATCTTGCTGACCCTATCTGACCCGGGCCCACCCCGCACCTCCGGACGCACGAGGATGACGGTGGCCTTCCCTGTGCTGTGTTCGGTCGATACATCGGTCCTGGAATGACAATTCAAGCGGGAGCGGTCTTTATTGTTTAAAAAAATAATAATAATAATTACAGGGTTCCATTCTTGCTTATACCCTGTGGTTGTTAATTTTGGGAGTCTGGTGTGACATTACCCATTGGGTTAAGGTCGGTTGAGAGCGAGGCCTCCCAGCACAGCCCACTTGATCTCTTGTAATTAAGATTGTTTGATTGGTATTAAATTGTCCTTTGCCGTTTGTTTTTGTTTTGTTTTTCTTGTTATGTGAAATAAAATGATACCCTGGAGTGGCTAATTTGATTTGTAGATCACAGTGGACAAGGGTGCTTAGCTCAGGTGGGAGGGGAGGGGGGGACCCCACTGGATTGCCTAGCTTTGAAACCCCATTGCTAGCGTTTAAGAAATTGAATTATTTTCGAGCAACAAGAGTAGATAAAGTTGAAGCTTCCTCACAGATTAAACAGTCGTCATGTTCTTATGTGACATTTATGTTTTGCTGACATGTTTTATCTCAGACCCTTACAAGTTCAATGTTGTTCAAATTTGCTGCAATTACACTTGTCTGGTCTTGGTCATTGTGGCAGACAGTATAATTGTCTGAAGCACCAAGATGCACCCAACACTGTAAAAAAATTGCATGAGAACTGTTTCATTCATACTGAAATTTAAGTAAGTTTCAACTGAGGTACTTCTTAAAATGTTCAATTTTTAATTCTTAAATTAATAATTAACTTTGTTTTATTAGAGCACAAATTTATCAATCCATGTAAATTACTGAAGGTGAGTGTAGACGATTAAACAAGAGACTGCTACATATTAGACATCCTCTTTAACAGCATAATGCATGCAAGCTCAAGGAGGTGACACTGTACAATGTTTCACTTACATTTGAGTGGTTGTTTTATATTAGTAGAGAAGAGAGTTGACAATTATTTATTCTAAATAACAAATTTTCTCTGCTCCATACTTCTAGATCAGAATAAATAACCACTCCCAATGATCTGGATGTCACTTCCCATTTTCTTACAGCTTTTAATGACCATGTGTGTACTGTATTTTTTCTATTGAATTACAAACATCTCAATCAAGGAAAGTTTATTTTGCAGCAACATCCACAGAATTCAATCACAAATGCTGTTTAAGGTCTTAAGACATCTTGTATTAAACAATTTATTAAAATGTCCTCCAGCTATGAATAAGAAAAAGGGAAAACAAGACACTAACACATTTAAAACTATTACTTTGGAGGAGGCCATTTCCACTGGTCTGGCTCGGGTTTAGTAACAAGAGGTTCCCAAGGTTTCCATAAAACCATTTTGCGTGCAAGATTAAGTTCATTCTCAGCTTGAATAATCAGCTCTTCAATCTGCCCACAGTTGATTTCCTGTTCAACTTTCTTCCAGTCAGTTCCGTGCTGGAAACAAATACAAAATCCAGTTTCAGAATTTATCTTAAATGGATGACAATACTAAGAATATGAGTCGACACACTCATAGATCAAAATGGATCCCAGGACATCCTCACCTTTTCAATGACACTTGCTCGTTCCCTGATTACTTCATCGGTGTACTTCTTGTATGCTGCATCATCAGGCATTTTAGCAGTGGTGCGCAGAATTTTGGCATACAGACCCTTCAAAGTGGTGGTGGGATGTCTGGCAACACCCATACCAGTAAGGCCAGTCGTCAGCTGCAGAAATGAAGCACCAACAATTAAATAACAGTTAGGGATGTAGGGAGTTGGGGAGATAAAGTAGTGCCAAATGGTTAAATTAGTTGACATTCAGATTAATGCATGGCAGACAACCCCTTCAAAAAAACACTAATAATAAAATAAAAATATTTTTTACACAGTCTGACCTGCGGTCTGTAAATTATAACGAAAAGAATAGAAACAAGGAGACCGAGGTTATGGAAGCAGACTGCTACGTATTTTCATTACGCGGACGATTAAACAAAGTATCGAATGGAGAAATAACTGAAAACAAAACCACAAATAATCACACGTGTATTACCTTGGTGACGACACCCGCCATGGTGGATTATGGTTAAATCAGCTGCTTTTCAGTTTGAAGATCGTCTGCCTTTTGTGGGTGAGTTCAACTCTCGACAGACTCTGTGCAAGCAGAAGCTGAGGGAGCAGAGGCGCCATCTACCGGTCTAGTCAGATACGTCTTAACTTCCGCCCCCACTCCCACCTTTACACCACCTCTGCGTTGTTATTGTGCGTTTTGGAACCTTAAATTTCAGTTTCGAAAGTGTTCGAAAGTGACCCTAGCTCATATGGAGTGATTACGATTTTTCATAAGGATAGAAACTACCCCATCCTTTAATGGCGGAATTCCCTCTATTCTCAATTGAGCATAGTAAACATCTCGTTGCAAAGGTCTACACATTTCAAGGTGTCCACAAGGTGTGTTGTGTGTTATTTTCGTGACCGATCCCCCAAAACAGACTGTGACTTTCTAATTGCTAGATGCTGGATTTAATTACATTCGGGGGATTGGAGTTCATACAGAATGCGCACGCCAAGCATTGCCCAGATATTGTCGTACGCTCATAACCCACAAGGACGCTTTTTTTTTTTCGCTATGAGGTCATCCACTCCGAACTACGTCTTGCTTTTCTACTCTTTCGCCCTTCTGTTTCAACTTTCAACTCATCTAATAATCAGTATACAAATACACCCTTTCTACAATAATGTTTTTTTTTTTTTTTTTTTTGTCTCTCTGGGGAGTCCAACCAATGCAATTTCATGTATTGGTACTGCGGGGTTAGGATGACACATATACATAACTGGTGTCAAATCAAACTTAATATGCCGTAGAGTTCACATTGATTTAAATGAATTAGTTAGCTTGAGTAACTCTTCAATTTTCGCGGCCCTAAGTGTTTCCTAATTTTGAAAATACTCCTGTTATTGCTGAAGGTTATATATGCCTGTATTTTTGCAGATATCAACATTGGACTGGTGACTTTCTCTTCATTTGGAGATGACGTTCAAGATGTACTCAGAATTCAGAATCCAACTTGTGGGTGGCATCTGTGAATTGTTTTTCCCATTGATGGGATAATGGGTCAGAAACTCAGCAATTTCAAGGCAGTTTTTTCCACTGTGGAGCATCAGCAAAGAAGTATTAAAATGAACGGAGAAGCTGAGGAAAACAGCAATTTCATTCCTCCAATTAATGTCATAAACTTGGAGGAAGCTAGTGGACCTATTCAAAACGACAACCACTTTGAATCAATCTATGGAACTGCTGCCAGCTTGTTGTCTTCAAGCTCCAACAGTTCTTCTCAAGACGATGAGAACGGTAATGTGCCTGAGCAAGAGACACAGTCTGCTCCTGGTACACCAATAGCTGATAACGGATCAAGAGGAAGGACTACAAAGTCATTGTCATTTGTTAATAACAAGAGGTCAAGATCTAAATCATTGCAGACTTGTAAAGAACTGAGTAATAGTAGATCTAAGAAGAAGCGCAACCATTGGGTATTGAAATTCAATTGCCCTCGCCTGAGAACTGGATGTGGCAGTGTCAGCTCATCTTCTGAAACTTACCTACCTGAACCTCATACAAGCTGTGACGCATGTGTCTGTACAGGTTACAGACGCACTGAGGAACACCATTTAGGAGCTGGTGTAGTCTTTGAAACCAACCCCTCAGATGACCTGAGTGCATCTCAGATGCAGGAACCAACTTCTCATCAGGCACCCTGCCATGGACAGACCTCATCGCAATGTTCATCCCAAGGGGCTTTGCATTTGTCTGCTCAGGCTCATACATCAGCAGAGACAGAGGGGACCTATGAAGAGGCAGCGTCAGCTCGGGGGCCATATGTACCTCAGGTCAAACATAGTACGGGGTGTTGTTCTCGAAGTGCTGTGACCTCTCATGAAGATGGTTTTCCTGTAGCTAACAATGTGATTGATTTGTCAAAATTCAACCCTGATGATTATCCTATTGAGGATTGTGATGAGAGAGCAAGAATGGAGAGGGCACGTGAAATTGCTGAAGGTGTTGAACCCCCTCCAGGGTTTCAGCCAGGTAGACAGATTCAGCTACTCTGCCCTCCTGATTTTAACTTAGATAACCTTGCTGCTCTGTTCCAAACTCACTTAGGTTTATCAGCATCAGCTCTTAGTCCAGCTTTAGCTCAGTTGGAGCCCCCTGTGAATAACAATCCACCCCCTCAGAGAGTTGTTCACACTCAAGTGGACTATATTCATTGTCTAGTTCCAGATCTTCTTCAAATCACCTCTTGTTCCTTCTACTGGGGCAAAATGGATCGTTATGAGGCTGAGCGTCTCCTTGATGGGAGGGCTGAAGGCACCTTTTTACTCAGAGATTCTGCTCAAGAGGAGTATCTTTTCTCAGTGAGCTTCAGAAAGTATGGTCGTTCTCTACATGCTAGAATAGAGCAATGGAACCATAGGTTTAGCTTTGATTCTCATGACCCTGGAGTATTTGCTTCGAGCACAGTTTGTGGGTTAATTGAGCATTACAAAGACCCTACTTGTTGTATGTTTTTTGAACCAATGCTAACAATTCCTCTCCATCGTAATTTCCCATTCTCCCTTCAGCATTTATGCCGAGCTGTAGTTAGTAGTCACTCAACATATGATGGTATTAACCAGTTGGCCTTACCAAAGGCATTAAAAAGCTATCTAAAAGAGTACCATTACAAACAACGTGTTCGTGTTCGTAGATTTGACAATGACCATTGATGGCTCAGGCGTTGTGCTAGGTTTATCTAATTAATGACCATGTTGCTCATATATTTTGGTTTTCAGTCTAAGAGTTAAAATTATTATGAAGCTGTTCTGAAATATCCTTTTAATAATCTCTGGTGTAGCTTTTCTGCTTATCTGATCTGCTAGAGGAAGGTCCTTGTAGAAAGATATTCCAGTTAGGGGTCTTTCAAATACCACGTGACCGATTTAGGGGGGAGGGGAGGGGGTCTGTCAAAAGTCACGCTCCTATATCAAATGTATGGGAAGGTTAGGTTAGCCGTACCACACAGGGGGGAGGGGGGGTCAAATTGTGGCCTATTTTGTACCACGTGGTATTTGCAAGGCCCCTTAGACCTTGCATTAATGCAAGTTATTTTTTAACTGTTAAAGTTTTTCTTTTTATTCTTGCATATTATTTTAAGTATTGTGATGATTGCACAAGGATATAATATGTTTCCATCTGTTTGTTACATAAGATCTGCATAGTGATTTACCTATTAGGCTAATTATTTTGGTTATCTTTCTCTTGAACCTCATAAGTGTGTCGTTACAAGTAGTGTAATTTTATTTTCTTAAATATAAGATGCATTTATGTGGAAAAAGGTTTCTTTTATACTAGTCTTTGTTGAAGTTTTTGTCAGCTCTTGAGCTTTCTCTATCATGGTTGACATTAGTGAAAATTATTTGTTACTTGCCCTTGCTCACATCGAGGGAGCACTCCTTTGCATGTGATACTTTCAATGTGTTGTTTGTTGGTGATTTGATTAATGGAAATAGTTACATGTTTATATTTTACTTTATGAGAACAATTAAGTGAAATATTTACTGTTTTGAGATGTTTAACTTTTACAGTTTTTGTGACTAAGAACAAAGTAGACATAAAGCACTGTTAAAATTGAACAAAAGTTATTGTTTTTTTTTTCTTACTTCTGTCAAAATCTTGTTGTGTTATGGAGGTAGAGGCTGAAGAAAGTGTGAGAATTTAAATTGTTCATTATTGTGTATGTCAGTATGTCTTGATATTGATGGTTTGATATACAGGTTATTCAAAAAGGGTCAAAGTGAAACTTACTATTAGCCTTACTTCATGAAGTAATGACAGTGTTCATGCAATTTTGACTGGGATGTCACTGCCACCATTGCCCTGTTAAAAACCTTATGAGATATTAAGCATTTAGGTTAATGGATTGGGAAAATAGTACTCTAGACATGTGAGGCATTTTATGTACTACCTTTTTTGTATTTTTTTTTTTTTTTTTTTAGTTTGTTTTATTGTAACACTTCCATTGAAAATCAGATGGCAAGAGTTGTGTACTGTATTATTTTTCTTTAGTTGTTTTGAGAGAAAGGCGGCATGATTTGTTCCAACTTTTCTTTCATTACTGTACATAGTCTGTGATTTCAGTTGTTGTAAATTTTATTTAACTAAACATGAGGGTGCAGCTATTTAATCCTTTCCCATGGGCCAAACCTGTCTTTTGAATAAACATTGACTCAAATTGAATTAGTTTTGGTTATTTCTCATTTCCTCCGAACCACCCACTTACTTCAAATGTGACAAAGCACGCTCAAAAGCAAGCTCACAAACAGCTCTGCACGGAGCGCGATACTCGTGCTTAAGGGATGGGGAGGGAGGGGGTACTATCAGGAGGTGGCAGGTGGCACCCCCACCCCCTGTTGGCGCCCGGTGCCGACATCTCCGCTCCAGTCGACGAGGTCGCGGCGCACGGTTGCCTGGCGACCCCGAACCCCTCCGCTCCGCGGCCACCCCGGTGCCTCGTCTTCCTCCATGTGCCTCCATGAGTCCAGTGCGGCGCGGCCGCGGGGCCTGAGCTGGCTGAGCCATGGCCGGTGCGGGGGCGGGAGCGGTAGTCCGCGGCGGGCTAGGAATGGGCGCGGCGGCGGCGCGGCGGCAGGCCCGCCAGACCGTGGACTTCAGCCTCAAGGGCCCGGTGCACATCACCCTGGACGAGATGCCCGTCGGGCCGCCGGGCTGCTCCGTGGTGGACTTGCTGTTCAACACGCCGTCGCAGGTCGACATTGTGGAGGCGACATGTATTCTACGATCTGAGTCTCCGAGGTAACGGCGGGCTGTGTGTGTGACAGGTGTCCGAGCTGGTGTTCCACAACTACTACACGGCGTGGCTGACGGTACTGGTCAGGATGCTGATAGCCGCCCCCGGCCCGGGATCCGCGTGCGCCACCCCCAGCCCGGCCTCCGAGCCCGGCCCCCTGGGGGCGGCGATGGGGGCAGCGGCAGCGCACGGCGGGGACCAGGCGTCGCAGGTAGGGTACTGGGCTAGTCGGGGCTAAGTGATGAGGCCCGCTCGGCTCGGCACGAGTGCACCATGTGCACGCACCCTAGGGCGTTTTAATAAAATCAAAATCAAAAAAATCGCGAAAGTCACAGAGAAGGTGATGCTCAAAAGGCCGCCTAGATTAAATCTGAGCGAAATCGGACAATGTTTACCTCCCCTGAGACTTTCGAGATTTTTTTTCAACATCCTAACGTACCGCCATGACGCAGGTGCAGGCCGGGAGCGGCGACGCCGCGTCTCAGGTGCACCAGGTGCAGGGGCAAGGGCAGGGGCAGGGCCTGCAAGGCCACGGCCACGCGCAGACCGACGCTGGCGGCAAGGCGCGCAAGGAGTCGGGCTGGGTGGTGGCCGTGGCCAGGAGAGTGCTCATGCCCTCGCCGCACCTCGAGACCGGCAGCCACGACTTCGTGTCCATCCTGGCCACCGAGGTAAGTGCAGGGGAGTGTCACTGCCGCTGCCGCTGCTGCGGAGGGAGCTGCCCCACCTCTGCTTGGTGTTGGTGTCCGCAGAGCGCGGTGCCCTGGACGGAGCTGATGGCCATGCGGCTGGTGCTGCGGCAGCCGTCGCCCAGCTGGCACACGTTCCACGTCGAGGAGATCCACGTGTTCGCGGAGCCACCGCGGCGTGTGCTGTGGTCGCGGCGCGGCCAGCCGCTCGGCCAGCCCTGCCCGCCCCTGCCACCGCCGTGCCAACCCCCCCAGCCCGCGCCCCCACAGCACGCCCTGCAGACCACCACGGCCACCCAGTCCACGGCGGCGGCTGCGGCAGCGGTGGCGGTAGCAGCAGACCAGAATGTAAGTCAGGGGAGGACCTTCAAGAAGCAAGAGTCCACGGTCTCTACGATAGCCGCGGTTTCCTGAGAAATCTCACGGAGGGATTCGTTGCCCCCCCCCCTCCCCTCCCCGACAATCCTGGTTAAGTGCCTCTTATCAGTGTCCACGTTATCGGCCGACAATTAAGCGTGATTCTGCTTCGGCTTTCACCGAATGCCGGATGCCGGTACCGGGAAGATGGAACGGCAACGGCGTGATTGTGTTGGTCGGCTGCAGGCGTACGACTCCATCTTGGTGCTGCTGCGTCACCAGACTCAGGCCGCGCTCCGGTCCAGCGTCCCCGTCCCTTCCGGGACCTCCGCCTCCGCCCCCGGGCCAAAGACGCCCGCCACCCCCACCAGGGCCAGACAGGTATGTCGAAAAAAATGTACATAATATATATATATGATATCGAAGTACTCAACCCACTTATCTTTTGTTGGTGCCTTCTAGATCCCTGCTTACGAGATCAACAGTCTTCCTCCTGTCTAGTAAGGATGTTGGCGAGGACGGCCTGGGCCGAGGGCCTATAGGGCCTAGGGCCTAAGGCGACACTCATCGCACACGGCGACGGCCGTGCCCTGCTCCATCTCAGAGATTAACGCGATGGAAATGGCAGGTGTCCACTCGAACAGCCCCGACCCGACTCGATTCCCCCGATAGTGCACCCTCGTCAGTAGTATAAGGGGAAGGGCCCCCAATACTACTCTAGTTGTCAGTTCCCCCTAGGAAGCCACCGCATCACCATGGCGCGCACCTCCCTCATGACCCTGCAGGCCCTCGCCGTCCTTGTGCTCCTCGCGGAGCTCTCGGCGGCCGCCTCCGCTGGCTACCGCTCCCGTGATGTAGGTGATGATGACGTACTGCCTCGCCCTCCGCTCTCCTTCTCGCTGGTGGTGAACGTGAACACGGCTGCTTCTCTCAGGTGGCGTCCCCGTTCCCGTTGCTGCCCGACTACATGTCGGACGTGCGCCAGGACCACGCGAGGACCCCGCCGAAGGCCGAGGTCCGGGCGCTAACCCTCAGCCCGCGCCGTGACGTGGAAAAGTGCGTGGTTGACCTGGTGGAGGGAATCCAGGACTCGGCCATGCAGGTGGTGGAAACCTCCGGCACCTGCCTCCTGAATAATGTAGACGGCGTCAAGGTCCTGTGGGACAAGGCTCGCAATCTCGCCGAGAGGGTGGCCGGCGAGCTTCGGGACGTCATCGTCAAGTGCCCGCAGGGTGAGTGGGCGCTTTCAGCTGTGGTTTTCTGCACCTCCGCGTCGACCGGTATTCGAACCCGCTCCCTCCCTCCTCCCGTGTTGCAGGCGACGTGTCGGTGTGCGTGCAGCAGCTGCTGACGGTGGTCCGCAGCGAGCTCGAGCCTACCGCGCTGCTGGTGTCCGCCACGGTCGAGCTGGTCTTCCGTCTCATCCTCAACATCGCGAGCTGGTTCGAGCTGCTGAACTGCACGGTGGTGCCCGGTTTGCCCTTCGTGTGGGACACCTTCGCTAACCTCATCACCTTCGGCCAGTGCCTGCTCAAACAGTAGCAGCAATATGCATTTCGTAGATGTTGACGTAACACGTCGTGTCGTGTACTATGATTAAACGTGAGCAAACGGCACGTACAGTTTTCGTTTCCATCCCGCACTCTACTGATAAGAAGTGGAGGGTCTTGGGGACGCCAGTGGCCCAGGGATCACCTGCTGTCGGGGGAGTGCCGTCACCGTCGGCCACGCCTACAGCATTGGCAGGGGACGGCGAGCACCCTCGACCGGGGCCAACGCCGGCACCATGGCGAGGTCCATGTGGCTGAGTAGGCCGGCCCGGACCAGGGCGTCCGGCCGGGGCGCCAGGGGGTGCTCCGTCTTCAGGAACTGGCAGAACCTCGCCGTGATCCTGGAGCGACGCGCGGGTTCGAGTACCACTGCACCCTGCGCTCAGCGCACCGCCGCCGCCCACCTTGCGAGTCGCACTCACCTGAGCGGCAGCATGTGGACACACCACACCTTGTCGAAGTTCACTAGCTCCGGGGGCTGCTTGACGTCGAGCCGGAGCGCGGCGGGACGGCTGCGGTAGGCGGCGTGGCCCACGGGCACGCACCGCCCGAACGCCACGTTGCGGTGCCCCTCCGCCCTCGCCAGGTCCGCGGCGGCCAGCGCCCGGGCGTCTCGACGCAAAGCCCGGTGCACCGCCTCGCGCTGGGAGCGGTGCAGCGCGTAGGTCCGGAGCGCCGTCTCGTGCGGCACCTGCGCGGCGACTCCATCGGTAAAGGTCCGCAGGGGGACACACAGTCCCCGGGGCCGGTGTGTCCCCGATGAGGCGGTCCGCAGAGGGGTGAAGCGCCCTCACGGCGTCCCTCCCTCCGGCCCTCCGACCCTCCGGCCCCGCACCGCCACTGACCGTGCACATTTCCCTCTGGTCGATGGCCATGACGGCGCCCTCGTCCCTCTCCAGCGTCAGCAGCTGGCACAGGCGGCGCGCCTCCAGGTCCGTGGTGCCCGTCGGGCTCAGCTCCTCCAGTCTCTCCACCAGCTGCGTGCACAGCTGCGGCGGGGGGCAAGCGGAGATAGAAAGCTCCGAGGCCAAGGTAGGCCACCCGCTCAGCGCTCGTGCCGGCCGGGCTGGCCTACCCTCCGCATGACAGGGGCTCCTGTGCTAACCCTCGCGGCCTCACCTCCAGGAGGCGGTCGTCGAACGGCTCCCTGTCCGGGCCGCCTCTCTTGAGGAGGCGGTAGTACCGGTGGGGGCGGGGAACGTTGTAGCCCGATCCGTACCGCAGACTAACGAGATGAGCAGAGCAGAGAGCGGGGAAATGTATGCGGAACTGGCCCCTACGCCACTGGCCCGCCCCGCCCCGCACACCGGGCTTACTCTGGGACCGGCGGCACGGGCAGGGTGTTGGTGTGCTCCATCAGCAGCCTCGTGGAGGTGGCCGCGCTGTCCCCGCTGCCGCCCCCCTCCCCGTCACACACGCAGCAGAAGTCGGCGTATCCTGCACGACCCGTCCGCAGCCTGGGGGAGGCGGCCGCTCCGTCCCCCTCCCCCAACCCCTCGCACACGCAGCAGAAGTCGACGTATCCTGCGGGACCCTACTGCTCTCCTTGTTACTCACCACGTTTTTGCCTATGAACACGGAAAAAAAGATTAGTGGTCGCATCTAATCTTTTAGTTGATTTTCAGACAAGCAGTAAAATTTTGTTCCGGGAACTAAAATTTTGTTGGAGGAACGCTCCTTGTCAGTTTGCACCAACGAAACGTTAGTTGTTTCGTTGCGGGCAATAAACATTTTTTTTTCTGCTTCTTGCTCCTGTAACGAACCTCTTCGTTGGAGCAACTCACGTTTCGTTGGTGCAGGTGCAAACAGACAAGGAGTTACCCCAACAAAATTTTAGTCCTCGGAACAAAAATTTACTGCTTGTCTGAAAATCAACTAAAAAAATTAGTTGCGACCACTATTTGTTCTTCCCCGTGAATGTGCCACTGCAACCGCACGTGTCTGCTCCGCTCACCCACTCCCAGTCGAAGTCCCGGCCCTCGCACGCCCGTGCGTACTCGGCGTCATCAAGGCCCAGCACGTCCCTGACCACGGGTCTGTCGGCGGGCCGCGCCAGCCGCACCATGGCCCTGAGCCGTGCCGCCTCCGCCTGCGGGGGCCGAGCCGAGCAGAGGGCGCCCGTGCGTCAACACCCCGCGCTCGAGCGCCGGATCTTTCTCTACGGAGAAAAAAGATAAGTTGTCGCAACTAGGTTTTAAGTCGATTTTCAGACAAGCAGTCATTTTTTGTTCGGAGAACTAAAATTCATTGTTGGGGCAGCTAAATTTTAGTTGCACCAACGCAACGTTAGCTGCTCCAACGCAGAGTTTCGCTAGAGGAGCAAAAAGCAGAAAAAAAACGTTAATCGCCCACAACGAACCTCTTCTGTTGGAGCAACTCTAGTTGGTGCAACTAAAATTTAGTTCCCCCGACGAAATTTTAGTTCTCCGAACAAAAAATTTCTGCTTGTCTGAAAATCAACTTAAAAATAAGTTGCGACCACTTATCTTTTTTCTCCGTGTCAGACGCTCCAGTACGGAGGCGGAGGCGGAGGCGGGGGCGGGGCTCACCGTTTGCCGCATTTGGTCCTGGACGCGCTGCTCCGTGCGCAGCATCCGCTTCTGCGTTGCCGACTGCCTGTCCAGCTTCTTCAGCGCGTTCCTCTCCGAGTCCTGGGCGTCCTTCCGCCGTTGGCGGCGCGTGGACGCAGACAAGAGGGCTGCCATTTGTACGGCGTGCCACGCACGCCTGGCGAGCACCAGCTTGGCATTTGCCTCCTCCTGTGGGAACCGCCGCGTGTCCTGGCCGTCAGGCGTGTCCCTAGACACCTCCGAAACACCGCACGGACATCGCAAACCTCGCCGAGGACGGACAGCTCGAGGTGCGAGTCCTGGGTCTCGTTGAATTCGCTCCCGACGGACGTCGAGGTCCTGTGTGACATGAGGGACCCGTTCCCGCGCCGCGCCGAGTACGGCGTCTCCGGGACGACCAGGGCCATGGCTGGGGCCAAAGGGAGTCAGACGTGCGCTGAGGACAACGAATTACGTCGTCAGCTGACTGAGGACGTTCACGTGGCTGAGAAACAGCGCTTCCGGTCCTGGTCCCGGTGAGCGGCCAACAGGTTGCCTGGCTGCGCGCGAACAATGCAACTTGACACTTCTCAAAATCAGAAACCAGCACCAGAAAATGTATATGCGTGTTTGTGAGGGGGAGACGGGGAGGGCGCTACCGGGGCTACCCCCGTCTGAACACTGTAGCGCCTGGGCTTTTCTAAGCACGCGTGTCATGCGGGTGGCCTGCCCGACCGCTGGCAGGCGTTACGATTGCGAGCGGCCCTTGGCCCTCGACACCCTTCCACTCCCAGGCCCTTCAAGGGGCAGTGCCAAGGTCGCGGCGGCGTCACACTGCATCGAAAACGAAATTATCTCTTAGGAAAACAAAAACACCGCACGTCTCCTTTGTAACAAATGTAACTCCTCCCCGGCCTAAAGTGTGATAAAAATCCTCGAATGAAACATGATAAAAACTTAAAAGAACTCTCTCTCTCTCTCTCTCTCTCTCTCTCTCTCTCTCTCTCTCTCTCTCTCTCTCTCTCTCTCTCTCTCTCTCTCTCTCTCTCTCTCTCTCTCTCTCTCTCTCCCCCCCCCCTCCCCCCTTCGGGTTTCGCGAACGGGCGACGACAGGGACAGCAGAGACGGCAGACCAAAGCCAGGGTCAACCCCGCCGTGACCATGCCAAGCCGAGTAGTTAGCGGCCGCCCGACAAGTGGAGGAGGAGGTGGAGGCCCGAAACCAAAATAGTTTTCTATCTACCCGAGTGTGGAGTGTTCGCGTTTACAATACCTGCCTCCAGCGGTACGATGTGCGCATGATATTTTTGTGGATGCACATTTGAGGGAGACAAATTCGACAGCAGTGCTGGCGTCTGGACCCCATGAATTGACACACGGCGCAGCTCCTGGCAAAACAGGTATAGGTGGTGGAGGTGGTGGTGGAGGTGGCGGTGGAGGGGTGCATCCTCTTCGTGGGCCTTGTGGGCATGTGTGGGGTGGGGATCGGCGGTATAAGAGCTCCCGGGAGCCCCAGCCCCCCACCCTGTCCTGTTCGGCAAGCAGGTACCAGAACGCGTTCAGTAGACAC
Organism: Odontothrips loti; assembly: GCA_038380765.1. Classification (NCBI taxonomy): domain Eukaryota; kingdom Metazoa; phylum Arthropoda; class Insecta; order Thysanoptera; family Thripidae; genus Odontothrips; species Odontothrips loti. Next base: position 7,667,271 of record CM076253.1, read on the forward strand.
AATGACGTCGGGACGCCCACCAGCTCTGCAGGTAAACGCCGCGCCGCCGCACCACGGACATGTAGTACATGCCTATGTTCATGTTCGTGTCCCGGACCAGACCCTTCCACCGTCGGCTTGTGCTTCTCCCCAAGTTCGAGTTTGCTCTGTTCTGGATTACAGACGCCGCCAGTTCATAAGGGAAATATTCAGGGGTTCACAGGACAGCCGTGCGCCGTGCGTGCAAGGGCCGAGGTTGCCTACCCATCAGGCGCCCTGCCCTGTGCAGTCCAGTGCGCGGAGCGGAGGGGTGAGCTGAGACGCATTTTATGTGTGCAGTGGCAAGGCCGAGTCCCTGTCGCGGTCCGAGGTCTTCTGATGCTGCTGGCGAGCTGCACGGCGGCTGGTGCTGCTGCAGCTGCTGCGGGCGCCGAGGGCCACCCCGGCGGCGGCTTCGGCATCGGCGACTACGAGTACCTCTACGACGAGCTGCCCCGGGAGCACCTGGCTCGCTTCAGCCGCGACTCTGAACACGTCCAGCATGTTCCAGCTGACGCACCACGTGCACGCCAAGCCGGTGGAGGCGAAGGCGTTATCCAGCGAGTACCCAAGCCTGCCCCCGCTGCCCTCCAGGAGGCCACCTCCCGCGAGGCCGCCGCCCCCGAGGCTGAAGCAGCAGCAGCTACCGCAGCAGCTACCGCAGCAGCTACCGCAGCAGCTACCGCAGCAGCCGGCCAGCCCGGACCACTGCAAGGCCAAGAGCCACCGGCTGAGCTTGAACCCCCTCCGAGTGTGGAAGGCACTGCGGAGGACGTTCAAACGGAGCAAGCACCACAAGTACCAGCCGCTGTACCCGACAAGTGAGTTCCTTGAGGCGTAGCCGTGTGAAACCCGTGTATGTCCATTCATGTTCGTCGTGTGGGTGATGTAATGAGCGAAATGAAACAATGGTTCATTTACAAACACTTTATCCGACAGGCTAGCGAAGGAGGACATGGAGACGGCCAACTTTTTCTGGGGACTCGGGCCGGTCTACCCACACCTGTACGTGTACCGACGCGTTCCTCACCTAGTGCCGCTGCACGGCTGGAATCCATACCACGCCTACCTTGTTGCTCACCCTTCCAGGTGATATGTTTGTTTGTGTGTCTTAGATAAGGTTTTTCTTTTAAAAAATATTTTTTTAGTGCCACAATTAACAGTACTTTATCTATTTTATTTCTCACTTTTCCCTCTTTTGATTCAATGATACATGAACTGTGCTATGGATATTGCACAACAAGATGACATACAAACATAGAACAAAGTGACAATGTGAATGCTGTCAATGCAGTTGAAACTCATTAGCCACATTTGAGATAAATATAAGGGTCTAAAACTAATTTAACAACAAGGAGGTACAAGGAGAAAAAATAGAGCTTGTCATTATAAAAAAGAAAAGTTATGAATGTACAATGGCTACCAGTAGTTATACTACAAACAATTACATCTTATCACATCATCATCCTTATCTTGTTTACCTACACTGGGAAAAGAGGTAAATATACGTGCCACCACTCCAAAGAATAACAGTAAAAGTTAATAAAAAATAAAACTGTGATAATTGTAGCTAAAAACTGATATTCATTTTTATGGTCAATGAAATTAATCCAAAACTTACAATAGGTAACAGGAGTAAATTAACAAGTACATGCATTTTAAAACTGGAAACACCCGGTAGGTTTCCAATTCAACATGAATGAAAACAATCTTTGGCATTCATTCATGGTCAATGTCAAGTCACCCTGTATTTTAAATGGTCATAAGTTAACTTGAATGTTGCAACATCTCAAGAAGCAGATTTAACTCCTTTTGATGATGGCTATATGGAGAGAATAAGATTCATAATTACTCATAAAGGTTTGCAAATAATGAGTATAAGAAAGATTTCTGTTTCAAGCCAAAAATCATCACCCTTCGTCCATTCAGAAGGTGAATCTATTAAAGAATGGGTCCAACGCTACTCTTGTACAAACCAGCCAAAACTTTTGCAGCAAGGAGAATCATTTCCCTACGTGAAACACCAGTGAGGGCCTGGTGCCACTCAGAATGAGAAACCTGTAAATTATTTGCCATAATGCTGCCCACAGTCACACTCAAGCCGGACCATCGGAGAGGGTATTCTGCTGGGGTGTCTTCCTGAGCCATTGCCACAATAGCTGCTGGAACTGGAGTGAGTTGAGTGAAAGTTTCAAGAGTAATTCCTCGAGCTGGATCACTAAGAATCAAGACTCCTACATCAAACCACCTGTAAAGAAAATTTCAAAAAGATTGAAACAGTTTTTTTCAAAGAAGATCACAACAAATAGAATAGAGTGAAAGTAAAGCACACTGTGGCTTACTTGTTTTCTCCTACTTCAACCAAAAAGTTCTCGACAGCAAGGACAGTTTGCTCTGGTGGTATATTGTTAGTACTGCGGACTGCTGATATTCTTTCTTCAGCTGCCTTAACTCCAGCAGCAAACCCAACTGGCTGGGCAGCAGCAACAGTGGAGGTATTAACTTGTAGACCCCTGAGGACATGACATATCAAAACATTGTAATGCTGGTTTGAACATAGAAAGGAACAAGCCTTAACAAACAAAAGAAAAATACTTACGTTACTGTGGCTTTACCAAAAGCAGCCTGGAATGCTTCACGAACTGGACTCACTTTAACTTCTTTGTCTGAGGCGACAACAATATCAACAGCACCACCAGAATCTGTTCAGAAATGGATGAATTAAACTTTTCCTCAAATACAGTGGTTTTGGTATAAATTAAATGGGTCTGCATCACTTACATAGAAATTCTTTCATTTGAGGGTCTAAAGTAGTAATCATGGAATTCATTGAGCTTTTTGCTTTCTCGGTAACACGAGATAGGATACCAGCACTTCCACCAACGGCTCCTTTGACCCATCCAAGGAGTTGACTGCTGACTCCAGGGTCTGTTTCGGCGTCAACAATACTGTCCACAGTGTTCAGAGAGGCATCACTGCCTTTGCTAGCTGGGATAACAGGGCTGAAAAGAAGTGCACAATGATCAATTTCCTTAAAAAAATTCCCAAGTGCAATGCTTCAGTTCACATAAAAGTTGAACTTAAATATTACCTAAAGGTTTTAGGGTAAAATGCACTGGCTGCAGGGTTGTATGATGAGGGCTCAGTGGTGGGCTGAGAACCTCCTAAGGTTGCTGTAGACATTGGGGTGGGAGGTCCCATGAAACTTGGCAATGCAGAGGGTGGTTCAACAGTGCTGTGAGCTGAAGTGGGCATTGCTAAAGAGACCAGTGATGCACCCGCTGGCACTTCTGAAAATTAGTACAACAACAATATTTTTCCATTGGCAAGCTTTTCAGCTGAATTTTAAGGAATATCGATTCACTTGAGAAGATGTATAAGCATGTGTGGAACACAAAAGAGGATCAGGCTGACTGCTACATATGAGACACCAACCACATAGGATTTCAAACCAAACTTACAAACAAGCAAAATCACAAAATAAAAAATACATTTTTTTAAATCAAATTGTATCATGACGTCAGGTCAGGGGTAGGACAGGCCCAACACAGACCAACAGGACACATGGAAACCCACCTTGTTTCATTGCGTTGTCAACCAGCGAGATACCTTCCAATTTTCGATCCACAAACTCAAATGAGGACTCACCATTAGAGTCATCTTGCATTTTTATGAAGATAAATCAACTTGGACAGCTGAAACTTTGAAAATTTTTTAACCTACTTTTAAAAGCAACAGCTGATAACAGAGTATTTACAATTCGGGTCTCGTCCCCCCTGTCTTCTGCTGCTGTCATGGAGTGTATAGGAAACGAACGGTTCCCCCCAGACCCGCAGACCCACCCTACTATTGGCTACCATCACCCCTTGGGTCTGGGAGCTGGAAGGAAGCGTTCGAGAAATTCTCTTAAAACTACTTCTGTGAGTAAACAACTCATATTAACTTTTAAAAATCGCAGCATTCAAATATGTTGTATTAGAATATTAGTAATAGCGAAAATTTCATTGAACCAATGAAAAACAATTTTAGCTGCAAGTACGCGTCGGCAACGCGGGGGCAACGTGGCAACGCTGTTTGTTTTGGTTCGGTGGTGGGGTGGGCGGCTAAGCTGCAGTGCGTTCAAATTGACTCACTCACTAACATCTCACTGATCTCACCCTCTTGGGCCGGTCACCTCGCCGTTGTAAGTCAAGCCCTGCGGTTAATCCATTCATGTGTTATTTTTATTCCTCTTTTGCTGTTTGTCTTTGTTCTTTCCTTTTGGCACTGGGCGCCCAACCTGCTACTCTTCTTCCCTTCTCCTTTTGCTGTTTCAATTTTGAAGCACAGTGCTATCAGGGGAGGTAAAGGCTTACCTTTACCTCCCCTGGTGCTATGTAACTTCTTCCTAATCCTGCAGATATACGATTAAAGATGCAAGTGAGTTCTCGGTTCTAGCCTCTCTGCTGGTTCTGAGTTGCAGTCTGAAAAGACACCTGCTGATGGTGTGAGAAAATTATTTTGTCTGTGATTTTGATTACGATTCTAAATAATGTTGTATCCAGAAATCCGTGTCATCCAGCCGTGACTGTGTGAGAAAATGATTTTGTCTCCGATTTTTATTTTGCCTTGTGGCTAATGGATAGTGAGAAAATAAAAAACGGGGTTTTAGGTCAAAATGTTCAATTTTGCCTTTTTGTAGGTTTGGACTTTCCTCTATCATCCGTGATCCTCAGGTCAGTCTTAAACATTAAGAACATATTGAAGATATTCGTCAATGGATGTTTCTCAGCTATTTCTGTTCTGTGCTATCCTCACAGCAGGGCATCCTATCAAAAGGTGGCACTTTGAATTTGATTTTAATTCCACTAAAATTTCACTCTGCTGGTACTGGTGAAATTTGAAAGTCATGCCAAGGATAGAGGGAAATTACTGAAAAATGGGTGCCCACGAGAAGAAGTGATCATTATTTAATATGGCACTTACATCAAACACATACACACAAAAAAGAAATCTATAAAAAGCAAGTAATATTACAGGTTTACAGCATGTTCATAAATACATGGTCATAAACACATGGTCACAAAAACTGCTAAAAATAAATACTTGGACCTAACATATCTTGAGATTAAGACACCTATCAATTAAGATAAAATGGGCCAATGATAAGAAGATAGATCTGAACTGCCTACATTTCCCCCGCTTTTTTCAATATCCACTTTTAGCCCGCACTAACTCCAGCATTGCACTGGGAGGTCTTTCGCTTAATGAAATCACTCGCATAGATGAGAAAGATATTCCTCACCATTCTAGACAACATTATTTGCAGCTCATGTGATGCATTTTAGTGGAATAATAAATAACTTCAGCAGATAGGTACTGGTAAGGTAAATGTAGTTACAACCAAGAAACTTTCCCTTCCATTGCATTGCACAGAAACAAGTGCCTTAGTCTGAATATTAGTGGTACTCCTTTCCTTATGTGAGCATCAAAATGTTTCGAACTGAGCTAAGAATAATTCTTATTTAAGACAAACAAAATACATGAACCACATAAGGAGTTAAAACCAATAAATCTCTACTTCAGTCTTTGTGCTTAATGTTACAAAAATATACTGCTAAAATACTTCAGACATATCATATCAATCCTTCATTAGATCATAGACTTTGATGTCACTGTTAATACTTGATCAACATATCAAGATTACACCAGGAGCAAGATTTGAGTGAGTTTGGTTGGAAATTTGTTAATTACATTTACTATACTGTATCACAGTGTCATTGTGTCCATAAAAATTATGCACATACCAAGTTTTCTTTCCATTACGGAATGGAACGCAGTTCCGAGGGAACCCTGCCATTTCCAGAACCCAAATTTGCTAAAGGTGGTCAAAAGAAAATTAAAAAAAAAAAAAAAAAAAAAAAAAAATCATTTTGACAATAGCAAATGAACATATTACAATAAACCCCTACAGCATGTCCCAAGTCACTTCCAAATTATAACATTCCATAAAAAAGAAAAACTTAATTGTTGAAAAAAAAATAACACTACTTTCAAGAAAAAAGAAGAAGAAAAAACTCCAAACCACAAGTAATCCTGCTGAAGAAAAAGTTCTGAATGAGCACTGTACCAAAAATAAGTACCTGGCTCCTGAAAAAGTAGTACAAAAAGCACTAATCACAATACATAGTCCAATCCTGCTTAATTTTCCATGCAAAGTGAGCTTTGGCTGGTTCTGGCAGTTCTGACAGTTCTTCACAGGAAAAAAGGGAATTCTTCACACCTGGACAAAATCAAAATATTCACCTTTGTAAAAAAAATTACCTATTGATGATGAAGCTCACCTTGAACCATACGATGAGATATAGAGATTAGACAAAATAACAGCTCCTAGGGAAGGAACTGGGAAAGAACTACTGGCAAACAATGTTAAGGTAGACACTACATTAAAGAATGGATCACAATCACAGTCCAACACATTCTGAATGTGATTTATCACACAGGATTATCTTTTTGCTTAAAATGCACATGCAAAATTACAAAAGCCATTCCCACACAGTAGTCACTGCGAAATAAGTTACAGCTTATATTTGGCAAAAAATAAAAAATAAATATAAAGGCAAGACCTGCCAGAAGGTTCCCAGCCTTTTACAATATGTCATTAAAACAGCATACTAAAAAATGTTCTTGCCCAAGAGACAGGCAAAGAACTTCCAAATCAGGATGGGAGTATTTAATTTCAGCCTGATAAGTAAAAGAATTACCCCAACCGAAACCAAGTCCTAAGGCTTCCAAGTCTGAAGGGTATTGGTATAAGTTTGAGCTAATAAAACTATTGTTACTAAAGTATCAGTCCCAACCGAAGAAGAGCTTAAAATTTGAGCACTATGTTGTTACCAGCACACTTCACCATCAGATTAAGTAACAATTTCAAGCATGTAAAAAATAGAAACTCTAGGAAAGGTCACAAAATAACCCACTACATGACAGTAATCTTTTACCCACTAATCCAATGTTTAATTTTGACTTAAGCACAAATTGACAATTGAAACCTGTTAATTTTTATCTCAATGTATAAATGACAGAAAATTTATATCATAGGTATGAAAAGGAGCCATGCCATCAAAAAAGGACAGGCAAGCACTCACTTTGCACGTTAAGTTTTAAATGAATGAATTACTATCAACAAAATTTGAGGTTTAATGGACTAACCAAAGTAACTTCAGTTGTCATCTGATACCATATATACTTCATTGACAGTATCTGGATTCTTAGTACTAATAAAACGCAGGGGTATCAATAACTTAAGTAAGACACACAGATAATGAAAATGCCATCAGGACCTCAACATTTCCGACACAGTGTCCGCATAACGGAATGTATCCTTCATCATAAAAACTAGAGTCTTAAGTCATAATGTATACCTTTAACACATCACAAATAATTTACTATTCCTACTGACTGCTAGAGCAATTCACATCTCTTTAGGCACAAGCAGCACAGCACATGTTATCAAACTAATACAGAAAACACATAGAGCAACCTAATCTTCTCAGAAAAAAATCTTCCCACAGAGAAAGTGGAACAAGGGTTCGGTAAAGAATTGAAACAACAAATATACCTGATTCTGTCTCCAATACATTGTCAGCCTTGCAGCCTATCAACTTTCCTACCCATATTTTAAGTGACTGGGGTAGTTCAGGTCATCCTGAGAAAAGATGGTAATGTTTCACATAGAAAGACAACATGTGTGTGATATGATATCATTTCTCTTTAGAAAACCCTGGAAAATAATGGCAGAGTGAGGGACAATCTGCCTGACTAGTAAGGGCTAGTTGGATGGAGTGTTATAACTTTGACGACCTCCCAATTCTAGCAGGTATCGATCGGGATGATCAGCCCACTCAGCAGCACTAAGCTTGACAACTCGCTGTTTTTCTGCTTGTTTCACCTCCCACTTCTTTGTTTCAAGCTGCTGCTCCCTAAGACGTAAGATAAAATATTTAATACGCTATTCTGGGAAGATAAAGCTAATTTTAACCAGTAGATCATTTCCTTTGTTACCTTGATTTAGAAGTACCACATCCCCACACCTCCACACTGACAAGCGGGTAAGGTATACCACTATATGTAATCATACTAAAAGAATCATCAATTTTAACACTTGGTTTACTTGGGTTGCTGCCTGCATGGATTCCTTTTGGGTATCCCCGAATACCAAAATTTAAGTATAGCAGTTTAGCACCACCTGGCAAGTAAAATTATTTTAAAATGTTTTACACAGTTTCATGTATATCGCTTGCAAGGATAAGTCACTTCCTGAATGTACATACGTTCAATAACATGAAACAGTGGTAGAATCTGTAAAATGCAGCAGTTTTCCTGACCCCAATAATGATTTGATTCATGCCATTCTGCATCTGCTGCCAAACAAAATTCAACTCCCTCTTGCCCTCGTAGAAATGTCATTGTGGGACCTCTGTAGCTAAGAACATGATGAAGGAACCTGTCCAAAGAACAAAACACAATAAAACATACTGACCATTCAAACTTAATTTACAGAATCATTCTGTGAAAGGAGTCATACCGATTAGATCCCAGCCCATGTTGGTCACTGCTGTACAGAGGTGCCCAATGTGAAGGATAAGTTGATCCCAACTGTAGAGAAACAAATAATGAAAAATGTTACAATTGAATTGCAAAAATGAAAAGAATATCTGCATTATTGAACTGCACAGACCATTTTGGCGAGGGCTGTTAAACAGTTAGGCTGGGTAGGTGATGATGACCCATTTGGATGTTGTGATGGCATTGTAAACAAAGGTGGCAAGCTAAGAGCCAAAAGCCAAACTTGTGATACGGGCAGAAGATAAGGTCCTTTTGTATCAATATCAAAATTTTTCTCTAGTACAGGAGTAGACAGTTCCATACCCTGTAATGTATAAATATCATTTCAGAAACGTTTGCAAAAATAGTGCGTGGTCCTGATGAATATTTTACTGATGTGAAGAATCATAGTATGCGATGCATGTTGCACTATTTCTAACAAAGCACATTCCACTTTTTTCTTCATTACTTTTTATCAGTAAAACATTCACGTCATGTTTGTGTTGACATGCATGAGCCTAAGCCAAGCACACAACATCACATCCTACCTCCTCAGCTTCAACAGAAGCTTCTCCTTGCTAGCGTGCAAAAGAAATGACCAACATACATGTACAAAGACATGATTAGAAAAGATTGACCTAATAAATCAAAAAATAAAAGTAAAAAAGTGACTTACAGGCGCTGAAGTGGTTACAGGCTGCTTTTCCTGAAGAGCACGATGAGCTGTTGTCAGGACATGAACAACATAACGGTGGAGCAAAGGGACCAGACGTGGGAGATGCTGAAGGAGCCAGTTACTCATGTAGCCTGTTGACACTGCCAACTTTTTGTGGAACTAGAAAATAAGTGAATGAAGAAATACTTGTTAGATGAGATAATGGTATAGGATATATTTATGACAAAATTTTTTGGAACATGGCAATTAACATAGAAGTTTGGAAACATCTTGGGAGCATGGTCTAATACATGTTAACTAACGACAACTCCAGTATTTGAATTGACCACCACAATACATATTTAGCACTATCAAACAGCATGTATATCCCAAATAAATACATCTTTTATAATTTTTGACAGCTCACTTATCAAAGCTCACTTAGAAAAGCAGAGGTCATCACACGTCACACCTGAAAAAAAAATACACCAGAGCAGACAGATTCTAACAATAAGGTGACCAGGAGTGCCAAAAAACTTTTAAAGCGGTGGTATTTTTTTATATTAAAATTTTTCATTGTATTAGTGATTTACTTCCTGTTGTTTGATAAAGTACACCTATTTTGAGCAAGTGTGAGATTGTGTAAATTTGTTTCAACAAAAGAGGACATACACAATTTCAACAACCAACCACATACAAGAGGTTAAAGAAAAAAAATATTGTGACAACTGAAGTCACAAGCCAGCCCAAATCTCAATTTAAAATTAAACTCGTAATGCAATTAAATGCATGAATCCATCACTAACACCCTTCATCATAAATCAAAATGTTTATGGTAAGGGGGCAAAACAGAACTTATGCAGCCATGTGCATGAAAATAAACACAAACATTCTCTTCAAAAGTATAAAATGAACTGCACATTGTAATTTTAATTTATAAATAAAAGAAAATTTGATGAAACTCTTCAGTTCATCAACTGATGTGAAGGAAAATGAGAGGAGCTAGTACCTGGGGCTGGTGTGGCTAGACGTGGCTAAGTAAAGACTTGATGCTTACGGCTGAATCCACCACTGCCTGGAGTGTGTGGTGGATTTGCAGGCAGGTCTGTGGGCCTCCTGGGTAGTGTTCCATGGCAAGGCGATAAGTCAGCATCAATAAGTCGTGTACTTGTTGCTGTGCCACTTCTTCAGATCCCTCAGAGAAAACCTGTATTTTTTCAAAATTAGTCTTGACAAATTTCAACTGACCACCTGACTTTAGGGTTAATTCTTGATATTTAGACGGAACAAAAATTCAGTCAGTATGGCACGTACCTTAACATAAAGCTCTACTATTTTCTCATCTGGTAAGACAGAAAGTAATCTGTCAGCCTGTTGACGAAAACTTGAGGATGACATATGTTTAGATGACTTGGACACTCCTCCACATCTTAACATATAATTGAACACTTTCAGTCCAAGTTCAGGATACTGAGGAAAAAGGCATTTCTGAAACAAGAAACATGATAAGACAATGGAATGGTACATTATTATAGCTCATACTAAAAAAAAAAAAAACCTTTAGGAACAGCAATTAATACATACTGTAAACACATTTGCTGATATCACATTCTGTCCACTGCCTTCATCTGCAGTTCTATGGACAAGTATCTGTGAAAGGAAGCAGATAGAAGGGAAAAGAATGTCAGTGACAATCTTGAGTACAGAGTTCTGTGATGACTTTTTTCTTCATTTAAACAATTTTCTAGAGTATAGGATTATTTTCCCGAATTTAAAATACAATGAATGTGGGCTAATTTCAAAGATAAGATAAGTTTGTTGAAAAAGAACAAAGCTACTGAAGCATTTCATTGTCTGTCATTGAAGTCAGCTGACAAGAGGTGCAATTAAAATGACACAGGAAACAACATAATGAAGGACTTCCTGAATTAACTGCCTGACCTCAAGACTGAATTAATACTTCAAAAATAGTAAAATGAAGCAGTTCTGATGACAAACACATTGACAGCCCCCCCCCCCTCCTTTGCCCCCTTCTCTTCACCTTGAAATCTGGAGTGGGGAAGGAGAAAGGGAAGAGTGGAAGGGGAAGGAGTTTTTAAGGCCAAACGCAGGCGCCAGGGTATGGCGCCTTGCGGACAGCCCACGGAGGAGCTCCTATAGCGCCACGACCGAGTTCTGGGTGGATAACCTCAATCCGAGACGGGTACGATGATTGGTGCGAAGTTGGCACGCGTCATGCACGCGTCACGCACGCGTCACGCACGCGCCACGCTCGTGTCACGCCCGCGTCACGCACCCCGAGCGATCATGAAGTGACGGCAAAGCCACGGGAAAAGCGATGGCTCGCGGCCTTGTCTTGCGTCGTCTTGGCCTTTTCGTCTGTAGCTTCTCACCTTGGCCAGTTTGTCGACGGGGACCAGCGAAGTGGCATGATTTTGCTCCTTTATGTCTGCCCCGGAGCTGGTCCTCGAGATGCTCTTCCGCGAACCCGAACCGCTATGGTTCTCTGAATGGCTGTGGTGGTTGCCCATGGCTGCAGGGGTCTGGCCTCAAGGCTTCTGCAACGCCCTGCAACTCTAGGCTCAGCACTCGGCGCACTGCAACGCGCGAAAAATGTTCAGGCGGAGACAGGCCAAGGCACGGGCACAACCGTCGAGGTTGACCGAAGTCGCCTCCACTCCACCACTACTACCACCACCACACTGCTGCTACTGCTACTGCAACCGCACACTCACTCACTCACTCACACTCACCCACACATGCGTCCACTCACACTCACACTTTCACACGCACACACAGTGACAAATGAAGAGCGAGAGGCGAGAGGAAACAACGTTTGGATCTACCGCCCTCTACTGGTGAGCATGGTGAGGCTCCAGACCCCAGACGACAAGCAGACGATAAAAACGGCAACAGCCGACGTTTGGGTGTGGGCTTACTCGTTCATTCATCAAGATATCCTGTTCAAGTTTCACCCATTTTTTGTCAATATAAGATGGATGCTGATGCTACAGCCCCTGTTCAAATGCCTCTTAGTCAATTACCGCTTGACGTGAAAGGGGAACTGTGCAAGTGTCTGGAAAATGCTGATTCGTGGAAGAAACTTGGTAAGTTATGGATCAGTCCTGTGCTTGACCGTCACAAAAATATGTTTGAGTTTTTTTTTATTGTCATGTAACACGCTACCTGAAGCTTCCTTCTCTGTATTCGGTTCGTGCACCATGTTTCTGTTGCAGTGCAAACACTCATTAATGTGGAAATTAAACTCATCACCATAAAGAAATTGGAAAAGGAAATAGCTCCATCGAGTCCAGCTCAAAAGTTGGTGGAGATACTGCAAACCAAAGAATTTACAATTTTGGCAACATATAAAGTACTCGCATTAGCAAACCTTACAGATGCAATGAAGTGCTTAAAAAAATATGGTAAAGAGAAGAGTACTAGATTTTTCTTTGTTTTTAAATTTTCACTATTTGTAACAAAATTTTATACATGTGCAGTTGATGGCAATTCTATAGAAGAAATTGAAAATGGCCGTAAGCATGTACACAATCCCAATATTTCTTATATCTACGAGCTGCCAGATGATATCATTCAACAGTTGTGTGATGTTTTGGATACCTCTGATAACTGGGAAGGTTTACGTAAGCTATCACTGTCTTATGTTTGCGAAGTTTACCTTTGTATTGTAGGGTGGCTACTCCTCTGGGAAAACTAGAAAGTCATGGAACTTTAACCGGTCCTGAAAAGTAAAGTAAAATAAAAACCTGGTCATTGAAAATTCCCTAAAAGGTACTGCAGTGCCATATATTGTGCACTATGTCAAATAAACAAGTCACCAAATTAAAGCTTAGTGGGGATTGTGTCAAATATATGTTTTTTATTTACCAGCTTGATAGATAATTTGTTAGACTTGGGAGTAATTCAAGTTAGTAAGAGGTAGAATTTTAGCTGAAGGTATTTCTTTTCTCAGCACTGGATGCAAATTGATGTTGGTGAAAACTTAGAGTCTTCAAAAAGTTAAAATGTCATAGAAATTTCGTCTTCCATTTTGATTGGCCACCCTGATGTAGAACCTCAAGTATGCCCCTGAAATTCTATGTCCATGCATCTTTCAGTTGGAATATTTGAAGATGCTGGGTTTAACTGGGCCTCTATGAGACGTATAGCGTTGGCATGCCCATCTTCACCATCACGTGAGCTTATGAGACAACTTGGTGGTAGAAATTTCAAAATATCCCTTTTGTATATAGCTCTGGCTGTGAAAGGACTTTTGTTACCTATGACGTTTCTGGAGAGTTTTGGTAAGTGAACTGTTACTATATTGTTGTTATTTAATTTTGGTAGACTACTGACCTTTTTTTCTTGAATAGTTTCAGAAACTGTTAAAAATGAGGTAGATTCACTGTCAGGTGGGAACGACAATGCCCCGAAATTAATCAATGTGCTTAGTTCAACAAGTAGAGAAGTCACCAAGAAATCTGACATTCCTGAAGTTCAAAGGAATATTGATGTCACACAAGGCTGTATTTCTTACTCACTACTTGAAGAAATTACTGGAGGATGGAGCCGGTGCATAAAGGGAAAATTTTTCCATGGCACTGATCATGGAAGGAATTTAGCCATCAAAAAAATAGAACTGAAGGCACTGAAGGCAATATTCCTTTTTTTCCCCCACTAGGTTGTACTTTCTTATAGACGTACACCTGGCATAAATGTAATACTGTCCTTGATTATGATTTTCAGAATAAGGATGTGCTGGGGCAGTTACACTGTCTTAATTCTGCAAACCACACCAACATTTTAAAAATGTTAAACTTTGTTGAAGGTGACAGTGTTCCTTGTCTTATTTATCCATACATGGCAAATAAATCTTTGTATGATGTCTTGAGTGTGAGTAATGATGTCTGGAAAAGTTAAGAATGGGTACATCTTCATCCGGTATTTTCTCTCAGATTTTTATTTTATGAAATTCAAATCTCAGGAAATTACATCTTCTGTGTCTTCTGGAGATCATTCATCTGGTCTTTCTTGGGAAAAAAAACAGCATATTCTCATGGGTGTTGGAAATGCACTGTCATATCTTCATAAGCATTTTTGCCATGCTGTAATTGTTAAAAGGTATGTAACACTCATTTATTTTTCTTATGGAATTTCATTTTAATTATTTTGACTGCTATTTGTAGTTGCTTGTTGAAAAGTTTTAAATGGAAATCACAATTCTTGTGCTTTGTTTTCTGTCTTTGATTAGTTCTGATATTATGCTAGATGACAATTACGAGCCAAAGGTGGCAGATCCTTGTCTTCCATGTTTATTAGAACAAAAATATGATGATTTGTCATCCTACCTTCCATTACAAGACATAACACAGTGTGAAAACTTGGATTGCTTCTGCTTGAGCACTGTAAGTTCCTTTTTCCTTTTTTAAACTTAGAAGAAACAAACCTACATGGCTGTTGTTTACACTAAGTAACCGCTTGTTATACCACTTTTTCCTTTTAATAGATTATCCTGGAACTTCTTCTTGGAAAACCAGCTACAGAATTCCCTATGCACCCGTCTAAGTGGATTTGTGACAAAAACAAACAAATGGTTGTAAACACAAAAAAAGTGAAGAAAATTTTAAAAGAATTTTGCTCTGCAGAATATAATGGAACTCCTGGTAAAAACATCCGAGCTCATTGGATTCCTGCTGTCAAATTTTGCTATGAATTTTGGGATAAATTTTGCAAGAAACAAAGTAACCAACCATGTGCTATTGAAAGGCTAACTTGCTGTATTGAGGATGTGCTCAGAGATTACTGAAAGGATCAAATAGCCATTCTAAAACTTCCAACTGTAATGCCATTTAGTTCTGACTGTGAAATATGGAAATAATGGTGCATCTTTTGTGAGCCATGCCCCTCTTAGCTCAAGGTCTCTGGAATAAAGTTGTAATACCAACATCTCATTATTTTTTCAACGTACTGATGACATGCACTGAAATGTGTATGTTTGCAACTATACTCTCTATTATCAAAGGTGTAACTTTTCCATAAAAATTATGTTATGATTTATTGACATGATATTGACACATCTTCTCAGTTTCTTAAACATAGGCCTTGTCACATTGGGAGATTCTTGTATCATATTAATAATATGTAATTTGACAAAGAGGCCTGGAAGTTCTTAAAGGTAATAATACTATGTCATTAGCCTTTAAAAAAAAAAATACAATTAAAAGAAGGCACGCTTAATGTTTGGAATGAAATCCAATTAAAAGGAGAATCAGTAAAGTATGTTACCACAAATTGCTACATTCTGCACAATTAAAATATTGTCTTTTCTATTTTTCCATACATTAGCTTAAATTACCCAGTATTTACATAATATGTTCAAATCGATATGATGAATCTATCTGAAATAATTTGCAATAAAGTGCTCTGTTTTCATTTCAATGTCCTTAGAACCCCAAGGTTTGATCTAAACCTTGACCATCTTGTAGAATGTAAAGCTTTTACTTGACTGGATGAATGGGGAAGACTTTGCATGACCTTGTAAGGACAGGGTCCATCTAACATCAACATAGAATATCCAGCAGACTAAGCAGCAGTTTCAAAGTCTGACATAAATGAGTAAAAATCAATAACAGCAACAATCATGGAGCAAAACACAAAAATTAAATCAAATCTTAGTGCCACATTGGTGACCAAATTTTCATAACAGCTAGCTACACACTTGATATGGGTTTTGTAAGAATAATTGACATCACATAAAATTTGGTAATTGGCTCAAATAATATGGAATCAGGTGAAAGGACTCAGTCCAAAGGGAGGATGACTTTCTCTCCTGCTCAGTCTCTAGGACTTCAGATGTCAGCACATGCTGACAAGAAGCCATTAATCTTGGTATGTCACAAAGTGGCTGCCGCATATGGAGCCCAAATTACAATTACACGTCTTGCAATATTTTTAAAAACAAAAGCAACATTTTGGCATCCTTAAAAACAAAAGAACAACAGCAGGCACACAGAGAGAAGAACCATCAAATAATTCTCATTTCTTCATTACAAAAAAAGGAGGAAGACAACTTGGCACTTATGAGTACTATCATTACCTCAGGGCAGCCCGCTGCCCTGCCCTGCCAACCACATGACCACGACGGGTTCCGCTACACGTCACACGTCTATCTGGAATGGCGCCGCAGCGTCCCTGCATGCCCTAGAGGGCGCCAAGGTGGGCACCGTGGCCACGGAGGAACGCGACGACCGCGAAGGCCGCTTCGGGTCCTTGAGGTCCTTGACGTCACTCTCCGTCTCAGACAAATCCCTCGAGTGTGACTGCGAGCGGGAGTCCGAGAAGCGGGTCGGAGGAGGCGGCTGGATGCACGTTCGATCGCTGAAACTGTTGGAAGCGACATGACGAGAAGAGACGAGACGAGACGCATGACGATGGCCGTGCGGTCGGGTCGGAGGCGGGGGCCGGGGACCGGATCGGGGCGAGCGGAGCCGAGCCGGAGCCGGAGCCGAGCCGGAGCCGAGCCGGAGCCGGAAGTCGGAGGACGACCAGCAGAGGCAGCCGAGCCGGTCCACAGTCCACACAGCCCACAGCCCGCCGGTAGGGGAGGGAGAGGGTGGGGAAGGAAGGGAAAGCGCGAGTTTTGCGTCGGAGAGAGAGAGAGAGAGAGAGAGAGAGAGAGAGAGAGAGAGAGAGAGAGAGAGAGAGAGAGAGAGAGAGAGAGAGAGAGAGAGAGAGAGAGAGAGAGAGAGAGAGAGAGAGAGAGAGAGAGAGAGAAAGGCGGGAGAGAGGGGAAAAAAAGTAAAAATAAAGAAGTTAGATTTGGAGGACTGGTCTCCGGAGCCTCCGGAGCCTCCGGAGTGGACTACCTGAATGTCGTCTCTTCCGTGTGGCTGGAGTACCCGGAGCTGGAGCGGACGTGACGCTTGCCGGAGAGCTGGCCCTTGCTCTTGGACTTGCGCGGCTGGAACTGCTTCCTCGCGTCTACCGGGGATGTGTCGGACGAGCTGCTGCTCTCCTTGCCTGGGTGTGGTCATTCGGCGTTACACCTCAGTCCAAAGAGGGATACGGTAGTGATGGCCTGGCGGCTCTATGCCTGGCGGCTCTGGCCCGGTACTTACAAGGCACCACTGACCCCCGCGGCGTCCTGGCGCCCCGGGGCACGCGGTGGCGGAAGCTGGCCATCTCCCGCTGCTGACTGCTGCCTTCCGTGTCGCTGCCCAGCGTGTCGTACTCGGAGATGGGCATGTGCAGCGATAGGATCTTCTTGACTTCCGAGTCGGTGCTGCCCAGGTTGTCCGACTCTGCGTTTGGGAAATAATTGTAAGCGGCCGTGGCACTGACCTGCTCTCCCTGCTCTTGTACAACGGCTGGGACACGAACGCAGTTTTAAGTAATAGGGGTTTCCAGTGAGACTTGGTGACAGAAGATGAAGAACAACAATACTTCCGAACGGAAACTCTTGAGAGCAGGTATGATAAAACTTGATGCGCAAGCGCCGCGCCAAATGTGGAGCCTTACCCCTAAATCCACTCAAAACGCCATTTAAGTTTCTCGTACCTGCCTTCAAGAGTTTCCATTTAGAAGTATTTTTGTTCTTCAGCTTCCGTTCCAAAGTCTCATTGGAAACCTCTATTCATTTTTACCTTGACTCTCGGAGTGAGGATCGCGCAGCTTGCTCTTTTTCCGCCTCACTTTGGTGTACTCGGGCTCCTTTTGCTGCGGAAAGTGAACAATAATGAAACGATTCACACCTGCGAGAGAGGAAAAGCCATGGAAAGGCCATCTGGCGCACGCCGTACGTGTCTGAGTTTGTAGGTGTCGGTGCCGTCGTGGTACACGAACGAGCCCCGCACGGAGTGGTAGGGACCCGAGTAGATGTTGCCGGAGAACGAGCAGGTGGACCCGGCGTCGCTGTAAACCTTGGACCCGGACAGAGGAAGCTGCCCCGTGGAGTTGAGTTGAAATGTGGCGTAAGGGCAGATGTCCTTGATGTACTCTGGAACGCAACAGTCTGTTCAATATTATTCTTGTCGGCAGAGAGAGAGGGAGAGAGAGAGAGAGAGAGAGAGAGAGAGAGAGAGAGAGAGAGAGAGAGAGAGAGAGAGAGAGAGAGAGAGAGAGAGAGAGAGAGAGAGAGAGAGAGAGAGAGAGAGAGCTGACCTGACGACTCGACTGTCTTGTAGGTGCTGGTCTCGGCATACTTGGAGCCGGGCGGCAGCTGCGGCAGCTGCGGCAGTGCCAGGTAGTGCTGGTCGCGGTTGTGCTGGTTCTGCAGCTGCGCCAGGCTCGACGACTCCCCGACGGCGGCCATGCCGTGGCCGCCCAGGCTGCGGCGCAGGGGCAGCTGGGGGCCGCCGATGAAGCCGGCCCGGGAGGCCTGCTCCTGCGAGGGGGCGCGCCCCCGCAGCTCTGTGAGGGCAGAGGAGGGGAGAGGATACGGTGAGCGGGCTCCACCACGGTACCGCGAGGGGTCAATAATCCCGTTTGTGGGTGTGCGCGCGCGCACACACACACACACACACACATAATCAAATTCAAACTGATTAAAAGAAACCTACACTAATTCACAAAAGATTGAAACTTTAAATTCACAAAAGTGAAAAATAGAATAATAAGTCCCACAAGATTCCACAAAATTTTACTAAAATGTAACAAAGTTCTTTTTTTTTCTTAAAAGAAAAACCAAAAATTCTACTAGTTCAATTCGTCACTCGCTGCGGCCGAGCCCCGGCTCCTCCGGCTGCTAAAGTGTCGCGGGTGGCGTACTTCTCTTGCCGATGTGCATCCCGGCGTAGGCCAGCATGAGCACCGTGGCCGTGCACAGCAGGATGGGCAGCAGCACCCGGAAGTTGACGGCGAAGCCGCCGCCGTCCTCCGTCGCGGGCAGGTAGTCGTCGTCCGGCGGCAGCGGCATGGAGGCTGTCGAGAAAACCGTACCGGGTCATGAGGTGAGGCTGTCGATGCGGTACTGTAAACTGTAAACCCACGCAGCGTCTCGTACCTCCGGCGGGCGACAGCGTGGTGAAGTTGTACACGGCCCAGACGGAGCCGGCGCTGTTGTGCGCCGTGACGCGCAGCTGGTACCGCGACCCGGGCGCCAGGTCGGCGACGGACCGCGCCCGCTCGGACGGCAGGACGTGGTTGGACACGAGCCGCCAGGGGTCGCCCTCGGCCTCGCGATACTCGACGATCAGGTACTGGATGGGGCAGCCGCCGTCAGCCCAGGCGTCCAGCCACAGCGTCACCACCGTGGCGTTCACGGTCAGCAGGGCGGCCTGGCCGGGCGTCACGGGCACGGACCCCCTCGTGGCCGTGTGCACGATGTCGCAGGGCAGGCCGGTGCCGATGCGGTTGGAGGCCGTCATGTACAGCTGGTAGCGGTTGCCACAGAGCAGTCCCCGCAGCACGTAGCTGTCCGCCTTGGACTCGAGCTGCAGCTCCTCCCAGTCGCCGTGGTCCCGCTTGTAGTTGATGACGTACCCTGCGGGTCGGGCCGGGTCGGTGAGGACGTGTTATATCCCAGCCTAACCGGAGGCACTGCGAGGGGAAGGATCACCAGGATCTTATACTCACCCAGGACGGGGACGCCGGGCTCACTGTCGGTCCAGTGCAGATGCAGGCTGTCGGCGTCCGAGGACAAGACGGAGAGTTTGGGCGGCCCCGGCGGCACTGAGAGGACAAGGACATGCTTGATGAGCTCCAGCGCAGCAGCGCAGCAGCGGCCCAGATAATACCCCAGTACTCACCCCTCACGACCAGCGAGTACGTGATCTCGTCCTTGCCGTGCGGGTTCTCAACGCTGCAGCTGTAGTTGCCTCCGTCGGAGTGCTGGACGTCCCTGACCAGCAGACCGCTCTCGTTGGCCTGGATCCTCCCCGCCGCGTCCAGCGGCTTGTCGTTGAACCTCCAGACGGCGGTGGGGGGCGGCGCGCCGACGTGGGTGCACGCCAGGGACACGTTACGCTTCCAGGGCGTCACGAAGGTCCTCGAGAAGGACGCGATGCGTGCCGGTACTGCAACAGGACGCCCTCGTCTTACTGCTTCTACGTTTGTGAGCTTGTACAGCGGAGGGGAGGTGCGTTACCTTTATTCCCCGGCCGGACGGAGGCTATCTTGCTGGGCTCCCCCTCGCCGACGCGCGTGTTGGCCGTCACCCAGAAGCGGTACGTGGAGCTGGGGGACAGCCGCTGCACCTCGTGCGTCTCCGTCAGCGCGCCCAGCTGGGTCGAGTGCGTCGAGCCCTGCGACAGGAAAGGAGAGGACCGAGTGCAGTGCGCCGTCGTGTCCTCAGCCGAACCCGAGCCCGAGCCCCTGTCATACGGAGCGTAGGCAACCCTCTTGCACGAGTGCGTTGCGGGTTGGCCTAGCCTCCGGGCGGTCCCTCCTTCCAGAAGCCCGTGCGACTACGTGGGCAAGCCAACGGCGGCGCAGTGCAGACCAGGACAACGCCAGCGGTCCTTACCTCCTTCCCGTCGTCCCTGATGGCGTTCCAGTAGAAGTTGTAGCCCATGAGGATGCCGTTGAGGTTGGCGGGGGGCAGCCAGGCCACCAGCACCATGTTCGGGGAGGCCGTCAACGCCTTGATGTCGGCGGGGGCGGACGGCACTGCACAACAATGATTTAACTTCACAGTTTGAGAGCGAGAAAGAGCGTGGCGCGCGGGGGGGTCCGTGAGAGAGAGAGAGAGAGAGAGAGAGAGAGAGAGAGAGAGAGAGAGAGAGAGAGAGAGAGAGAGAGAGAGAGAGGAGCTGCGTCGCTCACCATCCTCGTCGGTGCGACAGAAGACCGGCGCCGTCCGCACGCCGTCCCCCGAGCCCGTGAAGGCCAACACGACGACGCTGTAGTTGGTGAAGCTCAGCAGCCCGGGCAGTGTGGTCGACGTGGACTTGGTGATCTTCACCTCCGGGCTGTCCTTGTCTGAAAATTTGAGGCCCGAACGGTACAGAGCGCGCACGGGGGCTGCAGTTGTTGTTGAGGTCGGCGGTTCAACTGCCGGGGTAGAGAGCGGTTTTTACTCGTTCTGTGCTTCCTCTACTGCTACTATGGCGTAGAAGCGAAGAACAACGAGTACTGCGCTCAACGTCAGTTAAGGCCTCTCAAAATAGCCTAACCAATTTTAGAAATTTTGACAAAAAATAAAAATGAGTTTTTTCGGTGGTAGTATGTTTGGGCTAACCCCTGAACCCCGTCTTGTCATGTCATCGTGTAGTATACAATCGAAACTACACCTCTCGCTAAACTATGGATCCCGTGTTGCTACTGAGCAACTAAGACTGCTCCAGTATGTTAATTTTATTGTTCGCTAAACCACGTTCATACTGACAATTTTACTTGTGCCTCACACACTATTCTGACACAACAAACTTATATTTCCTCAATACTAAAAGAAAGAGTGTCCTAGAACGCTAAAGCGGTTGTCCATGTTTTATTTTTTTAAATACTCACCATACCAGTCCTCCGCGGGCTGGAACAGCACCTTGAAGCCCTGCAGGTCCCCGTTGCGTCCCTCCTCGGGCGGGGCCTGCCACTGGATCTGCAGCTCTTGCACGGACGTGGACCGGCAGTTGAGGTTCTCGGGCGGCATAGACGGCACTGCAACACGGAGGAGGGAGGTGAAGCATGGGCCTAGCCCCTCCCGGCCTAGCCCCTCCCGAAGGCCTGTGCCTGAGCCCGCAGCTTACGGAAACTGCGCGTCTCACGCTGACTCACCGTCCTCCATGGTGCGAACCGTGACGGGCTCGGACATGGGGCCGGCGCCGCGGCTGTTGTACGCCTGCACCACCACGTTGTACGTCGTGAACCTACAAGTGCGAGAGAGGCAGGAGGTGGTGAGAGCAGAGCGCGCCGTGGACACCAACGAGGTCGCCATCTATCACGGATGTCGTGAACGTGGAGCTCGTCACCGTCGGGGTGGGGGGTCGTACTCACTTGGCCAGCCCGATGAGGGGCGCCTCCCCTCCGTACTGGGAGCCCACCTCAACCGTCTTGAGCATGTACTGGTCCCGCGAGGGCGCCGGCCTCTCCGGGGAGTAGGCGAGCAGCAGCGGGTTCGCCACCTGCTGGTAGCCGACGTAGTAGCCCTGCAGCGAGCCGTGCCACAAGTCCCGCGCCGGCGGCTCCCACGTCACCACCAGCTCCGTGCTGGACCGCGCCTCGGCCCGCACCGCCTGCGGCGCGCCGCTGGGCGCCTCCTCCTGCGTCGTGACCTGGATCGCCTCGGACGGCTCGCTCAGCCCCAGACGGTTCTCGGCCAGGATGCGGACGTGGTAGGACGTGGCGGGGCTGAGGCCGCTCAGGGTGGCGCTGGCCTGGGACCCCGACACCGTCATCCGCATCGGGTTGGCCGGCCACGCGTCTGCCGAGGGAGTGAGGAGAGGCATGTGTGAGGCTCACATTCACATTCAGATTCTTTGTTCTGAATCTGAACCTCACGGCGTGCGAGAGGCGTACCTGCGACCTGCTTGTACTGCAGGATGTAGGCGGTGATGGGCGAGTTGCCGGAGTAGGGCGGCGGCCAGGACAGCTGCACACTGCGGCTCTGCTGCTCCGCCACGCGCACGTTCTGCGGCATCTCGGCCACCTCTGGAACGTCACACGTTAGGCGCGGGTTCGAACACCAACAAGTTTGCACTTCATTAGAGTAAGTCCGGAGAAGGCCGAAGCGAAGCGGAAGGAAGAAGAAGTCGCAAACAACGTGAACTTTCTGGGAATCCTCACTGTGGCGTGTGGGGGATGGCGCTGGAGCAAACTGTCGTTGGTGCGGGCCTGAGTCTTGCTGTGACTACAGGGCTTGGTGGGTTCGATTCCCACAGACGGTTCCACGCACTTCCCCGCGCTGAGCAAATTTCTCCGATCACGTGTCACGTTAGTTACGACCCCAAAGGAGAAACACGTCGGAAAAAATGAGAAATCGCGCTTTTTGTTTTCTTTTTGTACCGAAAACCAAGTGATTTTTAAAGAGGAGCGTGACTTCGGGCACGCGATCTCTCACACTTCTCCTGCGTTCTTCTCCTTCGTTGCGACTTCGTTCTTCCGTTTCGAGCTCCTCCGGAGTTCCCTATTTCTATACGCATCCATCTACTATATTTTTGTGGCTGACCCTGTACGACGAGCTGGATGGTCATCTCGTCCTGGCCGTACGCGTTGCTGGCGGCGCAGGTGAAGGTAGCCGTGTCGTGCCGCGTCGCCCTGTCGATGGTCAGCTCCGACACCTGGCCGCCGTGGCCGCTGTGGCCGCCGTGGCCGTCCAGGGGGTGCTCACGTAGTGTCAACCTGCCGGCCAGAGGGCACCAGAGGGATGGGGTGGGGTGGGGTGGGGTGGGGTGGGGTGGGGTGGGGTTGGCGTGGTTGGGCTGCTCGCGTTCGGCTTGGTTGGCTTGCTGCCGGAGCTCCGCAGGGCAGGCCGTGCGCGGCGGACGGCGGGTGGGTTTAGGTTACACACACACACACACACACACACACACATGCGCGCTCTTCGCCCCTGGATAGGACGTCAGCCCTGATACCCCTTCCCTATGGCCGCCGCTGGAGGGATCTAGCTGACACCCACCCCGCCCCGCCGCCCCGCCCTCCCCTCTCGTGTAGTGTGTGTATACACCGCACATGTGTGCGCCGCACTATCGCCCACCTCCCCGCCTCCGCACACCTGCCAGGGCCAGGGTCTGGCCTGGGCCTGGTGCGTCTGACAAGCCCCGCCGCGGCCGCAACCCCCTCCCCTCCCCACCCACAGCATCCCCCTGTGCCCATTACCGCCCCCTCCCCCGGTTTTTTGCCCGGAGCGCGCGCTCACCTGTGGTCCGTGTCGACGGGGAGGCGCTGCCCCGCCTGGCGCCATTGGATGTCGATGGGCGGGTCCCCCGTCGCGGGGCACTGCAGGCGCGCCGACTCGCCCTTGGCCACCTGCACCTGCCGCCACTTGGTGGCGAAGTGCGCCGGCGCTGAAATTAATGGGGCAACTTTGTAATAGTGTAGTGTGACACGCCGTGGGTTCAAATACCCGCACGCAGTCCGGAGTAATTTTTCCTGACCCCCCCCTCCCCCTCGCTCCGACCGCGCAGTATTAAATTTTCATGGTATATTTTATGAGACAGGCCCAGCACAGTCGATACGGCCGATAGGGGTTCGGCCCGGGTCGGTCCCCGCCTCGCTCACCGTTCACTTTCAAGAAGACGACCTTGCTGACGTCGGAGCCGACCGAGTTGCCGGCCTCGCACATGTAGTGGCCCTCGCTCTCCTTGGCCACGCGCACGAAGTGGAGCGTGCCGTTGGGCAGCAGGCTGACGTGGTGGTCGAACAGGGCCAGGTCGCGGTACTCGCCGGGCAGGCTGGCCACCGCCTTGCGCCACAGCACGGCGGGCGGCGGCGAGCCCTCAGCGCCGCAGTGCAGCCACACGTCCTGGCCAGCGGACGCACTCGTGTCGGCGGGCTCCACCATCCACCGCGGCGGCACTAGGACACAGAATTTTTTTTTTTAAAGTTTTTTCCAATGCGTGGAAAAGGAAGGAAGTTTGTCAGCGTGGACCGAGGACTCACCGTTCACGATGAGCGGCACGGTGAAGCGGTCGGGCCCGGCCACGTTGCTGGCGACGCACGTGTAGTTGGCCGAGTTCCGGGCCGCCACTTTCTCGATGACCAGCACCGAGGAGAACTCGTCGTGGCGCCGCGTGTAGGCGCCGTCCAGGCTCTGCAGCGGCCGGCCGTCGCGCTCCCACCGGAAGCTGACGGGCTGGTCGCCCTCCAGGATCTGGCAGCCGATGGCGGCGCGCATGCCCTCGCTCAGGTTCAGCGGCAGGATGGGCAGGATGCGCGGTGGGACTGCGGGGGGGGGAGAGAGAGAGAGAGAGAGAGAGAGAGAGAGAGAGAGAGAGAGAGAGAGAGAGAGAGAGAGAGAGAGAGAGAGAGAGAGAGAGAGAGAGAGACAGAGAGAGACAGAGAGACAGAGAGAAAATCAAAGAGATGAGTCGTGGCTGAAATCCGAGTCCATCGGGAAGGGTCCGCTAACGGGTACGAGTACTCACTCTGCACGGCCACCTCCACGTCCCTGCGCGAGGACTGCTTCTGCCGGTTGACGGCCTGGCACGTGTACGTCCCCCGGTCCTCGCTCTGGCGCGCCTGCTGGATCACCAGGGTCCCGTTGGCGAACACCTTCTGGCGGCGCGTCACCGGCAGCACCGCGCCGTCTGCACAGGGAAGGCGCGTGTTCAGGTGCCGGCTGGATGACATGACCGCCGTCAACATGTTTACTCGCTGCTCTGCGCTGCTCTGCTCACCGTGCTCCCAGGTGATGGTCTCGATGGGGTACCCCGCCGCGGGGCACTTGATCACCAGGTCCTTGCCGGCCACAGCGGTGATACGCGGCATCTCACGGATGAACGGCTTCCCTAATGAGTCGTGCACACCACCAACTCGTTTTCATTTTCATTTCTGTTTTTATTTTGGTTTCGCACGCTCGGCTGTACATCAAAGACTGGAAAGTCGATGAGGTACGGTCCGCGGAACTCACCCGCCAGGCGGCGCAACCGGGTCCAGGTACTTGTGAAAAATCTAACCGCTCACACTGGAGGGGGTGACCGGCTCCTGGACATTCCAAGCGACCAGAACGCGCAGATTTCTCATAGTAGCTTGGTCCGGAGGCGCCCCTTGCGGATTAGTTCCTAAATTTTTTTTTGTAAGAACACGGAAGGGAACGGCAACAGCGCCTCTGTCCTCACCGTAGACGTTGACGCGTGCCGAGTGCGACTTGAAGCCCACCGAGTTCCGCGCGGTGCACGTGTACTCGCCGCCGTCCTCCTCCTTGACGTACGAGATGTTGACGTGGCTGATGACGTCGTCGTGGATGGTGACGTACTGGCCGACGAGGAAGCGCGAGTTCTCCGGCAGCGGGAAGCCGTCCAGAGTCCACGAGAACTGGGGCGGCGGGATGCCCACGGCCATGCACTTGAGCGAGACGGCCGGGCCGGGCTGCAGCGTCTGCTCCGAGAACGAGTACACCAGCTCGGGCACCGCGTCTGCAACCGGCACCACTCCATGTAGAACGAGAAGGCCTCCCCCCGCCTCTCGCCCGCCGAGATGGTGTTGAGAGACGACGCGGGGAGGGGGAAGCGGAGGGCAGGGTATTAATCCTGGCCTCACTTTTTTTCTCCCTCCTGCTCTTTCGTGACTATTTGTGAAGTTGTTGAAGTTGCCGAGTCACGGCGCAAGAAGCGGCCGTGCTGGGCTGGGCTGGGTGACCCCCCCCCCCTCCAAACCCGGCTCTGCAGGAGCGTCCCTCCGTAAGGGAGCGTCCATAAATTACGTTACTCCACGGCTGCGCCGGCAGAGGGCGGCACTGACGCGGCAGCACGGGCGGGGCCAGGCGGGGACGATCACAAAGTTGCTTCCAGACGAGTAGAGCGAACTCTCAACAAGATAGTCCGGAGCGGGCGCCAGCGGGGACCAGCGGAGACCAGCGGGGAACTGCGGGGGCGGTGCGGGGGCGGTGCGGGGCGGCTGGCGTCCGCTGACGGGGGTCTGGACCGGGCCTGACGGCTGACTGAATCGCTATGTGGCCATCGCCGGGACTCGGGGGCCCTCCTCCTCAGCCCCCCCCCCTTCCCTCCCCGCTCCAGGAGCCTCAAACCATTCAAGTGAACGCCCGTGATGAAAGGGCCAAATGACGCGTCCCGTCCCGAGGCCGGCGCCGTGATGGAATGGATGAAACATTTGACGGCAAGAATCGCAAAGTTAGGGCACCCGTCCATTGCATCGCAACGCGTAGGGGGCGCAGGCGCGCGGGCGTACCCTTCGCCACGGCAGCTGGCAGTGCAAGGGGTGAAAAAGACAAGCGTCCGAATCCATTTGAATCTCGTTCGGCCTCCGACGTCCGTCCTTTTGGTATATTTTACCCAACGCAGGGTCGATGATGTTGAAAAAAAAAAGGGGGGGGGGGGGTTGAGGACTGCGCCGTTGAGGCACCTTCCCGAGTCCTCCGCCCACTTACCGCCCAGCTTGAGCTCCGCGGTGCCCTGCGCCATGTCCCGGTCGTTGCTGGCCACGCACTGGTACATGCCGCGGTCCTCCTTGCCGACGGCGGTGAGGCGCACCCGGCTGACGCCGGGCCCGGGGGCGGCCTGGCCCGGCAGGGGGGGGCGGCGCCGGGGGCGGCGGAGATGGAGACGCGGGGGCCGGGCAGAAGCGCCGCCCCGTCGCGCAGCCACTGCACCCGGGCCACGGGCTGCCCCGCCACGCTGCACTCGAGCGTCGCCTCCGACCCCGTCGACACCTCCTGCCACGGCG
Source organism: Odontothrips loti (assembly GCA_038380765.1). NCBI lineage: Eukaryota > Metazoa > Arthropoda > Insecta > Thysanoptera > Thripidae > Odontothrips > Odontothrips loti. The sequence continues at coordinate 7,694,803 of CM076253.1, forward strand.
GGGACACGTGCGCGGACAGCGGCGCTGAGGGGCCAGAAACACGCGGCGAAACTCACGACAAAGAAGTAGATCTAATTGAAGACAAGTTGACAGTAGATTTAAAGACAAGTTGACCGTAGATTGAAAGACAAGTCGAAAGTAGATTTAAAGACAAGTCGAAAGTAGATTGAAAGACAAGTCGACAGTAGATTTAAAGACAAGTCGAAAGTAGATTTAAAGACAAGTTGAAAGTAGATTTAAAGAAAGCAGATTACAAGAAAAGCTTGACATACCCGTGACGGTGAGCGTGATGTGGACCGCCTCCTCGCCGGCGCTGTTGGCCACGACGCAGACGTACTTGCCGGCGTCCGAGATGCGCGCCTTCTTGAGCCGCAGCAGCCCCGCGGCCAGCAGCCCCACACGCTCGTCCATCTGCAGCGGTTGCGGTGGCTGCGGCGGCTGCGGCGGCTGCGGCGGCTGCCCTCGGCCCAGGCCCAGGCTTTGCCGCTCCTCGCGGTGCCACCTGTTGGAGACGGCCGAGCCGATGCAGACGATAAATTGGGGGTCCGCGTCCACGACCGAGGCGTGGAGGGGCGTGGCGGGGCGTGGCGGGGCGTGGCCAGCGCCCTGTCGTTTTTTTCCCTCCCTGCTCCCCCTCCCCCTCTCCCCTCATTACTGAATGGGGTAAGCGACGCGGGTCGGCGGCGTGCTCAGGGTTTTGCTGCTTTTGCTGCCCGGCAGCGCGGCGGTCATGTTGTCATCAACGAAGCCCTTCTTTAAAAAAAGGGGGAAGCGGGTTTACTGCGTCCGGTGGGGATTTGAACCCGTAACCAGAGCAGAGTAGCGCACTCACCGGTACGTGGGCACAGGGTGGCCCTGAGCGAGACACGGCAGCACGACGTCCTCTCCGGCCTTGGCGAGCACGCTCTGGTGCTTCTCGACGGTGAGCCGCAACTGCGCACTGCCCTTGGGCTCTGCGTCCAAGAGAAGAACGCCATTGAGAGCTCCGCTTACGAGGAAGACGCCGGGAAAAAAAAAATGGAAGCAGATCCGCGCCCCGACCGGGATCCGAACCCGAGGACTTTACCTGTGATGATGACCCTCCCCGGCATGGTGCTGGACCGCGTCTGCCCCGTGAGCCGGTGCAGAGTCCGGCAGGTGTACTCCCGGTGCCGGTCGGAGGGGTTCACGTCCTGGATGTAGAGGTCGCCGTTGGCCAGCACCAGGTGCTTGCCTCCTGGCCGCAGAGCAGGGCGGGACAGGCGTTACGTGAGGGTCGGGCGGCGACAACACAAACACACAAAGCTGCTGGGGTGCTCACCCGCGTCCGAGCTGGGGTACAGGTTCACCTGGTCCACCTCCCAGGACGTGACCATGATGTACTCGGCCACGTAGGGCGGCACGTGACACTTGAGGGCCGCCGTGTTCCCGGCCACCACGTGCTCGTCGTACACCTGGACGTCGTAGTCTTGGCGGACAACTGCAAACAGTCGAGGGTTTAGATACACGCCAGCTCAACAAAAGCGCTCACTGAAATCTCTCTCTCTCTCCTCTCTCTGTTTGTCTGTCTGTCTGTCTGTCTGTCGGTCTGTCTGTCCCACCCCCACCCGTCCCCCTCGCGGCTGGCCATCTCCCACCCCCTCTCGGTAGGCGGACCACTGGGCCCTTTTCTTTACAGTTACGCAACGCAACGGAGATTACGTAACGAAATTCAAATGGTGCTGGACGCCTCGGACTCCTCCGGACATTTCCGGGAAATAGCGCGCTGCAGAACCAAGTGTTGTCGCTGAGGTCTAGTGCGCGGGGCCTCGGACAACACGGGTCGGCGGCTGGCACACACACACACATGCACACACACACACACACACACACACACACAGGGTCATAGGTCACGACGTTACTACGAGCCGGGGGCCTCGCGGGCGGCGGACAAAGAGATTCGGTCCGCCCCCAGGCGCCGCCGCAGCAGGAGCAGGGCCGCCGCCACTACCACCGCTGCGGCCGCCGCCACGCACTGCTGAGCCGAGCGACGCAACGGACTTAAAGCAGCTAACTTTTTTACCCGGAGCCGACGTACAGAACAGCCCAGCCCGGGGTCAGCGGCAGCAGCAGCAGCAGGGCAGCAGCAGCAGCAGCAGCAGCAGGCAGCAGCAGCAGCAGCAGCAGCAGCAGCAGCAGCAGCAGCAGCAGCAGCAGCAGAAGGCGACACAAACTGACGACGACGTCCGTGGAGTTATAAAGCAAGCGCCACCACCTTCAAGTTTCTGGTCCGCCGTGCCCGGCCGCCCCCGCCCCGCCCCGCCCCGCCCCGGTCAGCGGAGCGCGTGTTTCCTGTGAGCCCCAGCAGCAGCAGGGCGGGGCTGGACCCGGACGAGGACGAATGCCCCGACCCTTCCCCCTCCCCCTCCGCTGATGGCGGGGGTTTCAGAAGAGACAAAACAGCCTAAAACGGCCAATGAGTCCATAAACGGCGGGGCGCGGCCACGGGGGCAAACTTCTTGCGGCAGAGGTGTCTCCTCCCCGGCCAAACTTGCGCTTCATGCAAACTAGGGGCAGGTTGCCGTCGCCACCACGGCCTAATGAGGGCGCCTTCTGACCGCGCGGTGCGCGCCGGCGTGGCGACGGGGCTCGGCGGGGAGGGGGCGGCGGCCGCAAACAGGTCCGCCACGCCACCGGGCCAACCCTCCCTATCTGTCTGTCTGTCTGTCTGTCTGTCTGCCCCACCCCCACCCGTCCCCCTCGCGGCTGGCCATCTCCCACCCCCTCCCACTCTCAGCCGGACCTTTCCTTTCCTCTCACTTCATCTGGCGGTCCCCGGCGGTCCCCGGGGGAGGTCCCCTGCCAAGTAGGCAGACCGCGATGCTTTGATAACAGTCCGCACGGTCCGCACCACTCCAGTCCGGCCCCGGCTGCTCTGCTGTGCAAAGTAGGACGAACGTGGCCTGGCATCGTGTCGCCTCGTCATGTTGGCAACGGCTGCCAACTCCCCCCCCCCTCCCCTCCCTCTACCCCGCTCGCTCCCGCCCCCAAACTCTGCACCTCCGCCCCCGGCTCCCCCTTTATCCCTCCAACCCCCTCTTCGAAAAAGTTAATTTTTTTCACTACGTCGTCGGTCGTGGTGGCCGCCCCCCGCGGCCCCCGTTGCCAGCACTTGCTGCTGCCGCTGCAGCGCTGTAATTGCTGGTGCCTCCGCCGCTGTGCTGCCGCCCCCGCCGCCCCCGCCGCCCCCGCAAAGGGGTGGGAAGAGTTTTTAAGTGCTAAGAGGGTCGTCGCCGTCGCCGCCGTCGTCGGCTGCTTGCCTGCAATGTGCGTGAATCACGGCGGCGAAAAGGGGAGTCTGTCGTTGTCGGCGTCCTCTCCGAGTCCTCTGCGAGCTCCTCTTCCTCCTCCTGGCGCTGCGGTGAATTAATTCCAAATCCTTTCGCCCTGGCGGCGCGGCCGTGAGCCGGCCGGATAGGGGCCGACATGGTGCCGCCGCCACTGCGACCACCGCAGCCGCACGCCGCTCCCCGGGACTCCCCGCCCCGCCCCGCCCGGGGCACACGGGCACACCCGTACCTCCCCGCAGGGGCCGCGCAGCGCCACAGAGGCCCGTTGTCGCCAACTCAAACAAACTGGACGACAGGGATGCAATATTAATAGCGGGTCAGGGGCATTCGTATTCCATGGCCGGGTGCCCCCGTCCTCCGCGGCACAGACCAGATACACGCACAACGGCCGCGGCTTTGCGGATGAACGCCAAGAATAAAGAGGTTTATGAAGCGCTGCGCCGCGGCAGAGATCCAGATCCCGCCGTGATTCATGCTCCCTGTACTACTTTTGGCGGTCGGACCGGCGGCTACCAGCAGGCTCCGGGGTCAGGGCTGGGCTAGTCCTTCGAACGGCGCGGGCGGCGCAAATAGATTTGTTGCGAGGATTTCACCGTCTGTGCCATTACCGACCCCCCCCCCCCCCCTCCCTCCCTCCCGAACCCCTCCTCTCTCCCCAAGAGCAACGAACGCCCACCAACGCCACCGCCGCCGTGGCGAAACGAAAACTTGTGTTCATGCTTTAGCACCATTGGCCTGGTTCGTGGAAAAACTAGGATTTATATATAGACGCTCACGTGAGGCTCGTCACACACACACACACACACACACACACACACACACACACACACACACAATCCTCTGTCTCTCTCACAAACGCACACACATGGAGAAGGGCAGCAGCTTGCGGCAACACTGATGGGGTGGTTGTCGAACGGGTGGAGTGGGGATGGAGAGAAGGGAGGTGGGTAGGTACTGTTTGCTCACATATGGTGGACGCTCTCTCTCTCTCTCTCACTCCCTCGCTGCCCTGTTTTTATTTTAGCTACGTGCCGCTGTGGCTTAATTAATGCGAAATTAATCAAGACATATTTATTAAAGGGGCGCACACGAGCAAGGCCGTGCCTGGGTATGCCTATGCCTACCTCTCCCCCCCCCCCCCCCCCCCCCTCTCTCTCTCTCTCTCTCTCTCTCTATTGCACACACACACACACACACACGCGCGCTGCTATCAGCGCGGAAATAGCCTCATTTTCACATTCCACGCTGGTCACGTGCAGCCGGGCAAAAAAGATGCTGGCTGTCGTATCGGTGGACCCCAAATTGATTTGCACAGGGCAAACAGTTATTAGCAGGGCCCGGGGCCTATCTGCAGCGTAAAGGAAATTGTCTGAATTTGATATTTATAAATGGTGAAGATCAGTAAATGTAATTGTTCGTGGCTCCGACTTTTGTGGAGCCATGACACTTTTTCACAAACTCATCAAAAAAATTGAAAAGTTTCAATGAGAAAATTAAAACATTGACCGCGCAGGTGCAGGGAATACTTCACTCACACACACACACACACACACACACACACACACAATGATACAAAACTATCACAAAAAAGCTTTTTTATTTTATTTTTTTTATTTTTGCTTGCGCGAACTTTGTGAGGTGTACTGACCTCCGTGTACGTGCACGTCCTTGGAGAGCACGGCGCCGGCCTGGTTGGAGGCCCTGCAGCGGTAGGTGGCGGCGTGCACGTCCGGGCGGTAGCGGTCGGCGGGGAAGGCGGGCAGCTCGAGGGAGCCGTTGGGGTGGGTGTGGCGCAGGCCGGCCACGGGCAGCGCGGGGGTGCCCCCGCCCGCAGAGCCGTCCGCCAGCAGCCAGGCGATGCGTGGCGCCGGCGAGCCCGTCGCCATGCAGTCCAGCCGCAGCCCGGACGAGTTGGAGAAGGGCGCCCGGTGCGGAGGCTCCACGGTGAACACGGGGCCCTGCAGCTCCGCGCCGCACGCTGCAACACCACAACACACACAATCAGGCCGCGGGCAGATCACCGTTTCATGTACGACTTGCGTACGATTCACAGAGACACCATTTTCGGAATCCTGTCCGAATTATGCCCCGAGATGGAAGCGTCGAGCTCGGGTCTCCAGTGGCGACTGTGAGGCCACAAGTTTTGAAAACCGCCTCTTCAAGTCCCTACCACCTATAAACACGGACTCTGATGATAACTTTGTCATTGTCGCTGCAGTTTCTCAGTTTTGACGCGGTTCGGGTTGTCCCCGGCCCTGTCCGGCCCTCCAGCAGTGGTCGCCGTCCTGCTGTTACGGAAATCCCACGCAACTTTAGCCTGATATTGTGTTGGCGGAGTCGAACGTCCGGAGAATAAAAGAGCTTTTCATGCTTCCCGCTCCGGGCGGACCATTCTGCGCTCCGACCCCCTCTCTCTCTCCCTCGCCTCTCTCTCTCTCTCTCTCTCTCTCTCTCTCTCTCTCTCTCTCTCTCTCTGTCTCTCTCTGCTACCCGCTGGACCGAACCGTTGTAGCCACGGCGTGGCGCGCTCTGAAAGTTGTGTTGCTGATTTGATTGCTTACATTGCCCGCTGGGCTGTTCGCCGTGACTGGAGCCAGCCCACCCTCGGCTTGGCTGCTGGCGGGGGGAAACGGGGGTGGAGAGAGAGAGAGAGAGAGTGGGGGGGGGGGGAGAGAGAGAGAGAGAGAGAGAGAGAGAGAGAGAGAGAGAGAGAGAGAGAGAGAGAGAGAGAGAGAGAGAGAGAGAAGGGAGGCAAGGACAGTGGAGACGGCCGGGGATTGAAATGCCGCACACTCCCTGACAGCCAGCGACGGACCAAGACGGAGAGAGCGAGGGGAAGGGAGGGAGAGAGGGAGGGGAGGGGAGGAGAGGAATAGAGCATGACAGCCAGCCTCTCGAAACGGTCACGGTCGCCTTGTGTTGTGTTGTTTATCGTAAAATCCCCGCGGCCCAGAGTCAAGGGCCTCGCAGTCCCATCCCAGCCCGGTATATATATATATATATATATATATATATATATATATATATATATATATATATATATATATATATATATATATATATATATATATATATATATATATATACGGCCTCCGCTGCGTTGGGGGGATGTCCGTGGACTGCCGCCTGCAGGCGCATGCAGCTTGGAGGCTCGCAGGGGTTCAGCGAGGGGCACATCATAAATTCTCTAGTAATTGTAGCAGCGCTCTTTTTACGGTAATTTGAAAATTTTCATTCCTGTGCGTGCTCCACGTCAGTACCCCCCTCCCCCTCCTGTACTTGTACCTCACACATCATTCACACACAACAAACTTATTTTCCCTCAAAACTCAAAGAACGAGTCTGTCCTAGAACGCTAAAGCGTTATTCTCCATGCCTGTCTTGTTGCTCCTTCAGCGAACCTCCGCGTTGAAGCACGTTGCTTTGGTGCAACTAAAATTTCGTACCCCCAAACAAAATTTTAGTTCTCAACAAAAATGTACTGCCTGTCTGAAAATCGACTTAAAAATTAGTTGCCACCACTAATTTTTTTTTTATCTCCGTGACGGTGACTCCCGGGCGCTAACGTAAGCTGGATGTGGAAACTATCAACGGAAATGCCCCCGACCCGAGGCGAGGCCCCCGAGGGCAGGCAGTCTGGACACTGTCTGCTGAGACTCCACAGCCCCACGGGCAGGGTGGGCTGGGCTGCCGGGGCTGGAGAGGATGCCCGGGGGTGCCCGGGGGTGCCCGGGGGTGCCCGGGGGTGCCCGGGGGTGTCTGGAGGATGCCGGCTTCTCATCGATTTTGCCGTGCAGCAGGCCAGAGAGGGTGCCTGGGTGCCCCTCGGCGCGATTTCTCCCCACTTTGGCGTCTCTTTATTTCGGTAAATTTATCGAGTTTGGAAGGAAGAGGGAAGGAGGGAGGGGGCACTGCCTTGCCTTCCATGTACACCGCAGGGGACTAGTCAGGCGACTGGACCCAGGGACGGGCGATGCAACGGCACGGCAACGAGTCGAGTGGAGGCGAGTACCGAAAGCTGCAGCGGTTGCGGCAGCGGCGGCGGCCACGCCTACGCCGCCAAGATACGGGGAGGTCTGGACACTTGAGAAACATAACGGATTCGAGCCGGCGAGTGTAGAGTGTAGCACCAGCGGCGGCGGCAGCGGTTGGCTGGCTGTCGGCGGCCAATCTCCTTTCCGTCTCGTCTTCGTTCGCCCACTTCCTCTGGCCAGGCCGCCATGTCTGGCCAGAGAGGCCGCCTCTGGCTGCCTCTGGCTGCCTCTGGCTGCCTCTGGCTGCCTCTGGCCGCCTCGTGCTGCCTTTGGCTGCTTGGCGAGCTGTGGTGGCTAGTTTGCTCCGAAGAAACAGCCCGTCTACGGTTACATGGGATAGAGGGGCGGGGGCGGAAAAAAAAACCCGAGAGGAGCCGGGTGCGAGCGGGAAACAGGGGGGGAAACCGAACCACGCCAACAAGCATCAGCGTAGAATAATATTTTTTTCTCTGTGGTGGTGCGGGGCTCGTCCGTAAATGAGGAGAAGTGAAGAAGTCGGCGTTCACCAACGTTTTGAAATGACGTGATGGATATGAGGGGAACTGTAACGAATGCGCTTCACGTTAAAATAGACACCTGCTGCATTAAGTTACGGCGTTCGGCGCGCTCAGGCACATTTTCTTTTGAATTAATAAAACAAGGAGAAGTGTTGTCGGAAATGGGAACGCAGACGGAACCCGACATCCGCGAGGTTTCATGCATGACCTCTCCCCCAGGAGTCGCGACAATTCCGGACCCATCGAGCCGTTCGCGAAGAAGTTTCTGCAACATTCATAAATTTCCCTGAGCTGCGTACGGCATCTCAAGAGAAGTGACGACAGATGAAACCTTTAAAAAATCATCTGCGTGCCGAGCGGCAGTATTTTAATATTCGATGTGTCGATTTGAGTCGGTGCGAGAGAGAAGTAAAAATAAGAAATAACACGACAGCGGGAAAAGTTTTGAGTACATCTAGAGTCCTGCGTAACGGGAGGAGGGAGAGAGAGAGAGAGAGAGAGAGAGAGAGAGAGAGAGAGAGAGAGAGAGAGAGAGAGAGAGAGAGAGAGAGAGAGAGAGAGAGAGAGAGAGAGAGAGAAGAGCAGCGTCAGAAAAACGTCAAGTCGGTCTGTGCCTTATGCATCGCCGGCGACGGGTGGAGGGAGAAGAAAGAACGAGGAGAGAACGCCACGAATGAAGTATATCTGTATCGCCGGAGCGCGTGGCTCTATTATGGACTGCGAAGCCCTAAACACAAGACAAGGCTGGCGCACTCGGCCCGAGCTCGCCGCACAATCAATATCTTTCGACTCCATTCCTCTCTCTCTCTCTCTCTCTCTCTCTCTCTCTCTCTCTCTCTCTCTCTCTCTCTCTCTCTCTCTCTCTCTCTCTCTCTCTCTCTCTCTCTCTCTCTCTCTCTCTCTCTCTCTCTCTCTCTCTCTCTCTCTCTCTCTCTCTCTCTCTCTCTCTGTGCTGGTGCCGCTACTGCTGAAACCATAAGTGAACGTGCGGCCGCCCCACCCCTCTTCCCGCGTGACGTGCGGTCGTGTTTCGCAGATTGTTTTGTTGTCGCTCGGTCACAAAGTCAGATCCCAACCCCCCACCCCCACCCCTCTCTGATGTCTGCGCTTCGCGGCGTTCTCCGCGTACAGCGCGATCGGCAGGGGGAATGAGATGGAAGGATTTCTGCTGTTCGTTCTCTCTCTCTCTCTCTCTCTCTCTCTCTCTCTCTCTCTCTCTCTCTCTCTCTCTCTCTCTCTCTCTCTCTCTCTCTCTCTCTCTCTCTCTCTCTCTCTCTCCCTCTCTCTTTCTCTCCTCTCACCAGCTCCCCGGTTCGATGCGGGAAATGGTGGCATAGGCGCAGGGGAAACTCGGTCGGATACAAACGGATACAACCCACGGGGCCAGGCGCACGCCCTTATGCATTGGTGCCCCCCCCCCCCCACTTCCCCGCCACGCCACTCCAGGGTATGAATTGTTTGCGGCTCCATCCGCAGCGATCAGCAACGCTGCACGGCCCATACATTTCCATGTAAATGGTGGCTCGGATCACCGCGCTGCAGCCACAGCTGCCGCCACCGCCACAGCTGCCGCCGCCGCCACATTTACTACCGCCGCCACATCTGCCGCTTGCCGCCGCCACCGCATTTCGGCACGCCGCGCTCGGGCCCTGCTTGATGTCGGTGGTGGCGCGGGCGCGGAGGCCATCAACAAGGGTGTCCCGGTGCCGGCCCGGCCCCGGCCCGGCCCCGGCCCGCATCCAGGCCACCGTGATTGGGTTGTTCACAGATCACGTAACGTCTCCTCCGGCGGCAGCGGCGGCAGCGGCAGCGGCAGCGGCAGCGGCAGCGGCAGCGGCAGCGGCAGCGGCAGCGGCAGCGGCAGCGGCAGCGGCAGCGGCAGCGGCAGCGGCAGGCAGCGGCAGCGGCAGCGGCAGCGGCAGCGGCAGCGGCAGCGGCAGCGGCAGCGGCAGCGGCAGCGGCAGCGGCAGCGGCAGCGGCAGCGGCAGCGGCAGCGGCAGCGGCAGCGGCAGCGGCAGCGGCAGCGGCAGCGGCAGCGGCAGCGGCAGCGGCGGCACCGTGATACTGCGTATGACGACGTGACTCCCGGAGCGCGCGCAGACCACCCGAACCCTCTCACGACACAGTCGTGATGAAGGAGCTCATGACTCAAGATGCGAGAAATTTCAAAGGATTGTCCGTTTTGACTAGCTGCACGGGGGAAATTTCACTAAAATTTCCAGTCGAATTTCGTATTTTTCGGATAAAATTTACATCGTCAGCGACGACGATTGTCCGATGACCGTGCACGATCGTCTTGCAGTGTCGATCCACTCATCCGGCTAGACTCATTCATTTCCCGCAGAGGCGCGCGTGTCCGCGCTATGACCGCGCCTTCCGGCTGCCGGCTGCCGGCTGCCCCGCCCCCCGCCCCCGGAGTCCGACTCTGAAAGAGTAAGTCGAGCCCGGAGCCCGGAGCCCGGAGCCCGGAGCCCGGAGCCCGGAGCCCGGAGCCCGGAGCCCGGAGCCCGGAGGAGCACGGGGCGCCTCCCCATACCGGACACGGCCACGTCGGCAGGTTAGCGCGCTGCTGCGGCTGGGGCACCGTAGGGCACCGGTGAGGGCAGCCACTACCGTCCTCGTCCATTCATAAAGTTAACAAGGTGTCCCCTCCCCCATCTCCCTCTCCCTTCACCCCTTTTGCCTCCAAATAAAGCAAGCGAGCAGCGCGCGCGCACGCCGCAGAGAGACCCTGCTTGCCAGCGGCCCCCACCTCCACCTGCACCCCGCCCCTGCCCCGGCCGCGCCTTTCTAAAGGGGGCCCCAAACAGCCTTACAACGCCCGGTCCGCCCCGCCCCGCCTCTCCGTTACCCCGTTAAAGAGAGAAAGGGCCAGGGGTTGCCGGGGTGGGGCTGGGCTACGCGGTCCGTGCCGAGACGAGGCGAAACGGCGGAGCAAGCGGAGCGAGGCAGGTCAACGAGCAGCACGTCTACCGACATCAGTTTCCCCTCCTCCTACCGCGCCAACTTGGACCAGCAATCAAGGAAAAATCGAGCTTCACCACCGCGGGCTTCCTTCCCACGCTGCCGGCTACGCTTTTTTTTTCCAACGAATTTATTTCTTCCTTTTCCTCTCTTTTCTTGTGTTCTTCGTGCAGTAGTTTGTCCTCCCTCGTCCCGCCCTGCCGCTGCCCCTCCTCAGAGCGTTCACCCGCTTTGATTCCTTGCCTCGCCCCTCGCTGCCGTTCGCTTCCGCCCGTTGCTCCTCTGCTGCCTCGGTGCCACAACACCCTGCTAGGTAGGCAGTCCCGCTGCGCACCTCTGTCCACCGGGTTGCCTACCCCGGCTTTCGCAGGCGCTCGCTGCTCGCGCTGCCCTCTCGCCTCGGTGCCACAACACACTCTGGACACAATCATGTGAAACGAGTACTGTTGGCAACGCTCTTCCTCTCGCGCACCCTCCCTCACCCCCTCCCCGCCGACGCCCCACACTTACTCCGCCCCGGTTGGGCCGTGGGCCCCGCTGGGCCCCGCTGGGCCCCAGCTGGTCGTCCTCCGGTTCTCACCACAGTGTGGTGACCGGCGTGGGATATCGGGGACCATCGGGCCCTTGGGCCCGTCCTACTGCCGCTGGGGACGGGGCGGGGGGGAAGGAGGGGGGGGGAGATGGGAGGGGGGGGGGGACGCTTAATTCTTCGATAGCCGTCGCTCCCAGGCGCGACTAATGAATGGTCGCTCGGGCCGCCGGGACCACTCGACCACCAGCTGGCTCGGGCGCGCCATCACCACGCGGCGCTTCACCACCATCACCACCACCATCACCATCACCAGCCGGCACGGGGCCGCGGCAGACCCAGCGCGGCACCGCCAACATGAACCATAACAAACAACAAGAGCAAACAATAACTGCAAGGATAACAGCGGCAGAGCTCCAACTCCCATTCAGACAAGATGAACTGGCCTGATATCGTTATCCGCGCGTCGGTAACAACCAGCGCGAATACACCAGGACCGGAGCCCACCCTGGCCATGCCCATCAGTCTCTCCCTCTCTCTCACTCTGACGGCGGAGGCGGGAGCGGAGCGACAAGGACGGACGACAGAGAGACTCTGGGGAGGACAGGAAGGCAGGATGCGAGGGCGGCAGCCGTACATGTACGTACAGTGCCCAGCGCACACGCAGACACGCGCACAGACACGCGCACACACACACACACACACACACACACACACACGTCCCGGTGCGCAGTATGGCCAGTACCAGGAAATCCAAAGTCCATAAGCAGGCCGAAATCGGGGGTCATATTTCTCTCGGTGGACGGCCATACTGCCGACGAGCACACACACACACACACACACACACACACACACACACACACACACACACGCACAATCACACACGCCGTGTGCGTACACACACATTCGCACAGCCCACGACTCCCTGCAACACCACCAAACGGCAACCGTGAGGAGGCGGCGGTGGCGGCGCCGAGTGCCCCCCCGACCCGCCCCCAGCCCGCCCCCAGCCCGCCCCCAGCCCGCCCCCACGGCCCAATCTCTCGCCCTCCGCCTCTCCAAACACACAACCAGCAATATCGAGCTTTTCAAGTCGGGAGCAAACAGAACAATTATTATGGCGGTTGTTGGCGCACGCGCGCTGCACACGCCTATGCGGCCGGATGGGTGAAAGGATTGAATCGAGCAGGGAGCATGCAGCCATGCAGCCATGCAGAGAAACCGGTACCCGCCGGCGCAGTCGTTTGCCGTGTCGATGAAGATAAATTAACAAACGCAGAAACTCCTCACGAGTGATTTCTCATACTACCTGTGTTTCCTAGTTTGAAAAGAAGTTTAGTTACCCAACCGCACCCCCACAGGCCTCATTGGATATGACTTTTTTTTTGAAATTGTTTTACATAGATTAGCCCTTGTACGCTGGGAGTGTCCGAGGAAATTTATCTTAAAACATTGTGTTGCGTGTATGTGTGTTTGGTAGGGAGTCTGACTGAATGCCAGGCATGTTCGGTACAATGGCGGAGGGCGGGGGTGAACGCATACCGCACGAGGCTCGTTACAAACTGTGAAGAGCGTGGCAGTCCAATTAGACAGAAGCAGCCATTGATAAGATAACGCTGGAGGGCAGCGAGATAGGGGCAGAAATATGCATGCAGAGTGCAGAGTGAAAAAGAGAGGGCCTGAGAGAGAGAGAGAGAGAGAGAGAGAGAGAGAGAGAGAGAGAGAGAGAGAGAGAGAGAGAGAGAGAGAGAGAGAGAGAGAGAGAGAGAGAGAGAGAGAGAGAGAGAGAGAGAGAGAGAGAGAGAGAGAGAGAGAGAGAGAGAGAGAGAGAGAGAGAGAGAGAGAGAGAGAGAGAGAGAGAGAGAGAGAGAGAGAGAGAGAGAGAGAGAGAGAGAGAGAGAGAGAGAGAAAGAAAGAGGAGGGAGGCGGTAGAGAGAGGTGGATCAAAAACATCATTGCATTGCAATTTCCGTCCAATTAGGCAGCCCGGTCCGCCATTCTGTGTGTGAGTTCGCACTCGCACTTGACAGAGCGGAAGGGACACTTAGGATTAAAGAGGAGCAGGGCGTGCACAGCAGCGCGCCCACCCCATGGCGGCCCCATGGCGGCCCCATGATGGCCCCATGGCAGCGCTGAGCCGCGCATCTGCCCCGCTCTCCGTCGAGCACGCGGCTTTTGTGCTGTCGAGTATCGTCGTGCGGGTCCGCGCGTGTGTGTCTGTGTTTAAATATGCAAAGACAGCCAGCCAGACAGAGACAGAGCTGGAGACAGGAACAGAGAGAGAGAGAGGGGAGGAGAGAGAGAGAGAGAGAGAGAGAGAGAGAGAGAGAGAGAGAGAGAGAGAGAGAGAGAGAGAGAGAGAGAGAGAGAGAGATTCGGCGTGCATGTTGTAAATACACACTGGCCGGAGTTCGAGTGCAGTGTCTGGCGGTACCGTACCGTACCGTGCAACACAATGAGCACGGATCCAATCGTCCCGCCGCAGCCAGTCCTCAGTCCTCACACAGCAACCACCACCGACGCGAAATAAAAACCCGCGGCGATTAAAAAGAAAGAAAAGAAGAAGAAAAAAAGACTGATGACGACGACGAGGACTTTGGAAAAGAATGGACGAAGGCCGAAGACGGCGGGACAGGGCGTAAAAGGAGCAAACCGCTGCTCATTAGGGGGCTCGGGGGCAGGGGGCTCTAAACCCCTAATGACAGAGCCCCGCCCCCTCACCGCATTGAGCAGCGGGAGCGAGAGAGAGAGGGAGGGGGTGAAATCTCACTCAGCTCCACCCCCCCCCTCTCCCGCCACCGGTCACTGCGCCCGTCCCCCCTCCCTGTGCGACCGGGATGAAAAATTCTATTTGGGGCGACGGGCCAACGAGACACGGAATAATTTTTGGTTCATTCCCTTTATCTCGCTTTCGCCTGCTGTCCCTCCCAGCGCCCCTTGGTGCGCCTCGTACCCCTCCGTCCTTACGGGACGCCCCTCCCTGCGGGGGGTCACCTCTGTCTACCCCCTCCCCCTCCGCACCCGCTATCGAGGCAGCTGGGTGTCCGGCGTGTACGACCCGGCCAACGTGCAACTAATGAGAAGAGAAAGATAGAGAACGGCTGAGGAAACGGTGCCACACCGGGCCGAGCCGAGCCGAGCAGAGCCGAGCCGAGCCCGGCCAGGCCGTGCGGTGCCATCCGGAAGCCGAGCCGAGCCGCTACAGCCGCTGCCGCACTGCTGGCAGGACCAATGGCGGAGCGAGAAGCGGTGCAGGCCATAATAAACACGGCCTGGCCGAGCCTCGCCGAGCCCAGAGTGTGCGGAGGCAGCCGAGGGGGTGGGCGGGGGCGGAGGGGGTGTGGAACAACAGTGGAATCGTGAAGGTGGGGAAGGGGGTGGGGGTGGTAACAGTAATACTGAGAGAGACAAAGAGAGAGAGAGCGAGAGAGAGAGAGAGAGAGAGAGAGAGAGAGAGAGAGAGAGAGAGAGAGAGAGAGAGAGAGAGAGAGAGAGAGAGAGAGAGAGAGAGAGAAGCAGGGATCGTGCACATATCGCCCCCGGCCAGACGGCGGGCCTCTGATTGGCAGCAGTAGTGCGATGTCTCTGATGCGTACTGCGGCACGGAATACGAGAGGATAGGATACCGTTCTGTGGTACTCCGGGGCTGGGCGTGTGCGCGTGAGTGCGAGAGAGAGAGAGAGAGAGAGAGAGAGAGAGAGAGAGAGAGAGAGAGAGAGAGAGAGAGAGAGAGAGAGAGAGAGAGAGAGAGAGAGAGAGAGAGAGAGAGAGAGTGGGTTAGGTGCGAGAGAGGAGAGACGCAGGAGGAACGGGTTGGAGTGCGCGTGGGCAGGGGGATGGAAGCGGGCGGAGGGTGAGGTGGGAAGGGGATCTGACAAGACAGCAATATCGACTGACAGACTGGCCGTATGGCAGCCCGCAGCCCCCCCCCCCCCCCCCTCCCCGCAGCCCCCCGCAGCCCCCCCGCAGCCCCCCGCAGCCCCCCCGCAGCCCCCCGGTCCCCCCGCAGCGCCGCGGGCCCGCACATGTCATCGCTCTAATGGACTAATGGACCCAATGGACGCCGCGGCCCGCTTCTCCCGCTTCGCCCGCCTCGCCCGCTTCACATGTCGTCAGGATGCGTTGGACGCGCATATCTCTTTGCGCCGCTCCATTTCCGGGGCGTGTCTCCGTAGCGCTGACGCTGCGCGGGTTCTGCCGCTCCGGGGCCCCTCCGGGGGCTGCTCTGGGGTCTCCTCCGGGGGCTCCGGGCTCCGCGCCACGCCACGGCCAGGATGTATGACTTTTATAACCCTTCTACTCGCCTCGGCCATCTCCCCTATCCGGTGGCCCCGGGGAGGGACGGGGTGGCTTTTCCGAAGGACACGCGCAGGGACCCGCCCGGCGCCCGGCCAAGGGAGAGAGAGCGCACTGCAACGATATAACAAAGGTGCGAGAGAGCTGGCAAGCCGTGACGCACAAAGCCCTCCGCCGGGGGACGGGGCGGGATGGGATGGGCCGTATATGGACCGGAGCGGGCGATGAAATTTTCGCTCGTCTCGTGTACCTTCTTATGAGAGCGGGCGTCGTGAAGGATATGCCGGAAACGGGTGAGCTCCGGCGTGATGGGAGGATGTGCAGCGGCCTGGGTGAGAGCGGAGCACACCAGAGACTGCACAACTCCGAGGGAGGTACCGAGGCGCCGTACCAAGTTTTTGATATGAGCGACCTTCGGAGCCTTTTGTCGCACGCGAAACCGGAATAAAATGTCAACGACGCTCCGAGCGAAGCCAGCGAGCTGAAGGCAGAATGGTCATGCGGTGTCGGTGTATACCTGGGAGGAGAGTGCAAGCTGCCTGCCTGCCTGCCTGCCTGCCTGCCTGCCTGCCTGCCTGCCTGCCTGCCTGCCTGCCTGCCTGCCTGCTGCCTGCCTGCCTGCTGCCTGCCCCCCCCTCGCATATGTAGCCCCGCCCGCCCACGGCTGCCCATGGCTGTCTATGGCCGGCCATGGCTCTACCCTGGCTCCCGGCCGGAGCCGGAGGGTCCCTTGGGTCGTGTTGCCCTTCCACCCCCATCCCCACCACCACCCCACCTTTTTCCTTCTCTTTTTCTCCCTCCGGCCAGGCAGGAAGTGTCACTGTGTCCTGGAAATGTCACCGATAATCGTTTTGTATTCGCACGACCTCGGCGTGCCGCTGCCAGGAGGAGAAAAAGAAGAAGAAGAATCGAGAGAGAAACAGATAAAGGAGAGAGAGATAGAAAGAGAGAGAATCTGCTTGGGGGCAAACTCTTGCTGTTGCGCTTTTGATTCCGGCCGAACAAATGCCATTGCCGGGGAGGAAGTGCACTGTTGTTGGGTCTGGGCCGGGGCTTACCGGTGCGTGTCTGTGTGTGTGTGCATGTGTGTGCGAAGAGGAAGATGGGGTTAACCGGAGATAGGGTGCGAGGTACAGTGCAAACACCAGAAATGAGAGCAGCTAGTGTTTTTTTCTTCTTTTTTTTTACAGTGACCTCGGAACCCTTTGACACCTCGGACACCTCTTGGTCTCTTCTCCCCCTGAATCGTTGCTGGCAGGTCCAGGAGGTGGGTTCTGGTCCTGGTGAGTCCCATGGTGGGTCCTGGTGGGCCGTGTTAGACCATGGTAATCCCCATGGTGGGTCCTGGTGGGCCGTGTTAGACCATGGTAATCCCCACGGTGGGTCCTGGTGGGCCGTGTTAGACCATGGTAATCCCCATGGTGGGTCCTGGTGGGCCGTGTTAGACCATGGTAATCCCCATGGTGGGTCCTGGTGGGCCGTGTTAGACCATGGTAATCCCCATGGTGGGTCCTGGTGGGCCGTGTTAGACCATGGTAATCCCCATGGTGGGTCCTGGTGGGCCGTGTTAGACCATGGTAATCCCCAGGGGTGGGTCCTGGTGGGCCGTGTTAGACCATGGTAATCCCCATGGTGGGTCCTGGTGGGCCGTGTTAGACCATGGTAATCCCCATGGTGGGTCCTGGTGGGCCGTGTTAGACCATGGTAATCCCCATGGTGGGTCCTGGTGGGCCGTGTTAGACCATGGTAATCCCATGGTGGGTCCTGGTGGGCCGTGTTAGACCATGGTAATCCCCATGGTGGGTCCTGGTGGGCCGTGTTAGACCATGGTAATCCCCATGGTGGGTCCTGGTGGGCCGTGTTAGACCATGGTAATCCCCATGGTGGGTCCTGGTGGGCCGTGTTAGACCATGGTAATCCCCATGGTGGGTCCTGGTGGGCCGTGTTAGACCATGGTAATCCCCATGGTGGGTCCTGGTGGGCCGTGTTAGACCATGGTAATCCCCATGGTGGGTCCTGGTGGGCCGTGTTAGACCATGGTAATCCCCATGGTGGGTCCTGGTGGGCCGTGTTAGACCATGGTAATCCCCACGGTGGGTCCTGGTGGGCCGTGTTAGACCATGGTAATCCCCATGGTGGGTCCTGGTGGGCCGTGTTAGACCATGGTAATCCCCATGGTGGGTCCTGGTGGGCCGTGTTAGACCATGGTAATCCCCACGGTGGGTCCTGGTGGGCCGTGTTAGACCATGGTAATCCCCATGGTGGGTCCTGGTGGGCCGTGTTAGACCATGGTAATTCCCATGGTGGGTCCTGGTGGGCCGTGTTAGACCATGGTAATCCCCATGGTGGACTGGAGCAGGCCTGCCGTTCGGACGGACCTTTTGTTATGGAAATAACCGTGCATCCCATCGGGCGGCGGCAGCGGCGGTGGCGGCAGCGCCGGCGGCGAGAGCGGCGGCGTCAGCAGCGGCGGCAGCAGCGGTGGCAGCAGCGGTGGCGGCACCAGCGGCAGCAGCAGCAGCAGCGGCAGTGGCCAGCGCCGACCCGCCGGGGATTAAAATGTGCGGGCGAATACAGAAAAGGGCCGGCAAAGGCTGAGAGAAATATCCGTGGGACACATCGCAGGGCGGCAAGAGGAATAATAAAAATCGAGGGGCGAAGGAAACGGCGAGGAGAAGGCAGCCAACGGGAGACAGCCGTGGGACGGACGGCCCAGGCCCACATGGGCGTACACTCTCCAGTGCTACGATAGAAACAAAATAGAAATATAGTAATACGAAAAAAAAACTGGAGAAATGGCTCTGCGAAGTACGAAAATAGACTCGGTGTGGGGGGAGCGGGGGACTGGGGGCGGTTGAGGGATGGCGGAGGATACATTGGAAGCCTCGTGATATATCGTGGAGATTGAGATAAATAAAGAGCGGAGTGTGTGAGGACGACAAACAGGGCGGCCGGAGGAAGATAGAGAAGGAGGGAGGGAGAGAGAGAGAGAGAGAGAGAGAGAGAGAGAGAGAGAGAGAGAGAGAGAGAGAGAGAGAGAGAGAGAGAGAGAGAGAGAGAGAGAGAGAGAGAGAGAGAGAGAGAGAGAGAGAGAGAGAGAGAGAGAGAGAGAGAGAGAGAGAGAGAGAGAGAGAGAGAAAGAGAACGCTGAGGACGCGATAAGAGGAGGAAGGACGGCGGTAGGGCGACGGTGACGAGCACGTTGGCAAAGGGAGATGACGACCAGCGAGCAGGCGGCCGGGAGGGACACAAAAGATGGCGCGAGGCGCGGGGCGTGGCTGCTACAGTCGTTCTGTCGTTGCGGTCCGCCGCGCGAAGTGAACTGGCGCGCGGCGGGATAAAAATGCCGCACCCTCCCCACCGCCACCACCACCCCCACCGCCACCCCCTCACCACCCCCTCACGCCCCGCGCATACAGCGCGAGCCGCGCGACCTGATAAATGAAGGCCGCTTATATGATTAATGAACAGGCGCTTCAGTACGCTTCATCCTCCGCTTCAGTCTCACTCTCCCTCTCTCTCGCTCTCTCCGACGTCTCTTCCATCTGCCACGCTCTCGACGTGCCGTGCTCCTCAGCGCGGCGGCGGCGTGCCGGTGGCGTGGCGCGCTCTCGCTCTCTTTCTCCCCATCTCTCTCTCTCTCTCTCTCTCTCTCTCTCTCTCTCTCTCTCTCTCTCTCTCTCTCTCTCTCTCTCTCTCTCTCTCTCTCTCTCTCTCTCTCTCTCTCTCTCTCTCTCTCTCTCTCTCTCTACCGTTGGAGCCTTGAAGGCTAACTTCACGCTTGGCGGGGCTCACACTGGCCTGGCGAGGCAACATAACCACCACCTCGGCGGCGCGCGGCGCGCTGCGTTGTCTTGTGATGGGGTCGTGACAAACAGCAGGCCGGCGGGGCGCGCAGAGAGAGAGAGAGAGAGAGAGAGAGAGAGAGAGAGAGAGAGAGAGAGAGAGAGAGAGAGAGAGAGAGAGAGAGAGAGAGAGAGAGAGAGAGAGAGAGAGAGAGAGAGAGAGAGAGAGAGAGAGAGAGAGAGAGAGAGAGAGAGAGAGAGGGTATTCTTCTGTTATAAGTCGAGTTGTTGTTGCTGTTGCTGCTCCCGGACAAACGAGGCGCTGTCCCATCTGAAGACGAGCCGCCGAGCCGTGCCGTGCCGCGCCTCCCGACACTGACATCATGCACTCCCCAGGGTCCCCCCCCCCTCCCCCACGTGCGCCTGCCAGGATGAGCGAATCATCAGGTACCCCCCCCCCCCCCCCCCCCCCCCCGACTCCGACCCCAGAAGGAGAAGACGAGTGATGCGAGCGATCGCTCTCACGCGGATGAAGTTTGGCTCGGAATCTGCTGGCCGCCTTCACTGGGGTGCGGCCCTGCTGCTGCCCCCCCCCCGGCCCTTCTGCTGCCCTCACCCCGGCCCTCTCTGGCACCCGTTCATCAGCCCCCTGTGCTACGCGACTTCACACAAGAGGATTTGAGGTTCGGAAAGAGAAGTTTCTGCGGCGGGGCGAAAAGAAGAAGAGAAACTTGGGGCCGGTTATGTCAATAAAGGGGCGGCGAAGAAAATTAAAGTGTGTTGGCTGGGATCCCGGAGCAGACGGACGCCCCTGCCGCCCCCGCTGCCCCCGCCGCCCCCGCCGCCCCTGCCGCCTCCGCCGCCCCCGCACACCAGCGCGCGCGAACATGCAACTCACACCAAAGACACACACACGCCGGCCCGTCGGCCTCACACGCATCCAGCTGGTGTGGCGGTGTGTCTTAGAGTCTTCCCTCGTTATTTACCCCTCCTCCCTCTCCCGTTCTCTCCCATTTCTCTTAACCCGGTTCTCAGAATCTCGCGGGGAATAACGATCAGAATAGTGAAAGAATAAAAAAGCGTGACAATGTTCTGTGCACAGAACATTGTCCTCTGGACGAGTATCAAATAAAACGCGAGGATTCTGACGTTTTAACCGTTTCACGAAAAGTTTGGCCGTGAAATCCCGAACAATAATTCGTGCTGCAAATTTTCCCGCAGCAGTGTTTAATTTTCCCGAGAGAGTTTGGTACAGGGCAGCGACAAATCCGCGCCATGGATCACTATTCATCTGCGAGCTCTTTTATTAAATATTACCCTCGGTCTATGCTGCCCCCACCCTCCTACTTTCCACATTGCGGTGCAGGAGGCTTACACCCCCACCCCTAACCCCTCCACCCGTCCCCGCCCCGACTTTTCCTTTTTTATTCCCGTCGCTTCTGTATATAAATTCCCCCTCTCGTGGCGGCGGCGGCGTCAGAGTGAAGGAAATAACGCGCTTTATTCAATACGAATTGAACTCATCCGCGAGCAATCAGAGCGTGAATGAAAGAGCGCATCACCGCCGTCATCGTTGTGCAGCGTGAGGGGGAGGGGGGGGGGGGGGGGGGGGGGCGGACGGGAGCTGCTGGGGAGGCGGCGGCGGACCGCCGGGAATACTAAGTTGATACACACAGAGGCTTCTTGCTGGTTGTGAGTATGTTTGTGCAAGGAAGCGGGTCCTGGAGCAGCGGCGAGGCGAAGCGACGATCCGTGGCAAGGAGAGACACAACACTGTGGTGGACGCGTGGCGCGCCGGGTCCGTAGAGAGAGAGAGAGAGGGAGGGAGAGATAAAGAGAGGGGGAGAGATGGAGAGATGTATGGTGGGGTGACACAATCGGGGAGAGGAGGGCGTGCATGCAAGTCTGGTCACGTGGAGTGTGTGTTGTGTGTGTGATCTTATTTCCAAATTCACTTTTCCGTTTCCGACTCAGTAGAGTTGTTGGCGCTCCTCCCCGGCTGGGTCCGGGCCTAACCCACCCAGGCCGACGAGGCGACGTACGTGTTGCCATCGGAGGCCCGGGGCCGGCTATTCTGTTTGCAGTTTTATTGGCTTCATTTCCTGACAAACTTAATAAATTCCGACGCGGAGAATAGAGCAAGGGCACGACGTCGGCGGTGCTGCGGTGGGGGTGGAGGGGGAGCACCGGTCGCAACGCGGCGTCGGCGGCTCGTTTCTCGCAAAGTTTTGCCATTACATATTTAAAGAAAAGGCTCTGCTGCGCGCGGAAGCGAACGAGCGCGACGGAAAATTTTTTCCTTCTTTCACTCGGCTCAACTGAACGTGACCGCTTTGGCGCTAAATAACGAGTCCGAGGCGGTGGTGGGAAACCAGTTCCCCGGGGGGACAGGGGCGGGGTCTATGTGAGTGAGAGAGAAAGGGAGCAGAACGAGTCTATGTGAGTGAGAGAGAAGGGAGCAGAACGAGTAGAGTGAGGGAAGGGGTCGAAGCGGGAGAGAAGGTGAAGAAGAAGATGCCTCTTTTGTTCGAGGGTCACCGATTTTATGGCCTTGATAAAGCATAGCGAGGCAAGCGGATACCAAGTGGAGAGAGAGGGAGCAAGAGACAGAGAGAGAGAGAGAGAGAGAGAGAGAGAGAGAGAGAGAGAGAGAGAGAGAGAGAGAGAGAGAGAGAGAGAGAGAGAGAGAGAGAGAGAGAGAGAGAGAGAGAGAGAGAGAGAGAGAGAGAGAGAGAGAGAGAGAGAGAGAGAGAGAGAGAGAGAGAGAGAGAGAGAGAGAGAGAGAGAGAGAGAGAGAGAGAGAGAGAGAGAGAGAGAGAGAAAAGGAGATGCAGAGAGGGAGAGAGAGAGAGGCCACCGCCGGTTTATATCATTCTATCTGTCGGGATGAATTCGGGATTAAGGCGATGAAGGTAATCTTCGCTGGGACTTTTGCCGGACCGTAAATCAGTGATAATGAGGGCAAGGCAGGCTATCACAGGAAGCAGAGGGAAATTCCTCCCCCATTAAATCAAGCGCGAACCTTACAGCCCCCCCCCCTCTGCTTCGATTGGAAACTTACATTGCGGGGACAGACGACCGCTAACGATTCCTCACGCCGTGAACTCAACCTCTCTCTAACTAATTCACCCTCTTTTCCCCCGTCGCCAGTCCTCAATTTTCATCTTTTAAAAAAGAATGAAAATTTAACGCTCGCGGGGCCGTCCTTGCTCAAGGTTTAATTCAGAACGAAACTCTCTGCCGGCTGCTCCAAACACTTTGTTTAGAGGGACTAAACGGCGCGCGCGTCTCTCCCCGACGGCGACGTGGACTCGGAAACCAGATTAACTCCCGGCCCGGCCCGGCCCGGCTCTGGAGGTGGTGTGTCCGTGCTGCAAACGGTCGGAACGGCTCCTCCTCTCTCTCTCTGTCTCTCTGTGTCTCTCTCCCTCCCTCCCTCCCTCTCTCTCTCTCTCTCTCTCTCTCTCTCTCTCTCTCTCTCTCTCTCTCTCTCTCTCTCTCTCTCTCTCTCTCTCTCTCTCTCTCTCTCTCTCTCTCTCTCTCTCTCTCTCTCTCTCTCTCTCTCTCTGGACCGTCCGGTGGTATGCTGGTCGGCGAATTATCATTGGACTGCCTGCTCCAGAGCCCCACCCCGTGCCGCACGCACTCGGTTCCGCCGCTGCCGCCGCCGCTTCCGCCGCCGTTGCCGCCGCTGCCGCCGCCGCTGCCGCAGCAGAGACACCGTGACAAGGCGCCTGTGATACAGAGGGTAGGCCGTCCCGGCTGACAGCCGTGCGCGGCGGGATTGCCTATCGTGAGTTTCGCAGGCGCTCGCTGCGCCCTCTGATGGTGCGGTTTTCCCCGATGCATTTCGTTTTGTCCGGGAAGCATGTGCCTCCCCCCTCTCCCTCCCCCTTCCCTCCCTCTTCCCCTCCCCTCTGACGCGGAGTGGCAGTTGCTGTCAGGCCTGCCCGCGGTAGCCACAGCATGGCAGAGTTTGTCAAAATTATGCAAAATGAGAAAAGTGTGCGTGTGTGCGTGTGCGTGTGCGTGCATGTGTATGAGAGAGAGAGAGAGAGAGAGAGAGAGAGAGAGAGAGAGAGAGAGAGAGAGAGAGAGAGAGAGAGAGAGAGAGAGAGAGAGAGAGAGAGAGAGAGAGAGAGAGAGAGAGAGAGAGAGAGAGAGAGAGAGAGAGAGAGAGAGAGAGAGAGAGCGGTGGGAGAGAGGGGTACCGTGGAGGGCGTTCTCTCAATGGGTCGCTGGAGAGATTGAGAGCGGAAGGGAAAGGGGGAGGGGGAGAAGCCAGGTGGTGCTTGCTTATACGTCCCAGTTGTTGAGAGGATGAAGTGAAGAGGCAAGGCCTGCATGTGTGTGTGTATATAATACGGAGCATGTGTGCCATGTTAGGGGAGGTGTAGGAGTGGCGGATAGGGGGGGGGGAGGGGGTGAATATAAGCGGGAATTCCGACGGAGAGGGGAGAGAAGGCCAGCGTCATTCGCCACATCATATTTCAGAGGCTACGCGCGAAAAACTTGACACTCGCGCTGGCCTCCCTGTTACACGAACGCCGGAGCAGAAACACACACAACACACACACACACACACACACACATTTGGACGTGCAGGGTGTTGTGGGGTAGCAAGGACGTCACGGAATGTCTGGAGCACGCCCATCTAACGAGGAACCCCGGCCCCCGCTCTCCGCTGTGCGTGAGAATGCAGAAACAGCAGCAGCAACACACTGAGGCAGTGAAACAGCCAAAATCAGTGCCCAAAAGAGTGGGCGATGGAAGTGTATTGGCTCAGTTCCGGAGCACCGCATCGTTCATATCCAGGCATGGAAGCTGTTATTTTGGAGATGATCTTCGAGCCAGATTTTGGAAGATTTGAACCCGCATGTTGCTTAGATTTAGACGATGCGAGAGAATTGCCCGAATTTGCGAGAAAAACACTATCATCGCCCTAATTTGATAAATATGATTCTTACTTTTTTTTTCTATTTCTGCGAGAGCACATCATCAGCAAGGGAAAACCAACATCAACAGACAAGCAACGAGGATGGTACGACAAGAGATGGACCCGCCGCCGCTCTCCTGTCCGACCCGACGGGTTTTTAATTCTGACGCCGAACACAATAAGCATGGAAGCGCGCGCGCGCGGGCCACGTTCGCGCGTGGCATGAAATTTTTAGAGGCGAGTCAGATAGAACACTGAATATAACATGAACATCAACTTCCGCGGAGGGAGGCCGGGCGGGGACGGGTCGCCGCGCCCGCTTCCGGCGGACCAACTTTTCATCTCGCCACCCAGAGTGGCCCCCGCGGTCCTCACCTCACCGCCGCCCCGAATGACCACAGCGACCGCGGCTCAAAGCTGCTGCCGCAGCAGAACACACCCACACACGCCTCCGGCCGCACGCGCTGCCATCAACAGACTGCCCAGGTTCGTGTGAATTTATGTGGTCAAAAACGGAACGAAGAAGAAACCCAGTCGAGGTATGAGAAATTGTGTGTTTGGAACTGCGCCTCACTTCAATAACCACTCGCGCTCTTCGATGAAAAACACGCGATGCCTATCTCCAGCGCTAACCGCCTTCGTTACGACTACTAACTTCCGTTTCGGACATCTCCGGATTACTCTATTTCTCACAGATTCGCGGAAAGTCAAACACAGGTAGTGAGTGCGCCCAGTTTCCTGTTCAGAGCCAGCAGTCGCGGCTTGAAATTACCCCCTGCGTGCGGAAAGTGCGACCCCCTCCCTTTTTTCCTCCGTTTTGTTTTTATCGGTTTTTATGGCCGCTCGGACAGCTGTAATCTGGGTCCACCGTTGTGCTTTGCCGTGTTGTTCCCTCACTCTTTGCTGCCCTGATTGCCACGGGTCTAGACCAGACTGGCTGGCCTTAGCAAAAACACAATAATGAGCAGTGCTGCTTGGGTGCGCCTGGAATCTCCCCCCCTCCCCCCCCCCCCTGCCCCGCCCACTCTTCCATTCCGCGCAAACCTTCACGTCCGCTTCTCCTCTTCCCGTTTTGATTCGCGCGCGGTGGTAATACGAAAGCGGGCGCGCAACGCGGGGAAATGCACCGCAAACGGCCCCGACTTTGAAATATCGCTGGCCCAGCTGTTGGCGCCAGCGTTTGTTATGTACGGCCCCGGCACGGCCGGCAAGGCCTCACAGTGCGGCGCAGGTCTTACCGCAGCCAGATGACCGCCGGAGCCGAGTTTTCGTTTTTCTCAGTCGTGTATCATGGCTCTCCTTTTGGTGTGAGCGCGAGCATTTGGATAACGCAATATTGCACTCGTCCCTGCTGTGCGGGCCCCTTCCATCCCCCCTCTCCCAATCCCTCCTCTCTCTCTCTCTCTCTCTCTCTCTCTCTCTCTCTCTCTCTCTCTCTCTCTCTCTCTCTCTCTCTCTCTCTCTCTCTCTCTCTCTCTCTCTCTCTCTCTCTCTCTCTCTCTCTCTCTCTCTCTCTCTCTCTCTCTCTCTCTCTCTCTCTCTCTCTCTCTCTCTCTCTCTCTCTCTCTCTCTCTCTCTCTCTCTCTCTCTCTCTCTCTCTCTCTCTCTCTCTCTCTCTCTCTCTCTCTCTCTCTCTCTCTCTCTCTCTCTCTCTCTCTCTCTCTCTCTCTCTCTCTCTCACTCACTGTCGCCCAGCCCGGCCCACGGCACGGGGTAAAAAGTGAGTGGGATGCCATTCCTTTCCGTGCCGCTGGCGCCGTGCCGGACGAGTCGGGCGCAATGCGAGAGGCGAAGCGATGCGATGCGAAACGAAGCGGAGCGGCAGCGGCCGCCACGACCATAACAAAATGCGACATGACACGACAACAGCGAGGGCCGCCGACGCCCCCGATGCATAAGGCACAGACCGACTTGACATTTTTCCAACGCTGCTCTTCCATCTCTCTGAGCCACAGCCCGGGGTTTGCAGTGCATCAGTGAGTATTCCAGCTAGAGCCCAGGGCGCAGATTTCAAAGAAAAAGAAGAGGCGCAAAGAGGCTTTATGTGGACGGGAAACAAACCTGAGGACGACATGGCATCCCCTCTGACGCCGCTCCGGTTTTTTTTTCGTTTCATTTGTTTTAACGAACTGTTTGCAGGAAAACCTTATCCTTTTTTTCGTCCTCCTAGACATGTTGCCGGAGTAGAGTACCCTATTCCTATCCACGAATCGGAGATGGATGGAGCGAAGGCCAACATTATTTGAGGACAAAAAAAAAAGAAAAAAATCGTTGCATCAGGAAAGCAGATCTACGAAAAAGAGATTATCTATCTCACGTCAGGTCACTCACCCTCTCTTTGTCCCTCTTGATCCCCTTATCTCCCCCGCCTCCCCTTTCCACCACAGCGCGGCTGAAATAATGCCGGCCTCCGGGAAAATATAGAAGAGTTTCCTTTCCATGCCGTCGTAATGACGAGGGAGAGGCGGGCTGAAACGAGATGATGATATGCCGTGCATATGCCTCGCGTGCATGTGTGTGTGTGTGTGTGAGAGAGAGAGTGAGTGAGAGAGTGGATCCGCCTATGTGTGGTTGGGATTTCAGAGCAAAAAAGGAAGCCACGCGGCAACAACGACATATCGTGTATACCGCCGTTGTATCTGTTGGTATGCGGAGATAAAAAAAAAGGAACGGAGTGAGCACAGATAACATTACTGCACGGAACGTACACTCCTCCTAATCAAAGCGTTGCTTTTTGTTGGCTACATTTGACAGCGTCGGTCTCTCTGGTCTCTGGAAGCGTCTGCGTACTCCCAGAAAAAAATATGGTGTCTTCGATTTTTATTCCTGAACTGTTAAAGGCTATGGTTTACTCAAGCTACATTGAGCTCGGTTCTTGCGGTGTACCTGTAATTCGTGGAGAACAAAAATGGGGTGGTTGGGGGAGATGGGCGCTTACCTGGGCTGCACAGCAGCAGCACGAGGGCGGCCGCCGCCAGAGGAGTCTTCGCGTCGCCGCCTGGAACACAAATGGAATATTAAGACAGGGCACTGTGCTGCGTTTTCCATCATCGTCAGCGCCTCTGGAGAGATTCATCGCAACACTTCTTGCTATATAACTGTTAATTTGTTGTTTTTTCAAAATTTTGGTTGCAATAATAATTTGAACTGCAATTTTAAAATACATTGGGCCACGAGATCTGGCCCTGCGAACCGAGATTGGCCGGCCTGAGCTCAAATAGCGTCTGCTGGGTTGGCAACCACGACTCCGGCATGCACGCGTGTCGTGCGGGCTGGCCTACCCTGCCAATCGCAGGCGCCTCATACGTCACTGTTCACGTCGATTAGGGCATGAGGATGCGGACTCTATCATTGGACAGCGCCTATGATGGCGGCGGGGTTACCAACTTTCCGGGTGGCCCGTGACGGGAACGTGAACTCGTGGATTAGGGGGAGGCCGAGTGGGGGGGGGGGGTTGCGTGGAACAATAATTACAGTCAATTTAGCTCGAATTACGGTGATGAAAACCGATGCCGCGCTGCCGGCTACCTGCTCCAGCGGCGAGCATAATTAGGGCTATGGGCACGGGGGCTAAGGGGGCTGGCGATGGGCGGCGGCTGCGCCCAAAACTTCCTCTCCTTAGGCGGGGCGGGTGGGCAGCACTTCCAGGCTCACTTTAGTTTCGGTTAGATCCACTTACGCGTCTCTCTCTCTCTCTCTCTCTCTCTCTCTCTCTCTCTCTCTCTCTCTCTCTCTCTCTCTCTCTCTCTCTCTCTCTCTCTCTCTCTCTCTCTCTCTCTCTCTCTCTCTCTCTCTAACCCACCCCTTCACCGAGTACCGCTGGGGGCGGTCCGCCATGGCTGCTGCGCTGCTGCCCACGGGCTGTGTGAGTGTGTGTGTATGTGTGTGTGAGTGTGTGAGTGTGTGTGTGTGTGTGTGTGTGTGTGTGTGTGTGTTGTGTTGTGTCCGCTGCCGTGCGCCTGCCTTCGGCCTGTAGAGTGAGCAATCATCATTCTCCATCAATTTCGACACGCTTTACTCGTTTTCCATTTTGTTGCGGGAGGGGGCTGTGAATGTATATCCAGGCCGTGCTGGACTTTCAATCGAATGCCCGGCCCGTCGCGCACTGTTATTGGTTCGGCCCGGCGCATTCCACCCGTGCAGCCACTCCCCCCTCTCCCTCCCCCCTACTCCTGTCATCCTCTCCCTTTTCTCTCCTATTTTCCTCCAGCGTCGAACCCTCTCCAACGCCCTGCACTCGCAACACAAATTTGACGTCGTTGTCCCACCCCCCCGCTCCTACCTATTCCTTCCCTCCCCTCCACACCTCCTCCTCCTCCTCCTCGCCCTTGTCAACTCCGCCATCACCGGGGTTGCGTATATGTGGTTCAGTTTCCCGTCCAAATTGATTATTTTGCCGGTTACCCAGGGCGCGGGAATCTCATCTGCAGGTTATTGCATGCCTGTAATCCGCCTCACCCCCGCACGCGCACGCACGCTCACACACACACACACACACACACACACACACACACACACACACACACACCACTCCGATGCTTGCCGTTATGGTGTTGTAGAGACGTGGCAGAGTGAAAGCTGTGCTCCCCAGTTGATGCCAACGCCCCACTGCAGCAGCCCAACTTGTCTGCTGCCCCCTCCCCCTCTCTCCCTCCCTCCCTCTCTCCCTCCCCCCCCCTCTCCCCCTCCCTCCCTCCTCCCTCCCCAAGCTGCTCCATAGGCGGGCAGCGCAGCATCGGGAGGCGAGCGCGTGAACCCGTGAAGAATTCCCTGCCGGCCAGGCCACGCCGCGCCACGCCTCGTGTGCACAGGGCGGCCAAGGGCGGAGGAGAACTGTTTGCCCATGCATTTTAAAGTGGTGTCGGTGGCGGGGCGTTGCGGGCGTGGGAGGGGGCGCAGTGGCCCTGCCCGGAGGCTTCCCCATCATCTCTTTCTCTACTCCTCTCTCTCTTTCTTTCTGTACCTCCCCCCCCCTCTCTCTCCCTCTCTCTGCGTCCCCCCCCCCCCCCTCTTTCTTTTCTGTCGATGAATTACTTTCCATTAGCGGGGGGAGGGCGGGCTTCCTCGATGACAATGCGAGGTGGTAAAGTAAGTTGACTCAGCCTCCGTCTCCCTCCCACCCACGCCGGCTTCTCCCCCACCACCTTCCTCTGTCTCTCTCGGTCCCCGCCGGCCTCCGCCCTATGGTGGACAGCTCCCTAAGTGGCGTGTCCCAGGGCCGGGTCCATGCCCGGGTCGGGTCGGAGTCCGCAGCGCCGCCATGCCGCGTGCTTGCTGCTGTCAGAGGAAAGAAATGTCGTAATTTGGCGACGGGCTCGCTGATTAAATTTCATCGATTTCTCTTTCTCTCTCCTCTCTTTTCTCTTTTTCGCACCTGCAATAGCGAAATTGGTCCGCGAGGCGACGGCGCGATGGTCGCTGGTCGCTACTGTAAGAGGCCGCATCGTGGGGCGGAGGCAGAGGCGTGGGAGAGGAGAGAGAGAGAGAGAGAGAGAGAGAGAGAGAGAGAGAGAGAGAGAGAGAGAGAGAGAGAGAGAGAGAGAGAGAGAGAGAGAGAGAGAGAGAGAGAGAGAGAGAGAGAGAGAGAGAGAGAGAGAGAGAGAGTGAGAGATAAGGGGCGGGGGGATGAGGATGGGTAAGGATAGAGAGAGACGACAAGGCAGCAACAGCCACAAAACGGCAGTGCGAGTGAGACAGCAGTTTCTCCATTTACTGCCAGCCTCGGTCCCCAGCCGGTACCCTGCTCCCTGATACCGATCGTCTTAGGGTGCCCCCTCAGGTGGGTAGGGACCGATTTCCGATCATCAGCTATTGTTGGTATTGCATACACCCAAAAGTCAAGTATTTTTTACCCACGCGTTTACAAGAAATATGACGTGAGCTTCAAATTCTTATTTACCTGTTGTTGTCCCGTGGAATAGTTCAATGCCGGAACCCAGACTCGAGTCACGGCACCGAGTTACGCCGTACTTTCAGTTTTCTCTTCGATTATAGAGAAAACGAAGAACATCGCAGCAGCCTTTGCAGCAGGTTAGCTAAAGAAAACATTTATCTTGTGTGAGGCTTATTATTTGATTTAAATGCCGACGGTGAACTGTAGCGCGTCAGCTTTCCCCGGGGGAACCACGGCCGGTGTTGGGGTCGGAGGTAAAAGTAGTTTCCCTTCACACCTGCTGTATGTTGGTACCGCCGGCCTCTGAATTAGTGAGGCACGGCCCGGTTTCTGGATTATAGATTGCTCGTTAAATTGTGGACGGGTCGCCACCCCTCCCCGCTGTCTTTGCCGATGTATTTTTAATGGAGTTTTCGGGGGAGGTAAAAGGGTGGGGGAGGTGGGGGGTTGAGATAAGGGGATGCGGACTCAGTGTCACGGGAAGCGCTTGGCGGCCCGCAGAGACAGAGCGAGAGAGAGAGAGAGAGAGAGAGAGAGAGAGAGAGAGAGAGAGAGAGAGAGAGAGAGAGAGAGAGAGAGAGAGAGAGAGAGAGAGAGAGAGAGAGGAAGAAAAGTCCGCCGTGGGAGATGTGACCAACACCTGTCGCCATGGTTTCTCCCCCGGATGGGCGAGCTGTCTCAGCTCTGTCGTGACGCTCTCCCCTCCCCCGGCGGTGAATCAAGAGAGTGGCCCTGGAGGCGGCCAACCTCCACCCACCCCCAGCGGCCGCCCCCGGGCATGCTCCACCCCTCGGGGCGGGTACGCGACGACACCGGGGGTGACCGGGGGCGGCCGGGGGCGGCACGGAAAGGTGTCCGGTCCATGTATGCCAACCCGGGTGAAAGTGCTTATATACCAGGTGTATCATTGGCCCCGGGCAGTTTCAGTTTTAGGCAGTCCCGCAACACACTATCTCCGTCTCTTTCTGTCTCACGCGTCTATATGACTGATATATACTTCATATATACTTCACATATGATATATATATAAGCCATTTTTACCTGGGAACATCCGTACCTTGCATGTGTGTGTGTGTGTGTGTGTGTGTGTGTGTGTGCGAGAGAGAGAGAGAGAGAGAGAGAGAGAGAGAGAGAGAGAGAGAGAGAGAGAGAGAGAGAGAGAGAGAGTAAGAGAGAAAGGGAGGGAGAGAGAGGAGTCCTTCTTATTCGTATCCAGCGCTGCCCCGTGCAGGAATAGAATGGCAAACCGAGAGCCGCCCCTCACCTGCCCCCGCCGCCCCCCGCCTGACCCACCCAAAACTAACATACGTGGGGACTACGGGGCTCAGAGGTCGTGTAAGGCTTTCCAGATGCAGAGGGCTAGAGCGGGCTGGTGCGGCCCCCGGCGGCCCCCGGCGGCCCCCGGCGGCCCCCGGCGGCCCCCGGCGGCCCCCGGCGGCCCCCGGCGGCCCCCGGCGGCCCCGTCGGGGGCCTCACGCGGACGGGCGGGGACATCCAGCACGGCGAAGCCTCGCCTCGGTGGCCGGGCCCCCGCGGCCCCCGACCTGGCCTTCGGCCTCCGTCCTCCGACTCGGCCTCGGGGAGGCTTGGGGAGGGCTTTCAGGGCCTGCGTGGGGGGATTTTATGGCAGGCCAGAGGGCTGGTGCTGCTGCTGCGCCGGGCTGAGGGGTGCGCGCGGGGTTAATACGCACGGGGTACCTGGGAATTCCGTGTCCAGGTGGTGGCGGCCCCTGCTCCCTAGAAATCCACCCCCCCCCCTTTTCCTAGAGAGGGTGGGATTACCGGGAAGGTGACGCTACGTTCTGTCGCGTCCTGCGGGATAAGTGCGGAGGCGGGCCGCTTAGTTCGGAGCACCGTACCCGGCGCGCTTAGTTCCGAGAACCGTACTCGGCGCACGCGGCCCAGATTGCAGGCAGCAGCCCCGTGCATGACATAAGTCCGGTGTGCCATCAGCTACCGACTGCCGCCGCTAGGGGCCGCTAGGTACTCCTGTTGCGAGGCGCGCTTCGTGCCGCAATCCGATGCTTCATTACTGCTTCTGCTTAAGTGCGCTGCAGTTTGACGACTGCTCGCACTCGATTCGGTCCACCAGCTGCAGTTTGACGACTGCTTTGATGACTTTTCGATTCAGTTTGGGAACAAAATGTGTGTGTGTGTGTGGGGGGGTCTTCTGCATTTAGAGCTTGTGTGTGTGGGGGGGGGGGGGGGGGGGAGAGTAGGTGCTCAGCTCGTTGCTCTCGCTTGGGGGACTAGAGGCTGCGGGCGGACCAGCAAAGGAAGCCCGGCCTCTTCCCTCTGTGCGCTGCAGAGACACAAGGCCACACACACACACACACACACACACACACACACACACACACACACAGAGTGGCTGGGAGCTGCCTGCGTGCCTGACACAGACAAAAGGACAGAGTAGCAGTAGATCCGGGCTGGAGGTGGACCCGGCGCGGTGGCCGTGCCTAGCCGTGCCGGCCCGGGCCCGGGCCCTGGTCCTGGTCCGTGGTCCCGCCCTGCCGCTGCCGCCGAGCCGAGCCGTGGCACAGCACTCCGAGCCGAGGAGGATTCAGCGGAGAGGCCATTGCGAGCCAACTTGCCTCGGCATGTGTATATGCGCGCGCACCGAACTAGTGGCACAGCACCGCCGCCGCCACTATGTATAACCGTCTGTAAACGGGGCCGGCGCGAAAAGTTTGCGACAGTTTCACACTCGCGGGGGTCCGCGCTGCGATTTATGCGGTTTACCCCCGCGCGTGATTGAGCGAGCGCGTGCGCGCTCGTGTGTGTGTGTGTGTGTGTGCGCGGCCGAAGCGTAATCTACTCTAGGAAAGGAATGCTCAATAATGGATGACTATTGACACGATTCTTCGCACTCGACCAAACCGGCGCGGTCACAGAGGGGCGGACCCCCAGGGCTCGGTAAACGCAAAAAAAAAAAAAAAAAAAAAAAATACGTTCCGTTTTTCGAACGAATTTTTTTGGTTATTTTCGGTGCGAGAAAAAAAATTGGTGGACCAGCTAACATTTCGTTGGTCCAGGAGAAAGTGTATTGCGTGAGCCAGAGGCAAGAAAAATTGTCGTTCGCTCCTGCAACGAGCCTTTTGCTAACTGAGCGAAATGTTAGTGATCGCAACTAAATTGATTGCTTGCGCCGAAATCAAGCGGGCAAATTAGTTTGGGCAAGTAATCATTTGTCTGCGTGCAGGGCTCGGGGGGCCTGATTAACCAATAATCATGCGGGGCTGCTCGGCTCGGCGGTGTCGGCTTGTGCACAACGCCCACCGCTCGCCGGCCCTCGGCCTCATCCAATTTAAGCCCATCTTCAAATCCATTTCCCGAACGCGTAATACGGAGGCCGGCGCCCGGCGGCGGCCGCGGGAGGGAGATCGGCAGGGAAGCGCTGGAGCCCGCTGGAGCCCACTGGAGCCCGCTGGAGCCCGCTGGAGCCCGCTGGAGCCCGCTGGAGCCCGCTGGAGCCCGCTGGAGCCCGCTGGAGCCCGCTGGAGCCCGCTGGAGCCCGCTGGAGCCCGCTGGAGCCCGCTGGAGCCCGCTGGAGCCCGCTGGAGCCCGCTGGAGCCCGCTGGAGCCCGCTGGAGCCCGCTGGAGCCCGCTGGAGCCCGCTGGAGCCCGCTGGAGCCCGCTGGAGCCCGCTGGAGCCCGCTGGAGCCCGCTGGAGCCCGCTGGAGCCCGCTGGAGCCCGCTGGAGCCCGCTGGAGCCCGCTGGAGCCCGCTGGAGCCCGCTGGAGCCCGCTGGAGCCCGCTGGAGCCCGCTGGAGCCCGCTGGAGCCCGCTGGAGCCCGACCCGCTGGAGCCCACTGGAGCCCGCTAGAGCCCGCTGGAGCCCGCTATGGAGCCCGCTGGAGCCCGCTGGAGCCCGCTGGAGCCCGCTGGAGCCCGCTGGAGCCCGCTGGAGCCCGCTGGAGCCCGCTGGAGCCCGCTGGAGCCCGCTGGAGCCCGCTGAGGCCCGCTGGAGCCCGCTAGAGGCCGGCCGGAACGCCACCTGTGTCATCTTTGCGGGTCCTGATTAATCGTCTGACATGGCCGCTCGCTCAAACACCGATAGTCACTGCAGGCGAAGCGGCCGATTAGCGGGGTAGGGTGGGGTGGTCGGGAAGAGGGTGGAATAAGGAGGGTATGGGGAGGGGAAGGAGGGATGGTGTGGTAGGGAGGGAGGGTGTTGGAGGGAGGGATGGTGTGGTAGGGAGGGAGGGTGTTGGAGGGAGGTATGGTGTGGGAGGGAGGGAGGGTGCTGACGGAGGCCACTTTCAAACCCGGCGTGGCTGCTGCGCTGTGCCGCACAGCCGGGAGAGGTCTCCAGAGGTCACCAGAGGTCACCTCACCTGACCCTACTCAAACCTAAACGCTCTGAGACGGGTCTGCGCGCTACCCCCCTCCGAGTGTCGGAGGCGGCGGCGAGGGGCGCCGACTCGTATAGTACATCGTATACACAAAACAATTATATCTCCTAAAATACTTTATAATATTTATAATACTAGGCTGCCCAAAGGCCAATCGCGGGCGAATTTGTGTCACGTGTTTCGTAGTGGTAGTTTCGTAGTGGTAGTTGAAAAAATAAAAGTTGCCGGGACTCCGACGTCAGCCGGCCGCCGCGTCAGCCGTGGCTCATTGCGCCGTTCCTGCCTTTTTCATTTATCCTGTTTCGCAGTCGGTTGTACCCCCGCCCCGTGTAGCTTAGTTTGTGTGTGTGAGGGTGTGTGTGGTGTGTGTGGGTGTGGGTGTGGACGTGTGTGCGTGCGAGGGGGCCCGGGACGTGGCCGGGACAGGCTGCTGCCCGTGATGAGCCTTTGGCGGCCTTTGCTTTCGCAGTCTGTCTCTCCCCCTGTCTCCTCGTCTCTCTTTCTCTCTCTCTCTCTCTCTCTCTCTCTCTCTCTCTCTCTCTCTCTCTCTCTCTCTCTCTCTCTCTCTCTCTCTCTCTCTCTCTCTCTCTCCCTCTTTTCTCCCGTTTCCTCTCTCGACGCAGACTGATGCAGACACGACCCATAAGACAAGGACAAGACAGCCGTCAGGGGAGGGGGGTGTGGGGGTATAAAGATCGCAGGCACAAAGCCCGGCCCCCCCCCTCCCACCCCCTCCCTGCCCCTTCGCAGCGCACAGCCATCATTGCAGCGCGGGCCGGCTGCCGACTCGGTCGGGGCACGTCACTCTGCAAATGCGACGCGACTTGATTTCACCGGATTGGAGTCGCCGACACGTCCGGAGCCGGCCGGAGCCGACGTGGGGCCGAGGAGGCCGCCGGGGCCCCGCCTAGAGCCCCGCTCCGTGCTGAGTCGTCTCCGTCCGCTTCCGGCCCCGTCGGGGGTCCGTTGGGGTCCCAGCGACCCCCGCCCGCACCCGTAGGAGGAGGCCCCACGGGGCCGCGCTATCCGAGCTGATAGCGGACCCCCGCTGAGCGGCTTGTCCCGCCCCCGGCCGCCCCCGGCCGCCCCCGGCAGGGACTCTGTCACCCCTTGCCACCGCCTGCCTCCTCTGCTACGGGCCTCGTCCCGTCGCCTCGCTCCCCCTGCCGGCCCCAGCGGCTCGGGAACGGCTCGGCTTGGACGCCGCCTTGGCCTACACCACCGTATAACCAACCCCTCCAGCACTTACTCCTTTGGACGTAACCGAGGCTAGAGCACCTCCCCTCCACACACACACACACACACACACACACACACACGCACTGTCGTTCACCCGAATAATGTCACTGCGTTGGGTCGATAGTCCGCAATACTGCGACTGCGAGGGTGAGCCTGTGGACACGCCACGGGAACCGGGCCTGCTGTACGCCCCATGTTGTGCGTGTGTGTGTGAGTCTGTGTGTGTGTGGTACATGCCCAAATGGGCAGGTGATTTGTACCTCCGGAACAAAATTACCGCCCGAGTATTATCCCCCGTTAGTCTGGACCCACCTTTAAGCACCGTAGTAGGTCGGTAGGTTTTTATTATGGTGACGTGTGGAAAACAAAACACGTGCACTCGGTTAGCGAAAACAGCCGGCGAAACGCATTTTGTAGAGAGTACTTTTTTTTTCTGTGGGCTGTGAGAGTAAAGGTGCTCGGACGTTGTTCGGCGCGAACCCGCTGCTGTGTGACATCATGACGTATCGACCCTTCACTAAATGCAACCCCATTAAGGGGGCATTGTAACCACCGCCACTGCCA
The DNA here is from genome assembly GCA_038380765.1 of Odontothrips loti. Lineage (NCBI taxonomy): Eukaryota > Metazoa > Arthropoda > Insecta > Thysanoptera > Thripidae > Odontothrips > Odontothrips loti. The sequence goes on from CM076253.1 coordinate 7,731,203, forward strand.
CTGCCGCCGCCGCTGCTGCTGCAGCTTTTGCCGCTGCCGCTGCTCCTGCCGCTACTCCTGCCGCTACTCCTGCCGCTACCGCTGCACACGGCGCTCCGGTGCGCCACATTCGCTGCGTGGCGGTGCGGTGTCACTGCGGGGGCGGAGGGAAGGGCAAGGCTCGGCGGGATGGAATGAGTTTCTGCCCCTTCCCCCCCCCCTCCCACGGCCTGCCCTCTATATGCTGCTCAGGACACAGGGCCATCACACTGAGTGAAGCCCGCACCGGCCTCCTGCGGCCGCCCCGCCACGCCCCGCCACGCCCCGCCACGCCCCGCCACGCCCCGCCACGCCCCGCCACGCCCCGCCCCGCCACCGTGACGCCCCACATTGACCCCACCGCGAGGCACCGGCACGTGCGTCCCTCTCCAGGACGCCTTCATGAGTAATGGATATAGACAATGCTCATACCACCATTCAATAATTCATCGATCCGCAAAATCCTCGTTAAAACGGCTCATTTTGTCTCCCATGTTCGTATGTTTGTTGTGATCGGGCGCACCGACGCGCCGTGCCCCCCCCCCCCCCCCCCCCCCCCCATCACGGGCATGCAATGTGTTCCCTTATTTATGTAGTTCGGCGTTCAGTGACCACTTGCCCCGCTTGCCCCGTACGAGCCGGGCTGGACATGTCCGCTCGGACCGTCGCGTCCACCCGGTCTGCGACCATCCATGCAACCCACATAATTCAACAAGGAACAAGGGGAGTACACAGCCAGTTGACGAGCCGAGCACGCTAGCTCTGTCTTTCTCTTTCTCTATTGGATGGAGTGAGAAAGCTGAATTTGAACTCGGTTTTGAGACTGGTTGCTGCATTTCTGGATTGTAGAATCACGCCCGGTACTCTGGTAGGGGTACTATGCGAAAGTCAGGAAGGTTTGAAAAACTTCTCACAGAGACTTTCGGTTTTGGCGTAAGGGGCAATATTGGAAATTAAAAGTCCGATCTTGGGTGAAACTATAAGGTCACTCCGTGCCTGAAAAGATTACACCAAAAATTCGTGAGGCCATAAAAAGTCGAGAAATCGCACAAAAAAGTTAATTTTAAAACTTTTAAAAATTGACCCTCTAGGAAGAGAAGAAGGTACATTGATGTTTCTCAGAGGGGTCCGTTAGCGTTTCTTCCGTCTTACCAAAAGACCTTGCGAAAAAAAAAGTTGGACCAAAAACCGAAAGCTCGCACCCAGCGATCCCTTCGAGAGCGCAGGATCCTGGTGCACTCATGGCGCCTGATGGGTAGGCAACGTGCGTGCACGCGTGTCGTGCGGGCTGGCCTACCCGGGCAGGCGTCTGCTCCGGCCACTCCACTCTGACTGCCCCTGACACCTCGCGCGCCGATGTAAACTACAACCATCGCGGTAATGCGCAGGTAGGCGGGCGGGCCCCGGTGGGGAGCCAGTGGAGCCAGCGGAGCCAGCGGAGCGCACCGGCGACGCCAAGAGCGCCAGCAGCGTGGTGCTCACACAACACGCGCCAAAGCCGCTGCCTCTCCGCTGCACGCTCTCCGCCGTCTGCAATTTTACAAAGAAGCTCGCGCGACCATCCTTCTTAGACAGGGGGGAAAGGAAAAGAAAGAGAGAGACACAGACAGACAGACACACAGACACTGTAAATGAAAGAGAAATGATCATCGTTCAGCGCCAAATCATCACTTTTCATGTGCGCCGAGATAACGGCATGACAAGTGCTGCTCATCATATTAAACGAACCATCATCATTGTTTAAATAACGATGATCGTCATTGTTTCAGTTACAGTGAACAGACAGAGCGAGAGGGAGAGAGAGATTTATTCACCATCCCCACCACCCGCCGCCGCCGAATCGCCGCCCCCCGCAGAGCTTGGCGCTGACGGGTCTTGCAAGGAATGCCAGCGAATGTCACGCAGGCAAATAATGTTCCCTGCCGCCGCCGCCACTGCTGTCCCAGGAGGGAATGAGACAGAGTGAGAGAGTGACTGAGTAGGGGCGGGCGGATGGAACGGAGAGGGATGCAGCGACCGCCACCGAGTGAGAGAGAGAGAGAGAGAGAGAGAGAGAGAGAGAGAGAGAGAGAGAGAGAGAGAGAGAGAGAGAGAGAGAGAGAGAGAGAGAGAGAGAGAGAGAGAGAGAGAGAGAGAGAGAGAGAGAAACGCACACACAGAGAAGAGTGAAGCCGGCAGCCAGCAGCAGAGCATCCAAATACGGTTCCATTTAATTCGTTGCCTTGCCATGTGTGTGCGCGCGCGCGCTCCGAGGCACAAAAAAAAGAGCAACGAATGTGGGTAGAGCAGGCGGTGCCCGGCGGTGCCCGGCGGTGCCGGCGGTGCGCGGGGGCCCATACATGTGGCATTGCACCGCCCTCGGGGCCCACATGGCCCGCGGCCCCCGCCCCACACAGTCCGGCACCTGTTACCCTTTTAACTCGGGCGGCGCAGCGCACAATGCGTTTTCTGCTACCTCTTCCTGGCGGCGGCAGCGGCGGCAGCAGCGGCAGCGGCGGTGGCAGCGGCGGCGGCAGCGCGGCAGGCAGGACGCGAAGATATGGTTATGCCCTTGCCGCTATCATCCCGCCCTTGTTTTCCCACTCGCCCCGCTCTCTTTGCCCGGTACTGTCTCCTTGCCGGGGGTGTGTTTAGTTTCCTCGCTGCGGCCCCCGACTCCCGCGCGCACAGCGGCGCACAAGTCCTCCCAAGACCGCAGACCGGCGGCTGGACTCTCTCACTCTCTCTTTCTCTCTCTCTCTATGATTCTCTCTCCGTCTCTCACTATGTCTGTCTCTGTCTCTCTTGGCACTAGCACCAGCGATCCTCCTCGGAATCCTCTGCGCCATACCAATTAATGGAGAGAGAAGCCGTTTTTCCCTACCCAGAGAGTAACCACGTAAGCCCCCCCCCCTCGCCCCCACCCCCTAAACTCTTCCCTAGACTGACTTCTCCTTTATAAACCCCTTTTCCCGTGTCCTTGATTCCTTGCAAATGTGGCGTAGGACAATCTCGGCAAGATCGTCGTCGTCGACTCGGATTTTCGCTGTCTCTTCCTCCCTCCCGCTCTCTCTCTCTCTTCTCTCTCTCTCTCTCTCTCTCTCTCTCTCTCTCTCTCTCTCTCTCTCAACCACCCACACAAACGGGACGAGGAAAATAATGTGGGAGGAGTAGCCGTGGCGAGGCGGAGAAAGGAATACGGTGGAGACGAAGACGAGACTTGGTCAAGGGAACCGAGGAAAGGAGGAAGGGGGGGGGGGAAGGAGATAGGGGTGACACCACATGGATGGAGGAGGGGGTGAGGGTGCGGCATGCTGCGCGCCGCCTGCTTGCGGTCACACATATGGGAAGAGCGATTCCCCCCCCCCCCTTTTTCATCTTCGCCCCCTCCTCCCCCTTTCCCCTCACACCTGCCGCCCCGACCTAATATGCATGTATGCACCTGCGCTATGCGCTTTGGGGAGCGCGGGCCGCCGCTGCTGCTACGACTCCCGCTGCTGCCGCCGCTACCCCCGCCCCTGCCGCCTGCCGCCGCCGTGCGGTTTGCGGCCGTCAGGGAGCCGGCGAATAATGAGGAAAATAATTGCAATAATAAGAGAACGGGGCGGCGTCTGCAGAACGCTGCTGCTGCCGCCGCCGCTGCTGCCGCTGTCGCCGCCGCTGCCGCCGCTGCCGCCGCTGCCGCCGCTGCCGCCGCACCACCAAGGCGTCGTCTTTCCACTGTTATTTTTGTTTACTTCTCGTTTGGCGAGGCGAAGACGGGCTGAGCGCCGAGCGGGTGCGTGGAAGGGGTAAAGGAGGGGGGGGGGGAGAGAGAGAGAGAGAGAGGGGTGGGGTGCGCATGCATAGGGGAAGGGAATAACTAACCCGAGCCTGCTGTGTGCTCTACGGTGCTGGGTTGGATCCACCGCCCGCGTTGGGCCGTTGCTCCGCGGCGGTACGAGGGAGTATAGCGCTCAGCGCGGCCCAACTCGGCACACCAACTATTCAGTATTCATTATCGTGGCTCACGCTGTGTGTGTGTGTGTGGCCGCCCGCGTCTTAGGATTAGATACAACATTTCGCCGTCGGATAAGCCTATATCCCCGCTGCCGCCGACGTCGGAAACTCAAACGTACACACATCGCACGGGCGGGCGGGGTTGCGGCGGGCGAAATGAATTGTTTACATCGTCTGCCACACAACGCAAGAATACGAGAGGAATTTGACGGGGCACAACTGTTTGTCTGTCTCTCTCTTCCTCATTCTCTCTGTACCTGTCTCTTCCTCCCTCCCTCCCTCCCTCCTATCTCGTTAGCCCTCGTTCACGTGTAAACGAGCGGATTACTCGGCTTGCTAATCCGCCCCGGGAAAACGCTCGGGACGATTCCGCGGAATCAGAGACGCGGTCTCTTATCGCCGAACCGTCCGCCATCACCGCACGCGTCACTCTCTCTCTCTCCCGCTCGCAGCTTCTCTTCTCTCTTTCTACCCCCCTCCCCTCCTGCCCCTCTCTCCCTCTATTGGTCAGAAAAATATGTAAAAGATTATCACTCCAATGTACGCGCGATTTTTGACGAGCGCACCCTCGGTTATGCGCAGCGGAAAAATAAAACCATTATAGACGTCCCCATGTGAAACATGAAGCTGCAGTTGGGCGAAGGAGGATGAGGAAAGAGAGAGAGAGAGAGAGAGAGAGAGAGAGAGAGAGAGAGAGAGAGAGAGAGAGAGAGAGAGAGAGAGAGAGAGAGAGAGAGAGAGAGAGAGAGAGATGCTGCACTAACAAGCTGAGGGAGCAGAGGCAGGGCCAGCCCGATGAGCCAAAGATTAAGCCCAGATCCGTCAGGGTCGGCACCATTCATTTAGCCTGCTTTCTTTCACAGGCTCCCCTCCCCCTCCCCCCTTTCTATCCATCCACTCTCTCGTGCCGATCCCTTCTCTCCCCCCCCCCTCACCCCCTCCAACCCTCCGCACCAGTCAGTGGCTTAAGCGTTGGCCAGAGTTTACGACTTCACGAAGGCCCTCCCCTCCTCTCCTCCCCCTTCCTCTCCTCCCCCCGCCTCTCGTACAACTATTGAATACGCACGTGGGAGGTAAGCCAAAATGCCTTGTAAGCGGATAACTCAGCAAGGCCAAGTCCGTTTTGGTCCGAACGAAATCGGGCCGGCGCTGCTGCTGCGTTGTAGGGGGGGGGAGGGGGGGGCAGGGTGAGGCTCTCTAGGAGGTGGAGGAGGTAGACTGAGGGGTTGAGGAGGGGGAGGGGGCGAGGGGTTGGAGACGAACCGCAACCGAACAATGCCAAGTGTACTTAGCAACACGATTCGAAGCGACGGACATAAGCGGAGGAGTACCAAGCGCCTGGCCACATAATCGAAATCGAAACATTTGGCGGCCGTCGTGCAAAAGTCCGGGGAGCAGCGCAGAGAGCGGTAGTTGATGTTTTATGAAAATGTCGTTAGCGCTCTGTTGGCCGTGAGTTTGCGGGTGCGGCAGCAGTCGTAGCAGCGGTGGCAGCGTCAGCAGAGAGAGAAAGAGAGAGAGAGAGAGAGAGAGAGAGAGAGAGAGAGAGAGAGAGAGAGAGAGAGAGAGAGAGAGCTGCGGAGAGAGCGGCGCCGACCTCCGCACTTGGGAATCAAACCGACCAACTCGAAGAAAAGAATAGGCGGAGCGGTCAGGTCCGATGAATTCTTTTCTCGTGCAGACAAGGAGATAAATTACACTTCGGTTATGGCTGTTTGCCTCCCCCCTCCCACCCCCCCCCCCCCCCCCCCCCGTCTCTCTCTCTCTCTCTCTCTCTCTCTCTCTCTCTCTCTCTCTCTCTCTTCTCCTCCTTCGCTTCCTCTCTCCATCTCTCTCTTTTCTGCTGCCTCCCTTTTCCATTTCCTCTTTTTCTCCTCTGTCCTTTCCCTTCTCTTTCTCTCTTGCATGGCCGTTGAGCCCCTCGGTGGTCTTAGCGCCTGTCCCTAACTTAAGGGCGAGTTCCTTGCATATCATTTTGGGCGGGGCGCCGAATGAAAAAGCCGTTCATATAAATGTGATCATTGTAATTATACAATGAAAGCAATTAAACTTACTCCTTTGGCCGGGCTTGGCTCTGCATTCCGAGGCAGATAAATGGACGCAGCGGCCGAAAGCGGCGAGGCAAGCCCGGGGGAAACGGAAAAATAGGACGGAACGGAGGGAGGGGGTGGGGGAGACGCGGCGAGCAGGAACGGAACGGGAAGATACGAAGGGAGAAAAAAATATGGGGGCTGCACCCGAGGGAGGAAGGGGAGGGGGGACTGCATGAACAACACCCTCAAAACTCCCTCAGATACTCGCCGCTTCATCCCTCCAGGAGCTGTTTTTCTCCACGTTAAAAGCTATCAATATTTTCTGGCCCACCGATAAACCGATTCCACTTCCGCCAGTGCAAACAGAATAATCGAGTGCTGGGCCGCACACAAAGCGAGGCGAGAAGTGAGGGAACCCTCCGGGGGGGTAGGCCGGTGGGTAGAGGCCACAGCAGGCCGCCGGGAAATAGATATTTGATCTTCGCGGCACTCTAGACGCGCGCTCCGAAATAGATATTTGATCTTCGGCGCTCTCGAGCGGCGCGCGCCGAAAAGAATCCCACTATACGTCTTTCCCACCACCAAACTTTGCGGCGGACGAGCCGCTACTGTTTGCGACTTCCGGCGTCATCAACTTGAGACATTGTTCTACGCCGTGCCAAGTCTCCTCAACACACACAGACACACACACACACACACACACACACACACACACACACACACCTACATACTGCCAACTCAAACACACAATCTCTCTCTCTCACACTCACACACACACAGGCGCGCTGGCACCAGCTGCTACCGAGCCAAAGCTCCCCAAGAAGAAACAACAAGTCGCTCGGCGCGGTAGTGAGCCGGCCCGGTGCAGTCCGGTGCGGTCCGGTGCGGTCCGGTGCGGTCCGGTGCGGTCCGGTGCGGCCCGGTGCGGCCCGTGCGGCCCGGTGCGGCCCGCTGCGGCCCGGTGCGGCCCGGTGCGGTCCGGTACGTGAGCGTACTCACCATGTCGTCGTTGTGGATGCACCCGGCCCGGGGCCCCGGGGTCCGCGCTACCCCCGAGGGGGCCCCGCCGTGGCGCGGCCAGCCTCACAGAGGATGCTGCCTCGCTCGGCCGCTGCTGCCGCCGCCGCCGCTATGCCCCCGGCGTGGCCGGTGTCGCCCTGGCCGCCGCCGTGCGCCGCCACCTCCCCGATGCAGCCGCGACCACCATGCCGACGCCGCCGTGGGAGACGGCCGTGACAGTCCAGCACCGCGGCGTAGACCGTACACCCCGGCCCCGTCCTCTACCGCGTGCCGCGCGCCAAAGTCACGGGGAGCCGAGACGCGCCGACGGCGTAGCGAGCGATGCGGCGTCCCGTCCCGTGGCGTCCGTCCGCGGACTGGCCCTGGGGGGTGCGGCGTAGCGCGGCGTGGCGCAGCGTAGCGCGGCCCGAGCCAGACTCCCGCCCCGACAACCGCCAGCGCCCTCCCCTCCCCGGCCCTCCCGGCAGCAGCCCCGCTGTCTCTCTCTCTCTCACTCTCGAGGCCCCACCACCAGCTCAGGGGGGTGGGAGGGGCAGCCTCAATCGATGCGGGTTGGAGTATTTGTAACATCCCTCCTCTTCCCTCTCGCGCGCTCTCCCTCTGCCTGGCCCTCTCCATCTCTCTCTCTTTACCTCCCCCCTCCCCCTCCTGCTCCGTCTATCTCCCTCGCAATGTCACTCTCACCCGCACATGGCGCGCACAGGTCTACCTCCAGTAGCCGGCCCGGCCCGGCAGTGTGTGTGTGTGTGCGCACGTATGAGAGTAATCTTCTCCTCTCTCGTCGCCTTCTCCTCAGCCCCCCCCCCCCCCCCACCCAGCATCCGCTGCTGGACCGCCCCCAACCCTTCCCCGCGCACAATCACCCCCGGCGCCCCCGCGGCCCCAGCGGCCCCCGCAGCCCCCGCGGCCCCCTTTCAAGCAGCAGCGGGAGACCGTGGCCGTTCTTTGGCGGTGGCGAGTGGACGCGCCGCCATTTGTTGATTGTTCTAAAAGTGACTGGAGACGAGGCCACTCTGCTTCCGCCCAGCCTGTTGGCCCAGCTCCGGCCTGCCGGAGCCTGCCTGGAGCCTGCTGGAGCCTGCTGGAGCCTGCTGGAGCCTGCCGGAGCCTGCTGGAGCCTGCTGGAGCCTGCTGGAGCCTGCTGGAGCCTGCTGGAGCCTGCCGGAGCCTGCCGGAGCCTGCCGGAGCCTGCTGGAGCCTGCTGGAGCCTGCTGGAGCCTGCTGGAGCCTGCTGGAGCCTGCTGGAGCCTGCTGGAGCCTGCTGGAGCCTGCCGGAGCCTGCCGGAGCCTGCTGGAGCCTGCTGGAGCCTGCTGGAGCCTGCTGGAGCCTGCTGGAGCCTGCTGGAGCCTGCTGGAGCCTGCTGGAGCCTGCTGGAGCCTGCTGGAGCCTGCTGGAGCCTGCTGGAGCCTGCTGGAGCCTGCTGGAGCCTGCTGGAGCCTGCTGGAGCCTGCTGGAGCCTGCTGGAGCCTGCTGGAGCCTGCCGGAGCCTGCTGGAGCCTGCTGGAGCCTGCTGGAGCCTGCTGGAGCCTGCTGGAGCCTGCCGGAGCCTGCCGGAGCCTGCCGGAGCCTGCTGGAGCCGGAGCCTGCCGGAGCCTGCTGGAGCCTGCTGGAGCCTGCTGGAGCCTGCTGGAGCCTGCCGGAGCCTGCCGGAGCCTGCTGGAGCCTGCCGGAGCCTGCCGGAGCCTGCCGGAGCCTGCTGGAGCCTGCTGGAGCCTGCTGGAGCCTGCTGGAGCCTGCTGGAGCCTGCTGGAGCCTGCTGGAGCCTGCTGGAGCCTGCCGGAGCCTGCTGGAGCCTGCCGGAGCCTGCTGGAGCCTGCCGGAGCCTGCTGGAGCCTGCTGGAGCCTGCTGGAGCCTGCCGGAGCCTGCTGGAGCCTGCTGGAGCCTGCTGGAGCCTGCCGGAGCCGCCGCTATGGCTGCCTTTGAGGCGCTATGGCAGTGCACGGCACACGGCACAGGACCTCCTTCCCAGTCCGCACTGCACGGCCTCTGCTTGAAGGGTCCTTTCGGTCCTTTGGCCCTTTGAAGGGCTCAAGCGCCAAGTAACGATGCCGAGGAGAACGTCGGCGCCGGCGCAGAGAGAGCGAGAGAGCGAGAGAGAGAGAGAGAGGGGGGGGGGGGTAGTGAGAGATAGATAGAGAGATAGAGCCCCCCCCCCCCCCCCCCGGGCACGGGCTGGACCTGGCCCGGTGGACCCGGCTCTGCCTGTCCTGTCCCCCGCCTCGGTAGGGCCTGCGTATAGGTATGGGCGGGGACGGGGTGTTGGCGGGGCGGCGGGGCGGCGGCGGGGGTGTATGTGGAGCAGGACAGGGTTGGGTGAGGCCGGGGCGGGGCCGGCGGGGCCCCCACCGGCCACTATATCAGATTGAAAAGCCGGGTGGCGCTACGCCGTTACACACCTCCCTTCGCTGTTTGCGCGCCACGCACCTGTCCGCGCCGTCCTCTGCGCGTGCGTGCGTGCGTGTGTGTGTGTGTGTGTGTGTGTGTGTGAGAGAGAGAGAGAGAGAGAGAGAGAGAGAGAGAGAGAGAGAGAGAGAGAGAGAGAGAGAGAGAGAGAGAGAGAGAGAGAGAGAGAGGGAGAGAGAGAGAGAGATACTGTATGGGAGTGTGCAGGAGTGTGCGTGCGTGTCCTTTCATATTGCCTCTCGCGCGCTGTGTGCACACCGCCTACAGTCCAACAGCGCGACGATAAGAAAAATAACAATAACAGCTGTAGTAATAATAATAAAAAAGATTTCAACTCGAGAAATCCACTTATTATAATATCCCGCACGCAAACAGACAGACGAACACCGGTGTGAGCGAAAAGTTTTTTCCCCCTTCTTCTTGTACCCGATGAAGTTATCTCTCTCTCTCTCTCTCTCTCTCTCTCTCTCTCTCTCTCTCTCTCTCTCTCTCTCTCTCTCTCTCTCTCTCTCTCTCTCTCTCTCTCTCTCTCTCTCTCTCTCTCTCTCTCTCTCTCTCTCTCTCTCTCTCTCTCTCTCTCTCTGCGTCGCGGCAGCATATATGTGAGGTGCGCCTGAAAGCGCAAACGGAACAAAAGTTTGTCCCCTCGTGCACCAGCGGTCCCCGGTCGGTCCCCGGTCGGTCCCCGTCGGTCCCCGTCGTCCCTCCCTACCCGGAGTAGGCCTTGAGCCCCGCTTTCCGCCGCAGCTACGCGGGGAAACTATATAACCAGATGGCGAGAATTTCTCAAGGAAACTTTCTGAGGCCGGGACGACATCCTCCACCTCTTTATCTGCCTCTGTCTCTCTGTCCGTCTCTGTCTCTCTTTTGTCTGTCTCTCTCGCTCGCGGCACTCTTTCTCTCGCACGTGTTGCGCCGCGCTCTTCGCTTTGTTGAATAGATAAGAGTTTAGAGCGCCCCCGCGGCACGCCCTCGGCGTATCCAGCGCGCCGTGTGTGCCGTGTGTGCCGCGTGTGCGTGCGCGCGTGTCACGTCCGCGAGTCATGTGTGCACACGTGTGTCACGTGAGTGCTACACACATGCGGGCCAGCCAAAGCGGGCGCCAGTCCCTGAACAGTACAAACACAGCGCCCGTCCCCGGCCGCACAGAGAGCCACTTGGGCCGGGCCGGGCCGCGGCAAGAGGCTGCCAAGTTGTTGTGCGGCGGGCCGGGCCGGGCTGTAGCGGCACGGTGAATCGGTCCGCCATTCGGGCCGCGAGGAAGCGAGGCAGCGAGGCCAGCGGGCCTTAATACCTGGAGCCGGGCTGGAGCCGGGCTGGAGCCGGGCTGGAGCCGGGCTGGAGCCGGTGTAAAAGGCACCACTTACCCCCCTGAAACTGTACCCCCCTACACCATCCCTAGGGGCCATGTACCCCCCCGGGGGGTACACCATCCCTAGGGGCCGTGTACCCCCACCAACCGACTCGGGGGTACACCATCCCTAGGGGCCATGTACCCCCCGGGGGGTACACTACCCCTAGGGGCCGTGTACCCCCCACCAACCGACCGGGGGGTACACTATCCCTAGGGGCCGGGGGGTACAGTTTTAGGGGGGGTAAGTGGTCCCTTTTACACCGGGCTGGAGCCGGTGAGAGGACCCTTTCGCTCCCGGGCCGAGGCTCGACCGGGGCGCAAGCTCAGCGTCGGAACGGCAGGGTGGGCTACACTGGGCCACACCGAGCCGGTAGGTAGGTAGCACTGTCTCAATAATACATCACACTGCTGCTCTCTACACGTCTGGCCTCGGGGGCGGCCGGGGCGGCCGGGGGCGGCCGGGGGCGGCCGGGGCGGCCGGGGGCGGCCGGGGGCGGCTGCCGGAGCTGGCCGGCCGGGGCCGGGGCGCTGGCGTTTACCTCATCCACATTGCAGGAGCAGCGCTCTCTACAAGTGTTCGCCGTTGCACCGCGCTTGTCCGGGCCGCAGCTGCTGTTTGGCTTTAGTGTGATACGCCTCACAGCGGCCTCGGACCTGATGGTGACGATTATATTAATAGGCTATTCAGATCGATATACGATGCCTAGGGGGTTGTTCCAGACAAAATAAAACATTGAAATAAAAAAATGTTTTTTTTAACAAAATATGTAACAAGACAGGCATGGAGAACGCTTTACCGTTCTAGGACAGGCTCGTTCTTTGGGGTTGTTCAGATACCACGTGGACACATTTAGAGGGGAAGAGGGGTTCACGAAATGTCCACAACTGTCCAGGTGAATTCAAATGATGAAAAGTTTTGATTTTTTTTTAAAGTGATGAGCTCGTTACACTCATGCACTATTGGTCGAATTTGTTTTTTCGCGGTTTTCCTCTTTTCTCTATTAATTAGTAGAAAGCGTTTCATTTCAATAATTTTTTTAAATTCAAAAGTATATTGAATCCTCAAGATTCAGACCCTGCAAATAAAAAATACAACAACAACAAAAAACGGCAAAAATGGGTGGGTCCTACCTCGTCCCAGACTTCCGTCCGGAACCGTTCCTGCTTAACTTCGGTGTTCGGATGGGAACCGGTGTACCAGGAGTTGACCGCCGCTAAGACACAGGCACGACGCAGCCACCTTGGTAGGCAGGCTTCCGCAACGGCCAACATCGCCCCTTCCGCTGACCAGATTTCAGGAGTCAGCCCCCTTCGACCAGCCAGTTGGTCTGTGGCCGTGAGGCCACTCCCTCGCGGATTGAGAGGGAGGTAGGATGCCCAGATCGTACACGGCCGAAGCCGATTGTACTCTACTCTTCTACGCCATGTATCCAAGTAGGTGTTGCCCGAATACTCCAGATTCCGAGGCCTTACGCTTGAAAAATGTAGAAGGCCGAACCCTAGGCCTCTACATTTAACTTCTGCCGAGTCTTGGCAAGCACCATTCCCCTGCTCGGGCGTCGAACCACTGAGTCAACGAGTGTATTCAACCTCCGGGGAATGGCCGCGGCCCAACGTCCGCGGTCACTCAGACAACACACTTTGAACAAGTTCATTTGGTATATTTTACCCACCATCCTCGGTCGGCAGACTTCAGAAAAATTTTGACTCCGGCAAAGAGTTGAACCCCGAACCTTACGGTCCTCGATCGATCCGCTGGCCCACTACGCTACGGAGCTGCGATGGAGGCCTCCAGCGCGCTGCCGGTACTGTAGCCACTGTTGTCCCGCAGACAGCTGAATCGTTGGCTCGCGCAGTGTGCTCTGTCCGCGCGCTGAGCCTGGCCAACGTGGATTTTTTTAAACCTTTTTTTTTTTTTACAAGAGCTTGTGTGCCGCGCCACACGTGCACTTCAGCCGCGATATGACCCTGACTTTCGGGACGTGTCAAGGCGTGTCAAGGCGTGTCAAGGCGTGTCAAGGCGTGTCAACGCCCGTGTCGAGCAGCACCGCAGCACCGCGGCACCGCGCGGCATGACGGGCCACGACGTCAAACACCACCACCGTTTTCACGGCTGACAGGCGCTGGCAGGGGTAGAGGGGGCGAAGGGGGGGGGGGGAGGTAACGAATGCGCTCTAATTGCCACCAGACCGCTCCGCGCCGCTACAGTGCGCCGCTGCTGACGGCCGTTGTCGTCTGCCTGACTGACGGCTCGCTACAGCAGGCCGCCGAGGCCGTCCTGCAGGCCGCACTCCTTGGGGTTCCCCGCGGCTGCTGCCAGCCTGCGGAGGAGTGTCGCCGGGGTCGGCGGCGCCACTGTGTCTGGCGCCATTACGGTAAGTGCAGGTAAACACATCACGTTGGGAAAACAATTACATCGTGCAGGTAAATAGGTTCCTGAACGTTCCCTAACGGAGCTACTGAGCAGCTGAGGCTGCTACGAAACACATGACACAAATCCGCCCGCGATTGGTGCAATTGGCCCTTGGGTAGCCTAGTTTTATTTATCACAGGCAATTGTCCTTGTTTGGTTAACGAGGGCGTCACGGTGCTGGAAGCGCTGGAAGTCTTCTTCTTCCGTGTTTATTTCTTCTTCACCAGCACTTGCGCTAGACCAGGTCGGAGCTGCTTCCCCTGCCCATGGCAATCGTGACACCGGAGCGGTCCTCGGAGCCGGCCGCGGACATGGCGCCTCGCCGCGGAGGTCCGCCCCCGGTGCCGCTGCCCTCCCCGCTGTGGTGGGCGCGGTGGTGCGGGCTGCTGCCCCTGCAGGCCCAGTCTGCCGCCGCCGACCAGCCCGGCGCCGCGCCGCGCCTGCGCGCGTCCTGCGGCTGGGGGCTCTACTCCGCCGCCGTCGCCCTGGTCTACGTCAGCGCGGAGGTCGGCGTCCTGGTGAAACTGCTGGCGGTAAAGGAGGAGGTAGGAAGTGCATAGGGGAACAAGATTCACGATGGGATCAAAACGTGTCTCGCACTCTTCACACTTAAAAAATATAAGAAAATTTTGGTCGAAATATATGCTTTTGAGTAGGGTTGTAGCTGGGCGTGTGTGATTTCCTCGGCTGCACTTACGGCCGATGGCCTCGGCGCTCCATGCGTTATGGGGCACGTCCGCTGCTGCGTTGCGTGTCCCCGAGCTGTATCGCACACCCCCGTCGATCCTTGTGAGTCTTCGGTAGGCTGCGGCGCGCTCCCGCCTCCACGCCCCGCCCCGCCCCGCCCCGCCCCGCCCCGCCCCGTGGGGACTTCCCCGGCAGCGGGGCCCACGGGCGGCCCTGACGGCCCCTGCAGGGGACCTGTTAGGGGTGGGAAGGAAGGGCGGGGCGGGTCCAAGTCATGGGGGATGATTCATCGTCACATCACCATAATGATATTGCCTGCGTGGCTGCTGCAGGGCCCCAGTGGGCTCCGCCCTGGATGAGCCAGCTAGCTATCCGTGTCAACGACCGTAGCCAGCGGAGCCAGCGGAGCCAGCGAGACAAAGGGGGGAAATTGCAGCGGGGTGAGGTGTTGCGGGGGGGGGGGGGGGGCAGATGCGGCTGCACACAGAAACAGAGAGACAGAGAGAGGGAGAGAGAGAGAGAGGGAGAGAGAAAGGGGGGGGGGAGAGGGATCATTGCATCTGCTCATCTGCATAGTGACCCGCGAGCGCAGAGAGGTGTAGCGGGTGCACAAGCACGCCTCGAGAGCTTGTGTAAGGTCGGAGGGAGAGGAGGGGGGTGGGGAAGAAGGGGGAGGACGAGAAGGACACCCTTATCCCTATTGTTCGCCGACAGCCGCGCTGCCGCCGAGTCGCCGCTTTCGCCGCCGGCCATAACAATTTCACGTTCGGCTCGGCTTGGCTCGGCCTGGCGGCGCGTCTCGGCTCGGCTCGGCTGCGAATTACTACAGCGCGCGAAGTGCGAGCATCGTGCCTGCACTGAGAAAAATCTTTGGCTCCTGGACCAAAGGGTAGTTATGTGCGTTCCACCTAGACCCTACATCTAAAACGTTTAATCCGTAGGTCTAAACTCTATAGACACGGGAGCAAAACTCAAGACACAGGCGTTAATCGTTTGGTGCCTGGCGCTAATCGTTTAGTGCGTTCCCAGACTTTCGGCCTGGGGACTAAACGTCCTGTGCCCAGAGCCAAAATTTTTTCTCAGTGTGTCTCACTCGCTCTCGGTGTCTCTCTCTCTCTCCCCCGCCCCGGCCCAGACCGGCCTGTGGAATAACTTTTAATCACCACCTGGACAAAACTTTTCGAACCCTTTGCTTGCTTCGCTGCAGAACGCGGACAGCCTGCAGCGGCTGCCCCCAGGCTTCTTCCGCAGCTCGCTGGTGCACATCATGTTGATGAGACACGTGCTCTGGGCCGCCGTGTACGCCACCACGCTGGCCAATCACCGCGTGCAGCTGCACGCCCTCAACCGCCAGTACCAGGGTATGCACGGCACCGGAGGGTGACACACAGCCCGTGAGAGTGTGTTGATGGCCCGCATTTCTGTCTGCTTTAGGTGAGTGGACCGAACGTGTGAGCGGGCCCAGGTCCGAGGCTTGGCGGTGGTCCCTGTGCCTCGCACTGGGATTTGTGCTGCTGTCCACGCTGTCCTACCAGTACACCGGCGTCAAAGGTAGGCCTACCGCAATCGTATCACACTTCAGCGGAAGTTCACAAATCAGCCACTTCAGAATCTCTTTTTCGACCCGAATTTGCACACTTCCAGAGCACTCACCACGCACGCGCGCACGCTTGCGCAGGCTCTCCCCAGCTGGAGGACCTGCTCACGATGGTGGCCGAGTCCTGCCTCGTGGTGCCCGTCCGGTTGGGGGTCGCCGTGCTGGCCCACACGCAGGTCACCAGCCTGACCCGACGGCTGCAGGGCGTGACCGCCGCAGTCGCCGCCTCAGCCCGGGTACAGCAAACCCTCTACAGCCCCAAAATAGCGCACGAGCTCGTTACACTTGTGCATAATTGGTCGAAATATACCCGTCGTATTTAAACGACGGGTATAAGTTGTGGCAATTCGACCAGATCTCTTGAGGTGTCTCTTAGCATCATTACCAGTCGCTGCACGGAGTCTAGTGAAGTTGCCGCAACTTGGTCGGGTGTTTCAAGCACTTATGAGGTACTCCCGACGGTTACTCCGCGCTACTATTTAAACGACGAGGATAAAGTTGTGGCAACTCGACCATATTTCTCGAGGTGGCTCCTAGCATCATTACCAGTCTCTGCACGAAGTCCAGTGAAGTTGCTACAACTTGGTCGGGTTTTTTCAAGGTCTTCGGACCTATAACAATCATGCTAAGTCGGGAGGTTTTGGGCCCAAAAAAAGAAAGTGTCTGTGGACACTACTGGACAGCAGGGTTCCGAACGCATATACCCCATCACCGAAATGCGTTATTTTGCCTGGTCGGATTCGGGACCGGGGCCGTGCTCGCCTTATCAGAATACGGCTGGGATGACCGGGATGGGATGTCCGGGCATGCCGGCCCGGGCAGGGCGGGGCGGGGCGGGGCGGGGCGGGGCGGGGCGGGGCGGGGCGGGGCGGTGCCTCTCGCTATGCATCAGGAAGCCCTGAAGAGCCCTGCCGCCGCCCACCGGCGGCCGCTGGCCCGGCGGCCCTAGCCTCGCATTGAGTGACTTTGGAAACTAGGGCCGCAGCGATCCACAACTCCACAACGGGTACACACTGCTGAGGGACGCTGCGGCACGGGCCAACCAATGCGACGAAATGTACGTTCAGCAAATGTCCCAAATAAAAAGAGGTCCGGACAGCAGTGCGGTGCTGTAGCGACATGCAGCGGACAGCGGGGAACAGGACACGGCACGGCACGGCAGGACGGTACGGGACGGCAACCTGCCAAAAGTTCCGTCGTTTTGCGCTGCGCACTGACTATGCAGCAGCTGGTGTCCGGTGGGACTGAGCATGTGAGGCTGAGAGAGAGAGAGAGAGAGAGAGAGAGAGAGAGAGAGAGAGAGAGAGAGAGAGAGAGAGAGAGAGAGAGAGAGAGAGAGAGAGAGAGAGAGAGAGAGAGAGAGAGAGGGGGAGGCGAGTTCGCTGGACGTGGCATAAAATCCAGCCAGTGCAGCTGGCATTTGAGGCGTGCATGAGGCAGCCCCCGGCCCAGCGACCACTCCTGACTCTAGGGATAGGTCATCTCTGCCCAGCGGCAGCCAGCAGCAGCCGCACAGACCCGTTCCGCGCGTTTCCTTCCGTAATTTCCGTTCCGCTTTCTGCTGTTTCCATGCCATCGTCGCCTCGGTTGCTGCTGGTGGTGCTGCAGGTGGACTGGGGCGTGGAGGCAGGTCGCCGGCTCCGCACCCACCACATGGACATCCTCGGCACCTACCGCGAGGTGGCGGCCGGCACGTTCCCCCAGGTCTGTAAAGGAGCGCCAGCGAAAATTAGCAAGTCTATATATATATAGCCTTCCCTGTTTGTTTGTTTTTGTTTTGTTTTTTTGTTCGAAAATCAAAAATTTTAGTTCAAATTTTGACTAAATTGATAAAGACCGGTCGGAAAGGTCCAAAAAAAAAAAAAAAACTCGAGCTGGAGTTTTGTCGCGGCACCCACTGGGGCGCAGATAGCCACTCGGGAACGACTCAAAACCGACGAGTAACTTTTTCGAGCGCTGAAAATTCAGTTTCCACTCGTCCCTGAAACAAGATCCTGCTGGGATTGGATTGAAACTTTCCGCTACTACTGCGCTGCCGGACGCTTGACGTCTTCCTTCCTTATTCCTCCACACTCCGTACCCGGCTCTCCAGTTCCCTCTCTCCCTCTCTGTCTCCGCGCTTCATTAGGTAGGTGAGGGACACTCCTCGTCTCGACCCGAGTCGGCAGGCACGGCTCCTTCAGGCCTCCCACTCGGTGGCACCCACGTGGTGCGACAGCTGTTGAAGCAATTTGTCCCCAAGTGGAGCTACAGTAGAAACTAAATTGCTCAGATTGTACAGTTCACAAATCTGATGAAACCGAGTCCCTCCCACAGTATTTTTTACACCTTCTTTGCTTCCTCTACTATTACTACTATGACGTGGAAGCAAAAAAGAATGAGGATTGCACACGCCCTGTCAGTTAAGACTCTATTCAGATAGAAAACTACGAAACGGAGGGATTGCTGTTATGGGGGCGGTTTGGTTAGTTTCAAAAGTGACAGAATAGATGTCTGAAAAACAAGAAACAAAACTACTCGTTTTAAGAGACCGCAGATCGTTGGTTGTTTGTCTTAGGACCAGCCGTCGCCAGCAGCCAACAATCACTTTTCGCATCCACTGCAGGGCTTGGAGTCTACCAGTGGCAATTTTGACAAAAAATAAAAATGAGTTTTTTCGGTGGTAGTATGTTTGGACCAACCTCTGAACACTGTCTTGTGCTGTGCTTGTGCTTGTACTGACATTAACAACAAATTTTATTTGTGCCTCACACATTATTCTGACATAACAAACTTACCTTTCCCCAACTAAAAGAACGATAGTGTCCTAGAACGTTAAAGCGTTCTCCATGCCTGTCTTGTTTCGAATGCAGTAGTATCTAAGACGTTTTGTATCATTGTGCTACGTGGATTATAGTCAACCCCGAGAATCCAAAAGTTTTGCAGTGAACAGCGACTGTTTTCTGAACCGATGTGTGGGCAGGTGGCGCTGTGCCAGGGGGCCACAATGGTCGAGTGCATCTCCGAGCTGTACAACGTGTTCAACTACGCTGTGAGCCGCTCCAGCACCTTGATCAACCCCTCCTGGCCCGTCCTCTGCGCGCTGGAGGCCACGCTCTCCTCCTGGGCCTGCCACGCAGCGCAGCGAGCGGTCAGAAACAAACTGTTTATTTGGGCTTAATTTTCAGCAAAATTGGTTTAGTATTTTCAGGTCGTGTTTATTGCCTTTTTTTTTTTAATTTTATTTATGTAAGTTCAGGCACTTCTCTTTTGCAGTCGGATAATTTACGTGAAACCATTCAGGATGCCTTGAACTTACCAGGGCTCTCTGAGGAATCGAAAAATGAGGTAAGTGCGTATAGTGTGAAGATTAATTTATAACAAGTTTTTAGGAGTATAAAACTGTTTAAGCTGCTTGTGGTTGTGCAGCTGCAGGTGCTCCGGCTGCAGGTGCAGCACATGCCTGTTCGCTGTGTTGCAGCCAGGTGTGTCCGACTGGATTACACGGGGTTGCGAGGGGTGAGCGTCGTTCGTTTCATTGTGTAAAGCTGATTTTTTTTTTTGCAGTCAAAACAGATTAACTATGAAGTTTCCCATCCATCTTTTACTGTGCTTCTCTTCGGCAGATGATTGCCGTCATAACGACGCAGCTCATCATTCTACTGCAAATGCAATTTCAGTAATGAGCTGATAATGAGCAGCGAGTGCTGTGTAAGTGAATAGTGGGGGTTGGGGGTCGGAGAGAAAAGAGATACTTACAAAATAACAAGATATGATTTATTAGTCTTCAATGAAGTGGAACAAAAATGCTCGCATCTTATTCCGTTTGGTTTCGCTTTTTGCAATGCTTATTTCCTCTCCCCTTGAAATGTAAACGACAAGGATAGAAATCAGGACCTAGTATTGTGTCTTCGTCTATATTTCTTCGTTTCTTTCTTGAACTGAACTGTCTACCAATCACCAAGTCAGCAGGGTTCAAGGGTTTTATATGCAATCTCTTAGATTGGCAATCGAATACATGCAATATTTTGCCTCCATGTGCTTGGAGGCAGGTTATACTGGGCCTCTCCATTCATACCGTAAGTTTCGTAACAAAAGAAAACAACTCGTCAAAATAATATGATCTTAGTTTGACCAGATGACAAACTGGCTCTTGATTATTTATATACAGTAAGGTTAATACCGTATCAGTCGTGTAAAAATGGTCTAAAGAACGAACTATGTTAGTGATAGACATGAAAGCAGAATAATTATATACAATTTTAGAATAGTACAACATTATGCGTTTGGATTTGAATTTCTAGTGGGGGGGGGGGGTCTATCTATTTACAAAATAACGTTTTAAAACCAATGTTGTGCTATCACGGATGTGCTGAAATTACATGAATAATCACTCCTACCTGATCAACACTTCTATAGCACAATTATTTGAGAAAGGTAAACTGCAAATTTTAAAGGAGAGAAAGTGCGAGAGAAAATTTTTGTATCCTTGCCTTAACGAGAAAGATACGTAGTGTTTGAAAAGTGCTAAGTCATACAAAATTAGCTATGCGTGAATGTAATTGTTCAAGAAGCCGTCTTCCCAAGGAAGTGAGACAACTGGGCCTGGTAGGAGTTTACGCGGGTTCGCACCAGGGACAAGAGTTAGTCCACGCGGGTTTCCGAAAGAAATTGCTGGAAATACCAAACTATGATAGAAACCTCGCGTTTAGTCAGTATAGAAGCACCTACTTACGGTGTCTCTGATATTTGCGTTTTACGTTTATCTACTCAGAGCCACAATATTGTACCGTCACCCGACTTTATATTTGGTTGGCACCTAGAAATTAAAACAATGATGAAAAAATAAAACGGCCACAC
The DNA here is from genome assembly GCA_038380765.1 of Odontothrips loti. NCBI lineage: Eukaryota > Metazoa > Arthropoda > Insecta > Thysanoptera > Thripidae > Odontothrips > Odontothrips loti. Next base: position 7,751,547 of record CM076253.1, read on the forward strand.
AACTTGTTAAAATTAGTCTCTGCTGTTACCACCTCCTGGTAAAAACTTTCATACTATATTCCAGTATTTACATAATCACAGAGTTTCCTTACACAGTAAATATACCTAATTGACTATTTTGGCATATAAACATCAAATGGAGTCAAAAAATAATGAAGGATAACAAACGATAGTTACACATAGTAATATTTGAATACTCTTAACAAGATATTACAACACTGTCGTAAAAAATAACTTTTCATAAATCTCACATTTGTTCGAAGAAATATATGTACTACCTCTGAATATCTTTGAAAATATAACAGATGGGAACAACAACCTTACTTCAATAAAGCATGGCAAAGAATAAAATTGAAATAACACTATAAATAGAAATCAGTTGCTTCCAGAAACCCTTTTCCAAAATACAAGGCTACAAGAAATCAGCAGAGTAAAATGAAACCACAGAAATCGAGATGTGATACAGAGAGTAGTATCAAAAATAAATCAGTTGCAAGTATCACTCAACAGTGATTTCAAGTAAAAATACAGTAACAAAACATGAAAATACTTATATACATTTTTGCAGTCAGCACAAAGCCCCTCGACAGTCGCGTCATAGCTCAGTAATATCGTTTTGAAAGCTGAAAAGGCATACTTAACACTGAGAAGTCAACAAAAACGCATTAACAAAACGAAAGCCTTGTGGGATTGCAATAAGTATACAGGATGTCGTTACTAAAACACAATAGCATAAGATTGTAGTCCCTTGATCATGAATTAAAACCGACATGTTAACATTAATTTAAAAAGATTAGAAGACGACTGTTACAGTGAATAAATTTAACGAATGCGTTTCAGAGGTCTCTGCCTGCAGAGACATGAAAAGCACACAGGTGCCACTATCCAGTCCATAAAATCACACAATAAATACTGAAATTTTGTGCTTGTCAAGTAACAATACAGAACTATCATACCTGACACCGATCAAGTGAATACAATCCACATCTAGCAGTAACAGTAACGGTTCAAAACAATCGAGCAGTTCACTCATTTTGCGTTCAAATTCAAAACTGTTTTTTTCGTTAGGTACAGAATGCTCGGGTGTTTACTTGTTTTCAATCAGAGTTTGCAATTGCAAGACCAAATCTCTTGCAAGAGACAGCACTGCCTTCGCGTCGTGGCGCTCAGCCATTTCTGTAACAGGATACAAAAAAAATCGTATCAGATGTGCGTGAACAGTGATCGTAACCAACAGTTTAAACACAGTACGGTGCGAGATGATAGTGCTTACCGTTGAAGAATTTGATGATGTCCGTGAAGTCCATGGAGTTGGATAGTATTATGTCGCGGTACGTCTGGACGAGGGCCAGAGCGATGAAAAGCACAAAGTGGGAAGAGGCAAGGTGCTGTGCGGCCCAGATCGTCTCCCACGTGCTAAACACGTCGTCGTACAGCAGCTCTGCAGAAGGGTAGAAATGACTCGATAGTTCAGTGAATCCTAATGGAATCCTTTTTTTTTTTTTTTTTAACGAAAATGGGTTCTCACCTCGCTTGAAGTCGAGTAGGAACCATCGGTAGCAAAAGTAGAAGTGCGTGTAGTCGCCGTTCTGGTGCATCAGCTCGAACATCTCCGAATCGAGAATCTGGATCAGCGACCTGCAATGCCAGGGTGAGAGTCGTTAGCCACAGCCAGCAGCACGCCAAGAGGACGGCCCACTCCACCACACCCCACCTCCTCACCTCATGTTGGCGAAGTGCTGGTCCATGGCACCCCCGTTCGGGAAGTTGGCCCCCATGCGGTCCATGAGCCGACAGAAGCAGGCGTACGTGGACGACTCGTCATCCAGGATGACCAGAAGCGGGGCCACCAGGTCGCACATGCCCTGCATGTAGCCGATGTCCAGGTGCTCCCACACGTACCTGGACATACAGGTGATTACAATTAGCCACTGGCTTCGTGACTGGAATCTGTTTTGGAGCCGAACTGAAGAACGGACGCTGCCCAATGCAACTCCAGAAAGAAACTTTAAGGAGATTCTAAATACGAGATGGAATTTCGAGTCCCGACTCACGTGCACATGACGTTCCGTAACTTCTCCAGGTTGTCCGTCGTGAAGTACCAGTAGTTTCGATCACACCGCTGCACGTCCTTGTCGATGCGGTGGATGTTGAGGCCGAAAGTCTCGAGCAGTTCGGTCTGTGGAGACGGGGCAGAGCAGAGTTTGAGAGTTGTCGGGGCCACCGCCCTCCGCGCAGACACATAAATCTCTCATACTCACCGAGTACACTCCGCCCTGGCTGGACGCGGGGGACACGCAGTTGGACCGGTTTCCCTGCTGACTCGTCCCGGCCAGCTTGTTGTCTTCGGGCTTTTCGGTTTCTGTAAATCAAAATGTAGTTTAACGGGGGGCTGCCAGGGTGCATCCGAGCAGCTGCAGTGAAGCTGTAGTATTGACAAGTCGGCGACCACATATGGTGCCTGCTAGATAGCACGCATGCGGATCGGCTTCACTCGCAGGTGCTCGGCGTCACCGTACGTGGTCAAGGGCTCCAAGTTGGCAGGGACTGGCCTCTGAGCCGTAGCTTAGCTTACCTCCCGGGGCCGCGTCCACGGAGGGCTTGGTCATGACGATCTTGGCGGCCGCGTAGTTCTGGAGCGGCGCCTCGGCTGTGTCCTCAGCCTCCGCCGCCAGGTTGGCGGCGTCGGTCAGATCATCGCCGGCCTCAGCCTCAGCCTGAGGCTGCTGGCCGTTGGCCGCTTCCGAATCGTCCGGTTGCGGCTTCTGCGGCTCGGAAGCCTCCTCTTCCGGTTCGGCCTGCACTTCAGAGTCGCGCTCCTCCACCTTCGGCTCCTCCGGTTTCCCTGACTCCTCAGCCGGCTCCGGCACCTCCGGCTCCTCCGGCTCCTCCAGCTCGGACACATCCGGCACGGCCTCCGCGGTGGGCTCCGCCGGGGAGTCTCCCTCCTGCGGCGCTGGGGCGGCGTCTCTGCTCTAAACGAAACGAAGCAGCAGCTGTGAGAGCACAGTCCGGACGTAACCGAGGACGTGTCCGAGGACGTGCCGACACGATCCCACTCACCTCTTCCTCGGACATGGAGGACGAGGCTGCCGCCGCGGCCGCTACGACCGCCGCCGAGGACGTGACCTCAGCCCCCGCCGGAGCAGCGGCCACCGTCGCCGCAGCAGCAGCAGCGGTCGCTACCGCCGTGTCCGGTGCGTCTGTAAAGCAGAGGGACCCAGCCGGAGTCGTAATTGAAAGTAATGGGTTGGGTCGGGTCGGCCTCGGCCCACTGCCCGCTGGGCGCGGCGCGTGGCGGCGGCCCGAAGCGCCTGCGGATCGGAGGGTAGGCAGCCCGCGCGGCTGGTGTGCTCGGCACATGGCCTACCCTCGTGACCGCAGGGGCTGTGGAGCCGGTGTGGCAGTGATGGCATACCCCCAGGGAGGAGGTGGCCCCCCGGTACACAATCTCTAGGGGCCATGTACCCCCCACCAACCGACTCGGGGGTACACCATCCCTGGGGGCCATGTACCCCCGGGGGTACACTATCCCTAGGGGCCGTGTACCCCCACCAACCGACTCGGGGGTACACCATCCCTAGGGGCCATGTGTACACTATCCCTAGGGGCCCCCACCAACCGACCGGGGGGTACACTATCCCTAGGGGCCGTGTACCTAGAGTTAGTGTACCCCCAGGGGGAGGGGTGGGAGAAAGTACACGGCCCCTAGGGATAGCGTACCCCCTCCACCCTCCCCCCGGGGGGTACACGGCCCCTAGGGATGGTGTACCCCCGAGTCGGTTGGTGGGGGTACACGGCCCCTAGGGTTGGTGCCCCTAGGAATAGTGTACCCCCGGGGGGTACACGGCCCCTAGGGATGGTGTACCCCCGAGTCGGTTGGTGGGGGGTACAGGGCCCTTAGGGATGGTGTACCGGGGGGTACAGTTTCAGGGGGAGTAAGTGGTCCCTTTTACACCGGGGCGACTGCTGACTTACCCGAATTGTCCTGCGAATCGTTCTGGCCGGCGGCGTCCTCGCCGTCCACGACGACGGGGTCGTTGTCGTCGTCCGAGAGGCTGACGTTGTCCTCGAACACGTCGTTGCTGAGGTCGTGCTGCAGGTTGGGCGTGGGCGGCGGCGCCTCCCCGGACGTGCTCTCCGAGCTCAGCTTGGCCAGGTTGGCGGCCATGGTCTCCTTGTCGCGCTGCCGCACGATGGCCTCCACGGCCAGCCACTCGGACATGGTGGTCTCGTAGTTCTGCCGCGTGGTGGCGTCCAGGGCGCGCCGATCCTCGTCCGTCGAGCCGAACACGTAGTGGCCCAGCAGGTACGGCCACACCTGCTTGCGGATGTCGTGGCAGACGCCGCCGAAGTAGGCGAGCCGGAACAGCTCCTCGCGGCACTGCAGCTGGGTCCAGCGCTGGGGCGTGACGCCCAGGCGGGCGTCGCAGGGCTCGTCGGGGGACACGATGCAGGGCGACACCAAGCCCGACAGGTGCGTGCGCACGGTGCGCAGGTGGCGGCAGTACGCCAGCCAGCCGTAGAAGGCGCGCGAGATGATCTGCCGCCGCATCGTGTCGCACACCATCTGGATCGAGTCCCTGTGGAGAGGGACGAGGCGGAGGAGTTAAAGAAAGCTGCGTGTCGGTGTGTCAACCTCACCTGTGATATTGTTAAATATTTTATAAATTAATACAGATTGTTACAAAAAAAAAACACAAAAAAACAAGCACTTCTCGTCAATTAAGGAAACACGACGACGGCTATTCGGCCAACATATTGACCGTACCATTTGTCGTCGTGCACGGAAGCACCGTGGTCAAACATTTCCCGTAGTTCTCCATAGTAATCCCTTTCCATGCTCAACAACGGTCACGGGGGAAAACTCGACCATAAAAATTCCCGTGTCCAGAGAAATATCGTGCACGGAGCATTTTTCATGCGCGGATTTTTCCGTGGTTGTGACTTTTGGAACTGACCCGGTCGTGAGCTTGGCGTGTGCGGCGGCTCCTGGCTGGTTATGCTGACGCTGACGCCGGGCTCGAGGGACAGCGACTTGGAGGACGAGGTGGACGAGGCCGTGGACGAGGACGCCAGCGCCGCCCGCACCCGGCCCCGCGCCTGCCCCACCCCCTGGCCCAGCGCCTGCCCCACCGCGTCCGTCCAGGACCGCGGCTCCAGCAGGTCCTGCCCGGCTACTGAAAACAGAACCAAAAGAAAATATTCTGAGATTCGCTTCACGCAAAGGAGACACGTAAAGCACTTTTAAAAGAGGATAAGGAGGAATGCAAGCAGAAAAGTTCTGGCGGGTGCGTTTCTTTTTATTCGAGGACATTGCTGACTCAAGCACCCACTCCCTCCTTCTCGCGCCATCCCGTTCCAGGCGACTGCCCCTCCGCACCTCCGATGGGAGAAATGACTTACAAAAGTCCTCGTGGCTGCTCTTGCTGACAATGCGGAACACGTAGTCGGTCGACTCCTCCGACTCCTCGAGTCGTGCCGCTGGTTGCTGGTTGCGTCCCCTGCGATGCAGCTTGGGGAACACTTTACCTGGGGGCGAAACATTCGAGCATCAGTGATCAAGGAACCAGTCGAAAAGGTGATGGAATAAAACCAGAAATAAAACCACTAAACACCATGCAACGAAAGACAAACATTTAAATGATACCGGCAGGGTTAAGGAATTTGTAAAATGCCACAGCTGTCGATGTTTCAATTCAAAGCGTTTAGCTGCCTGAAATGCCTACCCTCTCTCTCCTCTTGCTCCTCCCTCAACTCTGCGTTAGCAGCGTGCGCAACGATAGAGAACATTATGGTCTGGACGGCGGTGGGGAGGGAGGGGTGAGGGGGTGCGATCGAAGGGTGAAGGAGTTGGAAAAGAAAATATGATAGGGAAGACGGAGAAGTGTCGGGAGAAGTAAAAGAGAAAAAAAAACCTTAAGGCAATGTGACGGTGCAATGTGCTCCGATATGACACGGCGGTGTCCGCGGGGAGGGGCGGACGCGGCGGACGTGATATGAACCACGGTCACGTCTCACGGGAGTGCCGTCCTCTTCTCGGCCCCCCGAATCCATTTTTAATTCCTAAACAAGTTTTCTCTTTGGACTCACCCTTGCCGCGCTGGGACCACAGGGGCGGGTCCAGCTGTCCGCGGGGGAGCAGGCCGGTCTCGAGGCACGACAGGAAGGCCAGCAGGTGGCCGCCCTTGGGGAAGTGGATGGGCGGCCGCTGCACGCCGTCCTGCCCCACCAGCACCACCGTGCCGCCGTTGTCCCCTGCAGAGCACGTCTTTAGCAACTGATCCGAATCTCGCGGTAGATGCAAAATCGCAGGGCATGATAGGGGACTTGTAGGCACGTTTCGAAAACAATTTCGTCCAGCCCCTTCTCCCAAAAACAAATGTAAAATAAAAGACGATGGTTATGCCCCTAACGCACGCACGCCGACTCACCTTGCTGATGACAGTGCACGTACACGATCTCGTCCACCTTGACGTTCATCGCGTAGTCCCAGTATATACTGCTGCGAGAGAAACGCAAGTTATTGCCACTGCCGCATCTTTTCGCCCAACATGTCGTGCGCCGTGCACTGGGACCAACCTTTTGTCCTTGTCCTCTGCTTCCGAGTAGCCGTTCATGAGCTGGTTGGGAGTCCACTTGATGGTGAGCGAGTTGTACGTCTGGTGCAGGGAGAGGTAGCCGGGCATGGGCTGCGTCACGTCCTTCTGCTGCTCAACACCGTCAGAGCCGTTTAGCTTCTCATCAGCACCAGCAGATAACATCTCTCGAGACTCGTGAAAATTCAGCGTCGCTTACTTTCATATCAATATGTTGGAATTATGGAACGTAGTTCCGATACTGTCAGGAATAAGTTCACCGGCTCGAGGTATTTTGAAAGGCGTTCCATTATTCTCAGTTACCCTACCGGCATGACGAGGACGTTGTTCTTGCCGTAGAGGAGCGTGGCCCGGTTGTTCTGGTGCAGGGACTCGACGTAATCCTTGGGCACCTGCCGCAGGCCCTCCTCGGAGCTGACGCCGTGCAGGGAGCGCCGGAACTGTGTGTCACATGCAAACACATGATCACCATCAGCGACGTGACCCAATCAGCCAAAGGCCGCACGCGGAATCGCATATCGAATCCGTGACGCAACGCCCACCACCGACCCCATCGCAGCGCAGCGGCTCCCCGGGTCGATACATACTCAACTGCATACCAAAAAACGCCTCTCACACAACCCTCACCGCGCTCATTCGAGGCTCATTCGAGGCTCATCCGGTCGGACTGCATTAAGGCCGTGGCTACTTACGTTGAGGGCTGGCCGCCGACCGGCAGGCGGGGTGTTGTGGCCGCCGGAGATGCGGTGCCGCTGCACCAGCTCGTCGGCCGGGGGGTCGGTCCAGTAGTGGTCCTGAGTCTTGGTGCGGGAGAAGTCCAGCGCACACGGTCCCACTGAGCACAACCAAGTCATCACTATGGGTAAAGACGGAAATGTTCCCAAAAGAATAAAATTGGACTGAAAATTTTAGTGAAATTTTTCGATTTTTCGTTAAATCCTTCCCGTACAGCCAGTCAAGTAACAGAAGATTCCTGGCAAATTTCTCTATGAAAAATTTCCTCATTTGCATCTCTGTGAGCCAGTTCAAAACACAGTCAACAACTCAGCCACCGCGACACCACCCACCGAGAAGCGAGCTGAGGATCGAGCCGTAATCGGGGTCGGCCACCAGAGAGTCCTTTTCGTAGTACTTGCTGCAGAACAACACAGAACAACACTCCGTTTATGTTTCGCTTTCTAGTCGATCGGACAAGGGCCTGAGGCCTTGAGTGAGTGGAGCGTACTTGCTGTTCTGGACCAGGTGATCGATGATCTTGGCCAGGTGCTTCTCGAACAGGGCCAGCCGGATCCAGAGGTACCTGGGGGACGCGAGCACGGCGCCGGATGAGTTCTTCTTCTGCAGAGGGGGCTTCGCCGGCCGGCTGGTGGAGTCTCCGCTGGAGGAGGAGCGCCTGGGGGCAGAGGAGCTGGTTAGCACGCAGACAAGTGGTGCGCCGAGGAGGGGGAGCAGGGAGCCAATCCAAACCCCAGCTTTCGTCGCCGCAAGTTTCACGTAGGAAAGTACGGAAGGGAAGACGTTGTGGAAGCGCGCGTGGGGGAGACAAGGACGTTGTTCTTGGGCCCCACCGATCCTTTTACGTTTCGGAAGTAGCCCTGCAGATGCCCCGTTCTCGAGGGCCGACGTGAGCAGTAACGCCTGGAATGGTCAGAGGACCCAAGATAACGTGGCTTTATAGACGTCCCCTGAAACCACGTCTTCCCCCTGTTCCGCCCGCACCCTCCCCGCCCCCTCCGAGGCGTTAATGCGTTAAATAAACTGGGTCAGGTCCCAGCTGGCTCTCGGTCCCACCATAGATCTCCTAACGTCGTCAGAGAGTCACAAACCGCAGACTCGCTGGGGGAAACCGATCCTTCCCGAAGGACCCCTCCGGACAAATTAGTTAACTACGATGTTTCTGCGTCTACACAACACTACAAAACACGACCTAGTTGGCTACCCCTGGGTTCTGTAACATCCTGGAGCCATTACAGACTGGCAGACACAATCGAAGCGCGAATAAGCAGATGTCGACGCTCAAATGTACACCACAACTATTATACACACAATCAGCAGCAGCCCAAAAGTTACAGAATAGCCCAATCGTGTTATTTTTTTTACTGAGTGCGCTATACATGACACTTAGACCAAAATAATGACGTCACATCCTAAGTCTGAAAATTACTTAATATTAATCTACAATTTAAATACGTTACTGGTTAGCCATGAGATCTGCGTACGCAGAAGTGTTACACTAAAATACATGTTTTACGTACCGAATTTTCAAAATACACTTACAAAAGAAAAATGTTTATTACATGATATGGTAAAAAAATACATCAAAAGCATTACTATTTATACCTCACTTGTGATACTCTGCTTACACAAGCTCTCTGCTGGCGTTTAATCACAGCCACAGCACACGACACACAACCAACAAAATCTCCCCGCCATCCAAAGCTTTCCAACAACACGGCGTAAATGGTTTTAGCGTCGCTGACGCACGTCTACTTTCTCGTACCACAGCGCAGTGCGAGGCTATAACACATTGAGTTTTTTTTTTAATTTGTGTATTTTTTTTTGTATTTATAGTGAGATCTTCTTTGCAGCAGCTAGTGGAAGCATTTGTGTGCGTGACGTTTGTGCACTCTGTGCCACTGCACTCTTGCTTGGTCGTACTTTCAGCTATTTAGAAGGCGCAGACTGGTTCAGTTTAGAAACGTGGACAATGAAGTTATCGGAGGCGTCGGGGTGAACTCCATCGTGAATAAGGAGGGGGCGGTGATGTGGTTGGTTTGCTCAACAGGTGATTTAGTGTGGTGCTTCGAGGAGACCTGGAAGGGGGTCGAGAGGGGGGGGGGGCACTGAACAGACGCTTCAGACAACAGACGAGGAGCGAAACTTTTGCAGTTGAGCTTACAGGGCTTGGTAGCCTCTGGAGGATCTGAAGGGGCAGTACCGCCCGTTCGGAAGAAGTATATCAAGCTCGGCGTCAAAGGGGATGGAGTGTATACGGATAGAGGGGCAGTCAAGCTGATGTCATGGTGTCAAGCCGTGAGTGGACCGACAGTGTCGAAGGGTGTGAAAGCCAAGGGTCGGCAGCACAAGCGGGTCACTCCACCATACCTTAGCTGTGTAGTTGTGAGCGTAAAAGGCACTCGCTTCCGAGGATGACGAGCTGCTCTAGTTCCCGAAAAGAAAAGAACACGTGTTGATATAACAGCCAAGACCACATTCTCATCACCCAAGTCCTTTTATGTTTATTGTGGTTTTTATTTCCGCTCAGAACTTGTTGGAGGAAGATTCACGAGGCCCATCGCACGACTCGGGTCATGTGCACGCGTCACGGCTGCTCATCGTAGTCTCTTTGTCGCCACTACTTTGCATAATAGGCAGAGCCGTATCCGATGCGTCCTAAGAACAAAGCGCGATCTCCTTGCGCGACGCTCAACAAAGCGCGGTCCCGTTTAAAAAAGAAAAGCCCCAGAAGTAACCCGCGCCGGGGCTCTGCCCGAAAAGTGTTCCGACCACGGTGACGGACCAGCCCTAAACGAACCCCAGAATGTTACAAAGTAGACACAGTTTTGGGGTAGCCCATCTGCAACTTCACGGGCTGCGCGCGGGCTCCGCGTAGCCTACCCCGGACGGTCTAGCCCGAAATTGATCCGAGCAGTCTACCGGGCTGGCCCAGAACCAGCCCTAAATTGATCTGAACATCCGGGCTGGTCCGAAATCAGACCCTGAACATGGGCAAAAATAAAGCTGGCAGGGTTTAGATCCCTAGTCCTTCAGCTCATGTTCCTTGCCCGCTAACCGTTCTGCTATGCGCTTCACATGGAAGAGAGTCCGAGCCGCAGCAGTCACACTCCACGCCTCGACGGCAGTCAGCACGATTCTAAGTCCCCGCCGGCGGTATATGAAGGGGCGATCGCACAAAATGTTATCGCCATCTTCGAATATGTTGATCAGTGACTCCTTCCACAGCTTTTACACAATAGTAGTCGAGGCGACATTTTGGGTTTTTGCTATTTAATAATAATTCCATAGCACGTTTCAGATGCTTAAAATTTATCTTTCGCGGGTCTGGATGAGAGGAAGTGGCCATTTTTATTTTTGGCTAGTCGCGCGTAACATATAGCTAATTTCAATCATGCCGTGCGTACCAATATTTTTTAAAGGTGTCCATATACATGAAATTTGAGATATTAACGCAGATTCGAAAATTTTTTAAGTCCCGCCAACTGGGGCAGACCCGAAAGTAGCCCGCGATCTTACCGCCGGACAGGTTTCGGCAAGGGGTCTTCATTATCTCCAGTCAAACGCCGGGCAATTTTCGGGGTAGGACAACCCGCAGTACACAAGAGATGGATTAGTTGCCTACCCTCCAGGCAGTTCATGGGAAACCATTCAATTTCGTAGGAGGTGCGTCGAAATCTATAAAACTCAAACTGATGTCAAGTAGTATAGGTGTTCGAAATTTCCTAAGTCCAACCGATTGGGGTAAAAAAGCCCGCCGGGCACTTTGCGGACCACGCCGACCGGGCAGATTACGGGCTGCCCCACAAGACACCCCCAGGGTGGTACCGATTTCGGGCTGGCCCATGGCGTCCTTAAACGGCGGTACTGATATCGGGCTGCTCCAGCCCCATCTAGCTCCGTGTCGGACTGATTCGGGACCAGTCCGATAACTGATCGGACAGTTCTTGGGGCAGCCCGCGCCTTTCCGGGCACTTTCGGACTCGTTTCGACCAAGTCTTGGGGTTTTTCTTTTTTAAACGGGGTGTGTTTTAGGGTCGCGTCAACAAGGTCCGATGTCTCATCGGGATCCTCCTCGCCCCTCGCCTGTGTTCGGATGGTGAGGGGCGAGGAGGATCCCGATGAGACATCGGACCTTGTTGACGCGACCCTAAAACACTTCGCGCTTTGTTGAGCGTCGCGCAAGGAGATCGCGCTTTGTTCTTATAGGACTCATCGTTATCGAGGTGTCTGTGACAAGTGCAAGTGTCTACCGCTACGCTATGTATATAAGTCTACAGCAACAGACTCACGGCTTCCGGCCGTTGTTGGGGGTCCTGGCAGCGGTGCAACACGCCACAATGAGACAAGGACCCAAGGCAACCTGCATCTCGTTCACGTCAACTTATTTTAGTCGTTCCATGGCCATCTCGTTTTTAAGAAAGGTTTTTAAATGGGAAAGTTACTTAAAAGCTACGCTTTAGGTTTGCTAGGTTTAGTTCGTTATTTCGTTTCTGGTTCTTACGCGAACGAGTTCGATATACGAAATCGAAAAATATAGATGAAAGTGAGAAACAGAACAGAAAAGAGAAAGAGAGAGGATATGACCGTGAATTAAGTCCAAGGCCGGTAAGGTTTGTATAGGTAAAATTAAAAAAAAGATTTTCAAAAAAATTCACAGGAAATGACGACAGAAACGAAGAGAGGAGACTCGTGACGGAATGACAGGAAATGAAAAAGGGTTGTCGTGAGAGTCAAACAAAACGGAAGCATAGGGTGCTCACCGCGTCGGGTCCGAGTTCTCGATCTCCTGCACCCTCCTGGACACAGCCTCGGCCGGGGCGAAGTTCTTGGCCACTTTGTGCAGCAGCGCCGTAGTGGAGGACGTCTTGAAGAGGCCGAGGGCGCGTCGTCGCAGGCCCTGACTGAGGCAGGCCTCCACCGCGGCTGGGGACACAGGCGGGTCCTTTGAGCACACACTCACTCACACACACACACACACACACATACACACACACTCACTGACTCACACTCACACTCACACACACACTCACACTCACACTCACACACAAGCACTGGCCGCCTCTTACTAATCAGCGCACCTGCCTGTTGCTACAGGTAGGTGCGCTGATTTGTCAGGAACAGCCACGTTGCTTTCACGGATCCGGAACGGCAGGGGACGAGAGAAACCTCCAAGTCAGAGCCAATACAGCACTCCTGAAAACCAGACGGGAAGTGAGGAAGTCCTGACGAAGGAGCAGAACGCAGGGGGAAGTGAGAGTGAGAAATCGGGTTTGCTACACTTCAAAATTCACGCCATTATTTCTCATATTTTCTACAGAGGTCTTCCGTTTCGTTAGATCTTTTTACTTCCGTATTGGTCTTCTCCAGAGTACTCTATCACCCCCCGGAGCTATTCCTTAGGCTTTCTCCACTCCTCTGGCCCCGCTGCCGCCTGCACCGCCGATGCGGAAATATCGCTGTGGTGCGTGAAATTTCCAGCGCATTGGTCATGACTGTCTTTTTCATTCCCAGTGGTTGCCCGCCGAATCTTTCGGAAAACCGCTGACGAGAGATCGAGAGCAGAGATAGTGTGCAGTGAAGCTGAGCCGCTGCTTTGGGCGGAGAATAGCACGCAACAAGCTTCGGGGCCGCCGCGAGCAGAACTGTGTGAGCCCTCCGGGATTATTAACGATCTCCGTTCGCCGCACCGCGCCGCCAGCCGCCAGGCATCCGGAGGCACGCAGTATGCAAACTGGGGGGTGATATCCGCCAGGCCCGGCCCATCAGCGGAGCCGGGCAGAGAAGGAGGGTCGTCGTCTCCGCCGGGGAAAACTCGCGAGATGATTCATCTTGGGGGAGAGAATGGGCCGCGGGCGCTGAGAACACGAGAGGAACATCTCCCGGCGCGAAAAGTGCGGCCCTTACTCTCATGGTCCGCGCTGCTGAATGGTGCGGGGCTGCGGGGCACACGGGCCGCAGGAGAGCTTACCACAAAGAGAAGTGACCGAGCTGCTCTCCTCGTGCACGAACTTCTTCGTGACCGCCTCCTCCATAATCTGCTTGACCTGGAAAATAACACGTCTGAGATAAGAATCATCATAGTCGTTAACTTTGCAAAGGTCTTGGCATTATATCTTTGCCAAAAAGTTTAAATGTAGCCTAGGTCATGGATCAATTCTTGACGGTTCTGGAGGTCACAGTCGAACTTCGACGACGTAAAAAAAAAGTTTTATTGGTGCACTGCACCAACTCGGCCTATCTGTGTTCGCGGAGCTGGTGACGTCAGCGGGGCCCACGGAGCCCACGGGGCGCTGGGGTGGGCCAGTAGTGGTCGGGGCCGGACCCGGCCGGGGCACAACTTCTTTGAGGCCCTATCCGGCCAATCACCACTGGCTGAGAGTTGTGGGGAGGGTGCCCGGGGAGGCTGGGCGGTGTGGTAGTGGGGGGGGGGGGGGGGGGGAGAATCGTTGGGGCCGAAGGGGTGTCGAAGATACGGCGAGAAACTTATAAGGGCTAACCACGGTGGGGCTAACAATGCCGGTCTCTCTGGCCTTCGCTTGCCTCGGCGCCTTTGGGACATGAAGACGGTTCGCGAGGATGGAAACCCAAGAAGGGCGGGGGGGGGGGGGGGGGGGGGCAGCGGCAGCTGTGTCGTTAGACTGGATGCTGGGACCGGCTCACTCCATTAGGAGGGCTGTGTCGGCTCGCGAGGTACGGACGGAGGGGGGAAGAATCTAAGAGGGAGAGAGGAGAGATCGGCTAACGAGAGAGAGAGAGACGACTGCAAAGATTGGCTATGGCGTGGTCCTGTAGACCCTTCAGTCAGACATTTGGGGTGGAGGGGATCAGAGAGAGAGAGAGAGAGAGAGAGAGAGAGAGAGAGAGAGAGAGAGAGAGAGAGAGAGAGAGAGAGAGAGAAAGAGAGAGATGGGGAGAGTGAGACACACCCAAATGACAACAAGATTTCAGGCAGCCACGCCGACACGCGGATGCCGGAGGGCCGGACACCCGTGTGAGCAGGGGGTCAAGTCGGCCGTAATGAGGGCGGGGATTATGGGGTGATGACGGTTCGAATCCGGCCCGCTTCCTCATCAAATTTCCTGCCCTTAGCTCAGGGCCCAGGAGGGGCGCCAGGGTTCTCGGCTTTGCCAGGCTCCGGCTTATAGGGGCGGCAGCGGCGGTCCCGAGCCTGGGACACACACACGGAGGCGGCATTGTGAGGAGGTGGGGGTGGGGGAGAAACAAACACGTGGACGTGGCCGCAATACTGAGCTGGAGTGCAGAGACCTCCCACTGGGAACCAGAGAGGCCAGACCAGAGAGAGAGAGAGAGAGAGAGAGAGAGAGAGAGAGAGAGAGAGAGAGAGAGAGAGAGAGAGAGAGAGAGAGAGAGAGAGAGAGAGAGGGGGGAGGGCTACAGGGTCGTGGACTCTAGCGACAACGAATGAATAGAGAAGTGCTGCTCCAGCGCAGAAACAAAACAAAAAAACAAGGAGAGTATCGCTGCGGGAAGGGTGACAGAGACAACGACAGCGCACTATCTTTTCATGGAATGTTGTCCTGTCTTGTGTCGGCAGGTGCGTCCCGAGGCGAGTGTTCCCATGTGCTCCCGCTGCCTGCGCTCGGAGGAGGGGGGGGGGGGGAGGGTTGAAGGCATAAAAAACATAAAAAACACGCAGAGACAGAGAAGGGTCGGGTTAAGCCGAAATAGGTTTGAAATTTTTTTGAATTATGAGAAACTCTGGTGTGAAGCGTCTAATTTCTTACACTTCTTACACCCCAAAAGAAGTGAATCATTTTGTGCAGTCCTACATCAAAATTTGGCGATGTGTCTCTTTGCTCGGCAGGGCGGCGCCTTCTACGGCCAAACCCCACGAGGCCGGCCGGCCAGCGCACCGCTAATGCGCCATTTCATTAATGAGCACAGAACGGCCCGGCCCGTCACGCCAGCAGTCAGGGACACAGCAGTAACAGCAGCAGCAGCAGCAGCAGCAGCAGCAGCAGCAGCAGCAGCAGCAGCAGCAGCAGCAGCAGCAGCAGCAGCAGCAGCAGCAGCAGCAGCAGCAGCAGCAGCAGCAGCAGCAGCAGCAGCAGCAGCAGCAGCAGCAGCAGCAGCAGCAGCAGCAGCAGCAGCAGCAGCAGCCTGCCGTAGTGCTAAACGTTTGTGAATATTAAACGTGCTCATCCCTTCGAGTGACCGGTGCGCCTCCGTTGTGCTCTGCTGTCGGCCCGTGTCGTATGCGTGTGCGGGGCGTGTGCGAGGCGTGTGCGAGGCTTATGGCGGCGGGGAAAGCGCGCTCTTTTGTGGCGGGAGAATAATTTTAAAAATGCCTCACCCTCGTGAGTGGAATACCGATCTGCGCCACAAGCCACACTTCCCCCGGGATGGGGGGGGGAGGGGGGCGAGAAAACAACCATATTTCAGCGAATGGCTAAGAGCTCCAAGCCGCGCGCCCCTTCCCCCACCCCTCCCCACCCCGTCCACGGAAGGAGAAGGGGAAGGAGGGAAGCAAATAAGAGACGCTTTGTCATGTCCAAGGACGCCGAGGGCCGAGGGCTGCCGAGCCCAAGCGCCCCTCCCGGCGCTTCCTGGGCATCGCTTCATTACACGTCCATCCGGTGCCATGGAGAAAAAAGGGGAGGGGGAGGGGGGACTTGATAAAGCACCGTTTGACATCGCAGACCCCGCCGAGGAGCCACGGTGCTGCGTACCGGAACTCGAATGACTCGTCAGACCCGGTGGCCGAGCCATGCGGCTATGCAGCAAACCTCCCTACAAAATTTAACCAATATTTTTAGTCGTACAGGATGAGTTTT
This sequence comes from Odontothrips loti, assembly GCA_038380765.1. NCBI lineage: Eukaryota > Metazoa > Arthropoda > Insecta > Thysanoptera > Thripidae > Odontothrips > Odontothrips loti. Next base: position 7,767,679 of record CM076253.1, read on the forward strand.
TAGGACAGGAGAGATAAAAAGCGACTTCTGAGAAACTTTCTGAGCGATTATTAGTATCATCGTTTTTTTATCAACTTGGGGATTACACGGCGTACGAAATGACACCCCTCCCCTTCCCTCCCTCTGCCTCTCTTTCCCTCGTGAGCACTTCTGCAGAATAAATTATTCCTAAAAGTTCTCGTAAAAGTAAATATTTAATACGTCGACGTGGAACACTCGAAGACGACGGCCAGCAGCGTCGGAGACCAGCGAATATTTTCTGCCGTTTCCCCCTCCCCTCGGGCCGCCGTTTGCCCGCCCACAGCGGCCTCTGACATTTCCCCCTGTTGCATTCCCCTCTATCGTGCGGTGTCCCTCCCCCCCCCCCCCCCTTACCTCCAGCAGCGCGCGTTGACGCGGGCCCGCGCGGAACAAAAGCCGCTTCAGCCCGTCTCATTTCGGGGAGGGCTAACGAAGCGGAGGGAAATGAGTGAGCAGATAGACACACAGACTCAGTGACTGACAGCCTCGCAGACGAACACACGGACGCACAGATTTCGCAGAATATGCGTCTCCATTTTTTTTTCTAATGCATAGTTGCTGGCTTACACATCACACGCTCGCAAATCTAAACAGCAACGCGCTGACTATAAGCGAAATCATCTTAACCTCAGCAACCTAACCCAGCGTTGTTAAAATTCGAGTCATAGTGAATGCCGTTTTAAAAAAACACTGTCGAGCAGCCAAAAATGTTTGTGGCTTGTGCGTCCGCAAAAATGTTTATTAAATTGGTAAACCATTTTTATTTTATTAATATTTTCCCTGCGAATGGAGGGAGGATCGATGCTGCGTCCAGTGTGATTGGCGACCAAGCAGTTTTGAGGGGTTCAATCCATCCCTGTCGGGGCGCACCGCCTCTACCTCCCTCTTATTCTCTCGTTTCCACTCGCGGCTGCTCGCGGCTGCTCGCGGCGGGGTGGGAACAGCGGGGCCGTCGGAGCGGAACAAACTTGTGCCACTCGCTGCCACTGCCGTCACGGCTCTGCTGCTGCAGTCACTCCGCCGGGTGCGCCTCACCGGGCACAGACAGCCGGCACACACACACACACACACTCACACCCACCGCAGCGAACAGCGCCGTTTATACTCCCGTCAAAGTTCATCAGCAGGACTGGTTCCACGTCCAAATAGCAAATTGATGTTCCAGATAGCAAAAAATATTACAAAAAGTCATGGATTTCTTTGATACCTAAGTATATTGAACCTTCAAATATGATTTTTTTTTTGTCTCATCTCTGAAAGGTCAACATACTTTGGTATCAAAGAAATCCAAAACTGGCTATACGTAGTTTTCTTTGCTGTTTTGACGTTTGGAACCAGTGAGCTACGGGGTTGTGGGCCCCGCCTTTTATTTGATCTGCATTCATTTGCGATGTGGGCAGCGGGCGGCTGTGGCGGAGGGGTGTTGGGGGCTGGGGAGAAACGCGTGACGTGACGCGAATGCCAGACGCGCTCCCTATCTCGCTTGCTCCGCGTGAAAGCTACGGGGGAATCGGACGGGGCAGACGAGGACGGGAGATGGCGCCGCGGCGAAGCGAAGCAATTGGTGCGCGGCTTTATAGGGAAGATTTGTCGCCGATTTCAGAACGAGACGTCGCCAGGATGGGCTGGGCCCCACTGGAGGCCACAGGACTCACTCTCCCCGCTTCTGCTTGCTTGCAGAGCAGCACGGCCCATCCTTGTTTGCGAAAGTCGCTCGCACGGAAATGGAACGAGCAGGAAACGGAAAGAAATTTCTGCGGCGACTTGTGGCGGCCGTCCCGCGCTGCTCCACACAGCAGCAGCAAACTTGCTGCCTTCGCGGAGGAGAGATTAGCGGTGGCAACTCATTTTTAAGTTGATTTCCAGACAAGCAGTCAATTTTGGTTCTGGGAACTAAGATTTTGGTTGCGGTAACTAATTTTTAGTTGCATCAACGAAACGTTAGTGTCTCTGTTGCATGAGCAAACCGCAAAAAAAAAAAATTGTTTTTATACCCGCAAGGTACCTCTTTGTTGGTGCCACCAAATTTTAGTTCTCGGAACCAAAATTTAATGTTTGTCTGGCAACCAATCCAGCACATTAGTTGTGCAATATGCGCGTCCATGCGTGGCATCTTTGGTCGGGTCAGCAAACATTTCGCGCACATACATCGCTCAAGTTGTGAACTCATTTTTTTGTCGTGCTCAGCCGAGGATGCTGCGCAATTTATAAACGCTCCTTAGCGGTGTCGGCTTGAGCCGATAGGAAGATACCCGCCCCAGAATGCCAGCTGGTGCTTAGAGCCACGCAAGGGTCGGGGCCGTCGGTGCTGGGAGAAGGGGGGAAGGAAGGGGTGGGGGGTGCACAGCAGCTGGGGTAGGGGGCGGGCAGGGTCAGGGGTGCGGCCGCTCTATGGAAGCAGCTCCCCAGGCGGCGGCAGCAGCCGGCAGCAGCCAGGCTACCGGACCGGGGAGAATTGATTACTTGTGTACTTTGGACGCGAGGTGATCAAAACTTTGCAATAGCGTGCAGGCAGTGCCGCGAGAAGCGACGCCGTCACTTTAATTAAAAGTCACATTTTACGTTTAGAATATCTTTCGATTCGACGTCTCCCCAGAGGAACAACAGGCGAAACGAAGAAGGCCTGCGGGGGGGGGGGGGAGATCGAGCAGACGATCTCGGGGAAATAAAGACGTGGAAAATATTTAAACAGTGAGGAGGGGTCACACAGAGAGGAGGGAGGGAGTACACGCCTCCACCCCGCACACACACAGTAGAAATGAGGGAGCGTTTGCTTGCCCACTTTGCCCAACCGTTCCTCACAAAAACGCCCCCCCCCCCTCCTCTCGGTCCCTCCCTTCCACACCCTTCCCGTCCAGTTCCGCCCGCCACACTCTGTTCCGCGTCCCCCACTGCTCCCTTTTTCTGGGTGTCGGCTGGCAGAAAGGCTGTGTGCAGATTAGTTGGCCGCCGCCGGCTTCGTCCGCTACCCCAAATGAAATACACCTCGCCCATATTTTAGCCCCGCGCTGCGCGCCGCGGGTCGCTGTTTTGCGCCCGCCGCGTTGCGCACCGCGAAATATCTGGAGCAGCAGCGCTACACCCCGGCCGGCTGGGCTCGGCTCGCTCCAACCCCCCCCCCCCCTCCACCGCCCTTTCTTTGTCCTGAACACGGCTTCAGAAGGAAATTTGATGAAGGGAGAAGGATGTCAGAGGGCCTTGCGTCGCGGGGCCGAAGGGTTCCGAAGGGCTCCGAAGGGTTCCAGGGCTCCGAAGGGCTCCGAAGGGTTCCGAAGGGGAAGGGTTCCGAAGGCCTCCGAAGGGTTCCGAAGGGCTGCAGAGGCTCTGCCTGCTGCTGCCCAGCCCGACAAAGGACTACCGGCACCCCCCGGTTATCGGCCCCCGCCGGCACAAGCAGTACCTTATGTAAGGATTTTCGCTACTTTGTAACACCTGCTCGGGGCGCCGGCGGCTGTCCGTGGGAGGTCGCCTCTCCCCCTCTTCCTTGTCAGTATGGGGTAGTTGATGGAACCGGAGAGAGAGAGAGAGAGAGAGAGAGAGAGAGAGAGAGAGAGAGAGAGAGAGAGAGAGAGAGAGAGAGAGGATACGGCGGGTCGTTATTTTGAAAACAGGTCCACGCTCTTTAGTAGTGAGTAATTAATGCTCTCAACGACACATGCATCTCCATGAGCCGCGAGCATCCCAACTAAACTACCTTAAGTACTCTGTGATATGTAACCATGTATTTAAAAATGGTGCAATAAATAAATCAAATCAAATCAGTGACAACCACAACGTGTGTATAAGCCGCAGCCCGTGCCACAACCGTGGTCTGAAAGTTCAGATATTCCGCCCGTTCCCCGAAACTCAAAACTCGTGACGTCCCCCCCCCCCCGGCGAGAACTGCGAAACATGGAAGCAAACAAACAAGCGCAGTCCCAGTCGCTTTTCGATCAGACGGGTTGTGTTCATCTCCCTTGCTCTTGCCTCTCTCTCTCTCTCTCTCTCTCTCTCTCTCTCTCTCTCTCTCTCTCTCTCTCTCTCTCTCTCTCTCTCTCTCTCTCTCTCTCTCTCTCTCTCTCTGCTGCTGCTGCTGCCAGAAGGTGGGATTGGGGTGGCCACTATATGCGGCCGACGCCCGTAGTGTGACATAGTTATGAGGAACTTAATAACCAACTTGGGCTACGCTCTTGCCCACATGCTTCCACGTGGAGGCCATCAAAGTGTGCAAGGCCACAGGCAAAGCAGCGCGCTCACTCTCTCTCTCTCACTGGAACTTTCAGGCAGCGCACACAAAGGGCTCTGTCGGCTGTCGGCCACGATAGAGGACAGACAGAGGGGGCATAACAGGGAGGGGGAGGAGAGAGAGAGAGAGAGAGAGAGAGAGAGAGAGAGAGAGAGAGAGAGAGAGAGAGAGAGATAGAGAGAGGAGAGAGAGATGGAGAGAGAGAGAGAGAGGGGGATAGACTAAGTAGAAGCGACGTTGTACAACGCGCCACCACTACACCACGACGGATCGAACCGTCAGCGGTGCCCGTGGCCATATGACGTGGCTTTGAGCCCCAACGGCCCCCGGCTATGCCGCTGGCTAGGTCCCCGGCTAGGCCCACGGCTAACCCGGTCCCGGTGCTCACAGCACGGTCAGGCGTAGGGGCCAAGGCGTTGTCCCTCGCCTGCCCTCTACGGGGAATGTGCGGAATTTCCTTGCACCAGAAGAGGGCGCGGCTGCGGAAGTGCGGCATGTCCGCCAGCGGCTGGAGGCAGGGCAGTAGAGTCTCTCTGAGCCCAGGCAGGGAGAGCCTCTTACATACACCGCAAAGGCATCGTCCAGCACTGTTTTAAATCACGATTCTTTTTCATTTTATTTGATTTTTTTCCCTCACAAAAACTTGGGTTGCATTACCCTTATTAATTTTTATTTTTTTGGATTTTCAGGCACGGAGTGAAACGGAGTTGCCTTATAGTTTCGTCAGATTCTCAGAATTCTCAGAATCTCACACAGTGGGATAGTATTTTTTTTCTTCGTTTTTGCCTCTGTACATCGATATTTTCAAGTGAAGCCCCCCTCGGCGGTGACCGCCGTTGTAATCGGGGCCCAGCACTGACCTAGGGGATGTCCTGCTGGCCCCTGGCCTTGGCCGTCTGCTGGGACACTGTGGGGAGACGGGCCTGTCTGTGTGGCCATGCGCTGTTTGTTGTGGGGAGGGGATGAAGTGGCAGCGGAGGGGAGGAGAAGGACATTGAAAGAGGAAAGACGATGTGAAAAAGGATATAGATTGGAGGTGGTTGGTCCTACCGGTACAACAGGCTTAGTGCTCGCGAGACCGACAATAGGAAGAAGAGTCATTCGATTTGGTCGGTCGGAGACAGAATTGGGGACAGGAGAACGGGGAAGGGAGGGGAGGGGCGGGGGGAGAAACCAGCCCCGCGACCGAAGGAGTACAAATCCCGCCGGCACCCCACCACTAGCGTTACGCCGAGGTTGAAATGAATTCAGAACACCGTAATCGATCACGCACCGACACACGTCATACAGGACCAACACATGTTATGCGAAACTCCGAACTGTCCTGCCCGAGAGAGCGAGAGAGAGAGAGAGAGAGAGAGAGAGAGAGAGAGAGAGAGAGAGAGAGAGAGAGAGAGAGAGAGAGAGAGAGAGAGAGAGAGAGAGAGAGAGAGAGAGAGAGAGAGAGAGGGGGGGGGAGACAGGGTCGTTTCCAGCCCGCCGCCCCGGATCTCGGTCGGCGTGTTCAGACTGTTCAGACGCCTCCTCTCGCCACACAGAGCCACACCCCGCGCCCCCAAGCCCCGCGCCCCACGCCCCTACGCCCCACGCCCCGCGCCCCCACGCCCCACGCCCCCACGCCCCGCGCCCCACGCCCCACGCCCCCACGCCCCGCACGGCCAGCGCGCGCCCTCAGACACCCGACCGCAGAAACCGATATGGCCGTGCCCATTTTCCCTTCTTTTTGTTGCCGGCCGCATATCTCTCTCGCGCCTTGTTCGTCCGCTTCTTTCTTTCTTTCCCCGCGATCTTCGAAAACCTCGCCTCGCCTTAATCCGCAGTTATTCAATGGGGCCCGTGCGCGATTTCCCAATTTTTATTTTTGATATTTATAAATTTTTCGCAGCGAAAACTGGGTGGGAAGGAAGTTGCGGTGGCGAAAGATGGCGAGAGAGGCTCGCCAAGAACGCGCTGGCGCCTTGGCTCTGGTGCTGGCCGGATCCCGCATTCCACTCGGCACGTCTGGCAGAGCAGGGGGTGGGGGGCAGCAGGGGAGCGGCAGGGGGCGGCGGGGGTGGCTTACCACACACATGGACGTGGGCAGGGACAGTCGAAAACAGGCAGCAACCGTGCGTGGCGAACTAATTAAAATACCCGTGTAAACTTTGTAAGGCCGCGTAGGAACCGCGAATACACGCTGGCAATTTCCTCTCAGCGCGCGGAGCCCCGGACAAGTACTACAAGCGGGTGGGGCCCCCCGGGGGGTCAGGGGGCCAGGGGGCCCCGCCGAGTCGGCCGCTCACTACTGCACGCCATAAACGCGCCGCGTCCCCTCGGCCTCGTCAGCCCACGCGTGCCAACACACGAGAATGTCGCGGAGCAACGCGCGAGATTCCAGAAACTCTCAAGAGTTTCGTCCGAATATTTCGTCGGAGAGATTCATAGTAATTGCGTAATTGGAGAGGACGAAGAATTTCTGCGGGCCGCGTTTGACCGTTTCGTACTCACCTCCTTCTTGACATTGTCGATCAGCTTTTTCTTGAAGTTTTTGTCTGGAACAGAGAGAACACGACGTCTTAGGGGTGACCTACATGAGCCGACTGCCATAATGAGAGATCTGGAGAGACTAAACGGCGAGGATGCCAGCCAGAGAAATTGCTACTGTTGTTGTTTTCTTTTGTTTTTGCTGCAGAGCTACGAGCAAGTTGGTGAAATACTTGGCGAGTCTGCTGTGTCACTGCTGGAAAGTTTACGTTTTATTTTTTGTTCTTTCATACGAGGTGCAGGGAGGGAGGGGGTGGGGGAGGGGGTTGTGCGGGCTAAGGCGGCGGCGCGGCCCGTAAGGACTTTCTAATCTACCAGGAGCGCCTCATAAAAAAAACAAAAGCAATCTAAAGTGCTTTCATTTGTTTAGAGTTCCAAGAGTGAGAGAGGGAGACTGAGGAAGGCAGAGATGGAGAAAGAGAGGGGGAGGGAGAAACCGAGTACGAAAGAGACAGAGATAGGGATGATCGCGGCTCCTGCAATAATCATAATAGAAATAAAGCCGTGAGGGCGGCGCTATCTCAGACGTCGCGCCGTTATGAAGCTCTTTTGTATTTTATTTCCCACCAAAGTGCGTTCCCTCGGATTTCGCGGGCGGCTCCGGCCGCAGCAAATAACAATTTAATCTCCACACCGCTTCGCCCGCCTCACCGACCGAGCAGAGCGCCGACCCGACAGCAGTCTGTTCTCCGTGCATCGCCTTCATCCCTGGGACGAGCTAATAACATTACTGCGACTTGCAGCCTGCCCTGCAAAGTCTCTCTCTCTCTCTCTCTCTCTCTCTCTCTCTCTCTCTCTCTCTCTCTCTCTCTCTCTCTCTCTCTCTCTCTCTCTCTCTCTCTCTCTCTCTCTCTCTCTCTCTCTCTCTCTCTCTCTCTCTCTCTCTCTCTCTCTCTCTCTCTCTCTCTCTCTCTCTCTCTCTCTCTCTCTCTCTCTCTCTCTCTCTCTCTCTCTCTCTCTCTCTCTCTCTCTCATGACCTAGCTCACGTCAGTCGCAGGGCACGGGATAGCACCCCAAGGACCCTGACAACCCGGCGCAATCAAGGAGGCCTTGCCGGCCTAATACGCGGAAGGCGCGGGGGAGGAGAGGACGGGGTTAGAGGGGGGGAAAAAAGGTCGGACGGCGCATGGGGGAGGGGGTGGGGGAGGGGAGACTGGAACCCGGTCCGCGCGCGAGAGCAGATGGACGGCCCTTATCTTCATCTATCTTTCCGAGCCGGGGTGACCTCTCACGGCGAACCCTGTTAGCGGCCGTAACGCCCGCTGTCCGCTGCCCAGGACGGACGCCCGACATCCATCAGCCCCAACGGCCGTGTCTGCCTGATGCTGTTGCCAGCGGACCGCTCGGGAAATTGAGGAGGTTGTTTGGTTATTTGCTTCCTGGGCACCGCGGCGTGGGGTGGCTGCTGGGGGTGGCTGCTATGGGGGTGGCTGCTGGGGGTGGCTGCTGGGGGTGGCTGCTCTGGGTGGAGCAGGCAGTGGGGGCGGCGGTGGCAGAGGGGAGGGAGGGTGATAGCGGGGGCGCTGCTTTCGCGGCGAGGTCAGGTGCGAAAAACAAGGTGAGCGTGAGCCCACCCAGCCGAGAGGTAGAGCCCGGGCAGGGCAGGCGATGCCAGGGCGGCGAGAGGCCTGACTAAACCAGGGAGCCGTAGGACCGCACTCTCGCGAACGAAATAGTCACAATCATCGTGCCATACGACTTTGAGCTATGTAAGAGGCTTGGAAAGGCTTCACTGTAAGAAACATGTTGAGGAAATTCAAAAAAAAAAAAAGGCTGTGATCTAAATTTTCCTTACATTTGTCAGAGAATTACAAATTAATTTCGAAATTTTCCAAAACCTGATTTTAAAAGGCTTGATTCTATGCGCGGAAGAGTTTTCAGGCCGCGGAATTAAATATAGCGTATTATTATTGAGCTTAAAAAAAAATTCGGATACAAAGTTTCCTGAGGTTTTCTTGGGAATTTCCCAAAAAGCTTCTTACAGTGCCGTGACATTCGAGAGGAGTAAGAATCTGCACGGCGGGTCCGTGGACGGGCTGCGGCGGCACCAATGTACCATGGCGCGGCATTTGAGGGCAGCCCTCCGCCCATCACCGCCCCTATTCTCTATCACCCTCCCTCTCCACTTTGGCCCCGATCCCAGAGCGTGCCGGAGAGAGACAGAGGCACGCACCAGCTTAAAGGTGCCGTTACCCGACACGGCGGGCGACGCGTGTCAGGGACGTTAGCGGCGGTAACGCGGGGCGGGCGGGCAGTAGGGTTTTACGCGTCTAATATGAAGGGCGGCAGGGCGGCAGCGAGCGCGGAGGGGAGCGCCTGCAAACTCCCAGGTAGGCAAGCCCGCAGGACAGGAGTGTTCGGCGGGTCTGCCTACCCTCCGGGCGCCCCCACAGGCAGCAGGAGGGGAACGCCTGCAGACTCCCGGGTGGGCAGGCCCGCAGGGTAGGAGTGTTCGGCGGGTCTGCCTACCCTCCGGGCGCCCCCACAGGCAGCAGGAGGGGAACGCCTGCAGACTCCCGGGTAGGCAGGCCCGCAGGACAGGAGTGTTCGGCGGGTCTGCCTACCCTCCGGGCGCCCCCTCAGACAGCAGGGACCGATGGAGTGCGTGCGTCGCGGGGAATGCGAGGACTCTAACGGACACCAAAGGCGGCGGCAGAGAGCGCACGGCTGCGGCTGACGTCAAAGAAGAGCGAGACACGCCGCTGCGTTCCCTCAAAGCGATGCGATCCCCCAGACCGAAAGGAAAACGCGGGGGCGGGGAGCGGTGGGGAGGGCAGAATCCCGTACAAGAGAGAGAGAGAGAGAGAGAGAGAGAGAGAGAGAGAGAGAGAGAGAGAGAGAGAGAGAGAGAGAGAGAGAGAGAGAGAGAGAGAGAGAGAGACAGACAGACAGACAGACAGAGAGGCCCGGGAGGGAAGGGGGAGGTAACCGGGGGAACAGCAAAGACGGGCAACAACACGAACTGCAGGGGAGAGGAGAGCGGGGCTGGGCCGGCCCGCATATGTTGCCCCGGCCGTACGGAGCGGCACTAGCGGCCGATAAGCGGGCAGCAGCCGACGCCGAGCAGCACAAGGATGGCGGCGGCGAGGAGGAAGAGGGCGACAACGGCGGCGGTGACCACCAGAACAACGACAGCGACGACGGCCCGGACGAGGCGAAACCGGCGAGGAATGTGCGGGGGAAACGGAGTGCGCGGCGCCCACACGACTCCCCCTCCCACCCGGGACCCCCCGCGGCGCCCCGCAGCGTCGCGTTTGAGTGCTTCCCATGATCCTCATACATAACAAGAGCGGGCCGGGGGACGGATCGGAAGCGAGTGCGGCGCGGAGTGACGGCGACGACGCGCCATCGGAGCCGAACCGCCGGAAGCCCCGGGAGCAGAGGGAAGCAGGGCGGCGGGGCCGGAGGCCGGAGGAGCAGAGCGGAGCAGAGCGGAGAGCACTTCGGTGCATTAGTTTAGTTCACTTCGCCGTCGGCCACCGACGGGCTTGTTGAAGGGGCCGTGACACACTGTGACGGTCCGGTGGCTCGGCTGCTCAGCTCGGCTGGCTCACCTAGACGCCCCACGAAGGCATTGATAGCGTGGCACAGCCGGCACAGCGTGAGCGTGGAGCCCATCGGCGCAGGCGGCGCCGCCATGGCAACGGGAACAGAACAGTGCGCCTGTGCTGTGCTGACCCCCGGCCTGTGCCTGCGGTGCCTGCCGGGCCAGCCAGGGCCAGCCCAGACAGCGCAGCTGCTGTTCACGTTCACACATTCCGCAGCCCTAAAGGTGTAAATTTTCCGAAAATTATAAAATTCTATTGCAAATTTTAGTGGAAGTTTTCAATTTTTCGTGAAATTTTTCCCGTACAGCCAGTCAGAATTGGCAATTCATGGGAAAAATTTTGTATTTTTGTTTGAAAGTTCTCAGTTTACCATCAAAAAATTTCCCCATTCGCATCTCTACGTAGCGTCCATTAGGTACGGACCGCGCTCGAGCGCACAGCGAGTCCGGTGGTGTGACAGCGGTGCTGCTGCCGCAGTGGTGGTGGTGCGAGTGCATGGAAATAACTGCGTTATTCGTGTGCGGTGAAAAGTGTTGCCCGAGCGACCCATCCCGACCCATCCCCATTCAGCCTCCCCCGTCCCGCCCCGTCCTACCCCCCCCCCCCCCCCCCGGCCCTGCCAGCGGCCATGGATCAACACCCCCTCCCCCTATTCAGCTCCCTCGGGTCTGTTCCCAATCAGCTGTTGGCACTGTGTCACGCGATTGTCCATTCCCATGGCGGTCAGGGCGGCTCGCTCTCGCACCGCTCTCGCACGACACAACACGACACGGGTGCGGATAGTGCAGCACGGCAGTGTTAAGCGACACAGTGCTGGCTCCAGCAGGGCGAGTGCAGAGTACGGGCCGCGTGAAATCAACATCATCTAACTGCGTTCTTTATTCATCTTCTTTTACGAAGCCTGAGCGAACATTTCATTTTGCATTGCTGGGTCATCACGCTAACGCGCTTCCTTCCTCCAGCCCCGCGCGGCGCTTAGCTTGACGTGGAAATAAATAAGCCCCCTGTCAGCTGCAGCAACACCCTTGACCGTGAAGCAGAGGCGGGAGCGGCCAGGGACAGCACAGGGCACGGCATAATTTGTAAACGTAACCTAATTTCTCATCAGGGTCGCTCTGTGGCGCGCGGGTTCGAATACCCGCAAGAGCGGCGCGCGCGCGCGTGGAGGGCGTGAAGGCCGTCGTTGTGGTGCCGTCCAGGACCGGGCAGCGGGCCTGGCGGGGCCTTTATCTGCGGCTCGGTATCAGGCAGGACCCAGCCGGGCAGAGCCGGGGCAGCAAGAAGCCTTGTCCGACAGCTCGACAGACCCCCGCGGCCCCCGCAGCCCCCTCCCCCCGGCCCCCGCGGCCCGTTGTTCCATACGGCGGCGGCCCCAGACGGTGGCCGTTCACGTATTACGTAACGCGCCGGCCACGACGTGGTCCTCTCCTTGGTCGGGGCCGACAGGACCTCCCTCCCCTCAGGCCGCCGAACACCGGCGCAGGGCAGCGCGGCAAGGGGTATCGACCGGATTGTGTTTCTTTTCTGAGCCGAGCTCTGGGCGGACGTTGGCTCGTCAGTAGTTTATGGGCGGCCCCCGAGGGGGAGGGGGCTGGGGGCGCGGGCCCGCCCCCCTCTACTCTCTGTGATTAGACTTAAGGCCCACCGTGGGAGGGGGCGGCGGGGGCAGTGCGGCGGCGGGGGGAGGGCGCGTCACGTGACGCACCATATTGCATAGCGTTGAGGTCGCAGCTGGTTCGCGGTCGCTGCAGTCGCTACCGCAACACCCTCCGGTGTGTGTCTGCGTGCGCGTGTGCACTTGTGTGCGCGACGTGTGTGGCCGTGTGGGTGTGCGTGTGTGTAAAGTGTGTGCGTGTGTGTAAAGTGTGTGTGTCAAGTGTGTGTGCGTGCACGTCATGTGTGTACTGTTGCGGCCTGCCAGCCCAGGCAGCAGCGCCCTTACCTGGTGACGAAGAGTCTCCCATGGTGGCGGTTGTGGCGGCGGTGCGGCGGCGGCGGCTGCAGTGGCGGTGACGTCACTCACTCACTCACAGTCGCATGGTGGGCACAGGGAGGGAATGGAAGGGAGGGGCCGCAGCTGCCGCTGCTACCGCTGCTGCCGCTGCTACCGCTGCAGCCCCACTGCCACGCCGTGTTGTCACTGGCGCTGTTGTAGCTGCTGCTGCTGCCGCTGCGCTCGCGACCGCATCCCTGCCCTGGCCGAGCGACACTGGCACCACTGCCACAGCCATGGACTGCCATGGGCACAGCGACGGCGGCAGCGGGGGCGGGAGGGGGCGGGAGGCAAACAGCGCGAGTACGGCGGTGAGAGGGGAGCGCCACCCCTACCCCTCTCCTCCCCTGACCCGCGGCCAACCCTCTGCGCGCCAGGTCGGCGCATGCGCGCAGGGGCACCGCGAAGGGAGGCCCCTGCTGGGGTTGCCCCCGTCCACCCCGCCCCCCTGCCCAGCCACCCCTCTCTCCCGCCCTCCCTGGGCCCAGCCCTACAGGCCCTACAGGCAGGCCCTGCGCGCCGAGGGCTGGGCCCGCTGGGCCCAAGGGCTAGGCTAGACCCTACGCAGCGGCGGCGTCGCATCGCGAGAGCTGATCACGGGGATGGGGCGGGGGAGGGAGCGGGGGAGGGAGCGGGGGAGGGAGGTCAGAGGGACATCGGAGAACACCGGAGGACACCGGAGGACGTGGACAAGGAATAACGCGCTGACCGAGTGCTTTTGCCTGTACAGGTGCTGCGAGTGCGCGGTGATGCGGGCTGGCGTCTGCGTGCGGGGACACACACGCGCGCGCACACGCACGCACTCACACACACGCACGAACTCACACACGGGCCGTACCGGTCGATATGTCCCCACAACACATGACACAGCAGAGGACCTCCCCTCGCCTCCTCTTTTCCCTCCAGAACTATGCAAATGCAAACAACCGGAGAGCGGAGTCCGGTCCGGAGGCAGGGCTGGGGTGTCTGCACGCTGTAGGACCGTGTCAGCGACGGGCGAGGCGAGGATCAGGCTCCGGGTCTCCTCTCGATCGGCCAACCTTCACCTGCGTTCCACCACTTCGGCACCGCTCACCCCACCGGCCCCTGCCCCCGCCCCCCGCCCCCCGCATGCCGTCTCGTCTCGCATTACCCTCTTCCTCGCCCTTCAGCTTTAGCTCCCTCTCAGGGGAGGGTTGCGCCGAGGTGACGGCAGTGGTGGCAAGGAGTGGAGTTGAATGACAGCGTCTGGTCGCGGCTCGACTAGAGTCAGTGCAGTGCGAGGAAAAACCTTCCAGGAGAAAAATCGTCTGTCCCATTCGGACCTTTTGGGTGTCTGAATCCAAACGCGGGATGACGAATTTTCCCCGGGAAGATTTCAGAGGAAAAAAAAAAAAACTCAAACCGCAAGGTCTGGGAAAGCATTCAGGGTGGGAGTAGATTTGCAAAACAACAGATTTTACTTGTCATTTTGTATTTTCTTTTAATTTTTTTTTTCACTTAATAAAAAATGTAACATTTTCACTTCCAAGGAAAATTGTAGTAGAATAATATTTTAAATAAATAAATAATAAAAAAAAAATCAGACTTCAACTTCTCATTTCCAAAACAGTTGAGTTCTGATCAGACGACACAGCGAGTGCAGACCCATCATAACTCCAATTAAGATGGTTGCATTGAAACAGCATTCTTGTTACAGGAGTACAAACAGATAAACTGGTTAACTGACCTTCACTGGCATTCCAAAGAATTACAGAGTCCTGCCCATCCACCACAGCCAACATATTGTGAACTGGGTCCCACTGAAAATCTGAAATTTGAAAAATGAGTGGAAGCTAGAAATTATTTCCTTTACCGTTTTTCCAGTCATTTTAATGGAGCCATACAACTTGTAATAACCACTACATACCTCGCACTGGCTGCTTCATAACAATGACACAGCACAAAGAGAAAGAATGAGCTGTACTCCAAATCCAAATGACAGCAGGGGCCAGAGCTAAATTTGAAGCTATGAAACGTCCCCCACTACTCCAAATTGAATTTGAACTCCTGTTAGTTTTGCTTAAACTTGATAAAAACGATATGCTAACAGGTCTGTCCATTACTTCTACAACTGAAAAAAGAAAGTTGGTCTTATTCAGATTTTCTTAATCTATGCAGTCATATGATATTCAACACTAAAAAATCAACTCACACGTAGCATTTTCTTCCTCGCATCCTGGTACTTCCCGATAGACCTTGCAATTGTGATCTGAGATGGTTGTGCTGTGTTCCAATTCCAATTCTTCACACCAAGCTAAGCAGTTAACTACATAGATCTAATAAAAGGAGTTGAAGCTGCTTGGTTAATAAAAATAACACTTGTGTCTCAACAATTTATGATAGTTTTCTCACAAAGGGCAAGAAGACTTACTTTACTGTTCTTGCTGACAATAGTCATAAATTGCGCAGATGGTGAAAACACAACTTCACGAACGCCAGGCCACAGTTTACTGGATGACTGCCACTTTCCAATTACTGAGTTTGATCGAGTGCAAATGACTAGCACAGGGTCAGGAGGATCACTCGACCACACCACAAGAATATTGCTGTTAGGGCTCCATACCATGCCCCCTACCCGTTCAATACCATTACATCTGATGACCTGCAGCACCATACACACAAAATAATGAAAATCACCACAAAGCTGCAATGTGATATTTGGGATGTCAAATAAGAACTTACAGACTCCCTTCGCCATGAAATTGCTGAAACAATTGAAATACTATCCGCACTTTTTGAAATGTCTTCCTTTGCATCAGACGCCTCTAAACAAAGATCGTTGTCTTTCATTACACCACACAGTACCACAGCAAGGTGCTTCCCATTTGGGCTCAGTGCCACTCCTGGCTTGGCCCACGGTTGAACATTGTTAATGTACTCCAACCCTTGTTCACCGTACTGCTTGCACACTTTCCAGATAGAAACACGGAACTTATTTAACAAACAGAGAATAAAACATCACTATGGCAATCATGGCATGTGAAAACAACATTTGGTGAGAGGAAAAATTCAAAACTTACAAGGAGGGGTTCCAAAAGCAATATTGTTCGAAAATCAGCAGTCCATAATATTTGGCTCATACTACCAAGTGGCTGTTTCAAAGAAGCAACACATGAGCCACTAAGAATACTGTAAACTTTCAAACGGTTCAAACCAGTATGACAGAGTAACAGAGCTGAATCACCAGACCACTGAACACCCTGAATCAAAAAAGGGAAATATCTTTAACATCCAGATGACTCCGATGACCAGAGGAGGTACAAATTTATCTCCCCTGTTGCTGACTTTAGGTGTTACCACAAAAATTAACCTTGACAACATCCCCGCACTCATATTTAAACGCTTTCAAGAGAGTATCTGCATATCTGATTTCAACTGAATCTCCACAAATGCAAGATAAAAACCTTCCATTCCTTGAAAATACGGCTTGTTTTCCTTGGAATAACTCAGAAAACTCCATCTTCAAAGGTTTGAGTAAGTTTGCAGGTGGAAAGCTTGTTGTTGTCTAAATTAAAACGATGTTCGCGGGGATCAAATGCTATGAGAAATTTAAAAGTGTCACTAAACAGCTGAGCGGGAGGGGAGCTAGCAGACCGCAGCAGACACAAAAGGCATAATATTTCAAAAATAATAATAAAAGTAAAAAACGTTTATCAGAGCGAACATTGATTCTCTTATACTATTCCGATGTATGCAGAAGTAAAGATAACAACTACAGCTCAATGTGAGCCGAGGATAAGTCACTTCATTTCTTAAAAAGTGAGGTTATGGGATGGATATTTTGTCTGCTTCTAGCCTCGCGCAGGTAACACGCGGAGAGCTATGAAAAATTAGTACTGCGCTGCACCGGTAGACGCAGTTCACCGGGCCGCCAGTAGGTGGCGCTGCCAGCCCAGAGACAGGCTGGTCTTCCCCTGACGACTAAATCCACTAACAAAGATAGAGAATAAATGTTACATGCGAATATCAAGCTTTGCTTTCGAAATAAAAAGGAAAGCGTCCAATGCTAGGAACATTAAAAAAACCATTCCAATGGCAGATTGTGCGAAAAAGTTCCAACTTCTCGGTGTGAGGGCAAGGGCGGGGAATGTAGTGGCGCGTGGCTGGCTGCATCGAGACAAGTAGTGGCGGTGAAAAACCGCGCGAGTAGCGGGAGGCGTTCGATTGTGTTCGGCTACTGCCCGGTCGGCCCGGTCTTCTAGAACCGGAGCAGCCGGAATCTGAGAGTCGGCGACGACGAGTCGCCTCGCCACCTGTTCGCAGCAGCCCTCGATCACTGCATTATTGGCGAATTATTGGCCATCGAGCGTGCGATGGCGTTCACGCTGCCCGCACCAGCTGCACGTGAGGGAAGGCTAAGGCTGCGATCGCAAGTGCATCACCGCCTACGAATGCCTAAAAATAGGGAGAAGAAGGGTCGGTCTATGGTCCTGATTCTGTTGGAACCGGAGCCGAATGGCGCTTGGTTCGCATCGCCAGCCACGCTAGGCCAACACCTCACCGCTGCTGCCGCGGTCTAAAGGTGACGGGGGGGGGGAGGGGGAGGGGGAGGGGAGGAAATTCAGTGGGCCGCGACGCCAGCCGCACTCCACCGCACCGAGCCGCGGGGCGGACAGAGACAGACGGACAGCGCGAGAGCGCGCGCGCGATGGAGAGAGGAGGGGGGGGGGGGGGCGAAGGCGGTGGTCGTGGGAGAGAGACGGAGACAGGAGCACACGGACACGCAACGAAAACACGCCGGGCAGGGCCTGGCCGCCAGTGCCCGCGGGAAAGGCAAGGGGAGGGGGAGGTACCAGGTGAGGGGCAGAGTGGAAACGGGTTATGGGACTAATGGCAAGGCTGAGGTGCGGGTAGGGGGGGGGGGGGGGGAGACGCGGTGAACGCCGCGCTCCGCTCGGCCCGTGGGCCCGGGCCCGGCGGCGCGGTGGTGGTGGCGGCGGCGGCGGCTGGTCTCCTGGGCTCCGGTGTGGCCCCTGCTCTAGTGTCTAGACGGCCGCCGAGTCGCGAGCAGAGGGAGCAGGGCCGCGCCGCGCCTCCTCCCCCGCGGACGTCGTTGACGTGTATGTGTGTGTGTATGTGTGTCTGTGTGTTTGTTTGTGTGTGTGGTCCTACGGGGCCGGCGCCGAGTAGTGTGTGAGCGTGCAGACCTCCGGCCGGTCATCTCCGGCCGGTCACCTCCGGGCGGCTACCTCCGGGCTCCGGGCCGGAGCCGACAGAGTGCGTGGCGCTGAGGGCCTGGCGCTGAGGAGGCCCCCGTCAACAGGTGTGGTGCCATGGCGCTGAGGCGGCGTGCGCGCCGGCCCCGGCACCCCCAGCCGGCACCTTAGCGGCCCCCTCCCCCCCGCCGAGCAACGCACCACCCCGGCGCAGCCATGTACCGCATGAACTTCTACGAGAGCACTTGTCTGCGCTGCGGCCAGACCGTGTACCAGGTGGACCGCGTGGGCCCGCTCAAGGACTTCACCTTCTTCCACAGCGGCTGCTTCAAGTGCGTCGTCTGCGGCACCAAGCTCACGCTCAAGACGTACTACAACAACCAGCACCGCGGCGACGACCAGGAGGTGTACTGCCGCAGCCATGTGCCCACCACGGGCCCCGGCCACCTGGACGGCTCGGCTGTCGTCATCCGGTCGGCTCTCAACGTGCCGCGCTCCTCCAACTTCGTCAACGAGCAGATCCGCGGCTCGGGTAAGGGCACGTTCGACGCGGAGGCCCTCAACATCCGGCCACACCTCAACGGCAGCCTGGGCCTCAACGGCAGCCCCGCGCCCGCCGGCGGACACCTCCACGCGACCAGCCACCAGGCCCTGCAGGCCACCAACAACACCAACAACAACAACAACCACAGCAGCAACGACCACGGCCAGGGCCTCGGCCAGGGCGGGGGCGGCTACCAGTACGGGAGGTTCGACGCCTCCGCCCTCCACATCGCGCACGCCCTCCGCGCCACCGAGCTGCAGAAGTCGTACAACAAGGCGAGGGAGAAGCCCATCGAGTACTACCTGGTGAGTGCACCGGCAAGCGAACCCCGTGTGCTGCGAGGGTAGGCAGAGCCGCAGGCAGGGGTGCGTTGGGGTTGCCTACCCGAGGCCTCGCAAGGCGTCGCTCCCGCTGCTGTCGGAACCCCGAGCTCGAGCCCGGCGGCAGCCCATGGCAGCTGCGGCCAAAGGGAGGCAGCGAAGAGGCCTTTGGCATGGCTCTGCACGGTCATGGACTCATGGCCTGCTATTGTGCGCCTCCTGGAAGCGCGAGGTTGTTTACTCCCCCTCCCCTCCCTCCCCTGCTTCTCCTCCTCGGACGGACACAGGCCGGGAAGGGCGGGCGGGGTCCGGCCGGTCCGGCCAGGGCTGCGATTTGCACAGTTACAGGCACAGAGCCGTGACATGACTCGGTGGGCTCGGCCCGGCTCGGCTCGGCTCGGCCCGGCTCGGCTCGGCTTGGCTCGGCTCGGCTCGGCTCGGCCCGGCCCGGCTCGGTTCGGCTTGGCCTGGGTATGCCTGGGTATACCGGTCTGGTCCGGGGCCTGCCGAGGTATGCCGAGGCGCACGCCGCTGGCCCGGCCCGGCCCATGCCGCGGCGTTCAGCCCCGCTCAGCGCGGCCCCGCGGCGCCCCAACTCTTTCATCGGTCAATTTGAATAACGCATTGTGGCTATTATTTATGTGTTTTTCGCGGTGTGCGCGCGCCGCCCCGCCACGCTAAGATATTTATTGTACTCGAGGGGTCAACGTGTTTGGCCAAATATTCGCTGTGAAATTGCGCGGTACCCTTTTCACCACTTGATGTTCTGTGACAAATCTCGCCATGAATCACGGGACTTGCGCACGCACGCACGCACGTCGGGCTGGCCGGCCTACGCCCGAGAAATTCGCAGGCGCTCTAAGGGGGCGTCCATAAAGGATGTCCGGGTATTTTCAGGCAATTTTAACCCCCTCCCCCCTCACGTCCACCCATGTCCGGTTTTAAAGAACCCCCACCCCCCTGGACGTCCGGTTTACAAAAATTGCCATATGTGTAAATATTTAGTATCTGGCTAAAATATGGGGTTAATTTTTCGAAATAGGGCGTGTCTATATAGTGGCTGTATGCATTTTCAAAATGCACTTGGGTTGGATGCTTCGTGATTCCGGAGCAATAGCATTTTTTTGGCGGTGTTGACGTGGACGTCCATTTTTGTACGACCCCCTCCCCCCTCACGTCCACCCATGTCCGGTTTGTAGGAACCCCCTCCCCCTCAAAACCCGGACATCCTTTATGGACGACCCCTAACGCGGACGTACTCAGCGGGCGACACCAAGCCGAAGAGGCTGTGGCAGGTGCGTCGTCACCTGACCCCCTCGGAGGCAGCTGAAAAAGGAGGCAAAAGCGAGTTTCGTATTCGAACCCACCCCGCCTCCACTACTGGAGAGGAGAGCTGTGCCGCTGCCGCTGCTGCCGCCGCTGCTGCCGCTGCTATGGTGTCCCTGAGCCGACGGGACGGCTGCTCAAACCGGCATCGCGCGCGCGGCGAATTTGCGGAGGCGTTTCCATTTTCGCCCGCGCCTTCAGCAAACCGGCGCTTGCCTCTCTATGTCTCTCTCTCTCTCTCTCTCTCTCTCTGCCCGTGCCTCTGTGTGTGTGTGTGTGTGTGTGTGTGACAAGGACGGAGCGCGGGCGTGTGTGTGTGTGTGTGCGTGTTGTGGGGACCATCATGAAGCCCGCGCCTCCTCGAGTCCTGTTCCCGGGGCCCCGGTGGTCCCCGTTGGCCCCCTTGCGGTGCGGGTCCCCTCAGGTCCCCTGCTTGTCGCCCCGGGCGTTGTCTTTCGGGGCATCCTGTCGGTGCTGCCGTTAGGACCCGCACAGCCCGAGGTGCCCGTGGGACTGTCTCTCAGCGCGCCGTCAGCAGCGCCACGCCACTGGCGTGTTAGTTCTACTGTACTGACTGTGCTCGGCACGGCACGACGCGGCCTCGGTGCGGACACGACACGGTCTCCAACTGGAACAATCTCCGACAATTCCTTCCTGGCCTAAATCGAGCGTGCATTTTTGAGAGTGTAGATCAATGCGAGTGGCATGTGTTACCTTACGCATTCGCGTTCTTATTGCCGACTGAAAATTTTTGGTCCACGCCAAGGACAACTCCGCCTAAGCGGAAAAGAAAAGTGTTTCCGTTCGCTCTCGGGGACTCCGGCTAGCCGAGAGCGCTCGGGCATGGCGCTGCCCACCATGCCATACCGTGGCCATAGTTTGGAAAACCTCCTCCGGCCCACACCAACGCTGTCATGCCGGAGATTTAGCTCGCTGTCGTCCCAAAAGCCGCGGCGGGGCGCGCCCAGGCTGCTGCCGCTGGGATGCCTGCCCACTAAAATCATATCCTTGGCTGTTCGCCGCTCGGCGGCAAAACGCGGGAAGCCATTTTGGTTATGTAGTATGGTATTGTCATCGGCTGTGTCCCAACAAGGGGCAGGACGGGTCGGGTCGGGGTGATGGTAGAGTGGTGGTAGAGTGGTGGTAGAGTGGTGGTAGAGTGGTGGTAGAGTGGTGGTAGAGTGGTGGTAGAGTGGTGGTAGAGTGGTGGTAGAGTGATGGTAGAGTGTGCGCGGCTCGCGGTCTCCAGCGGTCTCGCCACGGCCTGGCTGAGGCCTGGCCTAAGAGTACACTACACACCGAGATTTTAAAATCTTCCATTCAAATGCTGGGCGGAGCGCATCAATAGAGGTTTCCAACGAGACTTGAAAACGGAAGTTGAAGAACAAAAAAATTCCCGACCGGAAACTCTCGAGATCAGGTGTGAGAAATCTTGATACACCAGTGCCGCCCCAAATATGGGGCCCTGCCTCCTAATCCACTCAAAACGCCATTCAAGTTTCTCATACCTGCTCTCAAGAGTTTCCGGTCTGGAAGTGTTTTTGTTCTTCAGCTTCCGTTTCCAAGTCTCAGTACTCCGCGGAGAAGCCCGAAACGGAAGTAACAAATCGTAACGAAAAAGAACGGAAGGGAAGTCGCGATAAAAATCTATCGCTTTTCGATGAAAAACTCGGGATTTCTCATACTTTCTCAATCGTTTTTCTTCTTCGTTGCCACTTATTTCTTCCGTTTCGGGCTGGGCGTTCGGCGGAAAACACACGCTTGCTTTCGCAGCTCTCTTCTTGTGGTTGTCGGGCCGGAATACGTGGAGCGGCGGTTGGACATGAGGCGGAGCGCAGCGCCGAGTGCGAACCAACGAGCAGCCAGCAAATTACGTAGTTTGGCCGTTTCGACACAACAGGCCAGTCCTGCCCCCGAGTCTAGGCCAGGCCGAACCGTTTAAGGGTCTGGCGGGCACCCGAGGCCCCAGCTGGGCTGTGCCCGGGCTGTGCAGGCCGTGCCCAGGCCGTGCCCAGGCCGTGCCCACACGGGGGCCTCCGTGCGGGGCGTGTCCGCGAGGGTGTGGCGGCGACAGGCTCCGGCCCGGGACGGAGATAATCGGCGATGTGCAGCGCGCCCAGGACGGCGAGGACAAAGGCAAGGACGGCGACGACCCTGGGAGGAACGGACGCCCCGTCAAGCAGCGCTCTGTGCAGCGCGTTCAGGTTCCTCGCCCTAAGAGCCCCGAAATGTCGTTCCACCTGGGCAGTAGAGTACTCCGGATGAGCCCTAAAGCGGAAGTAAGAAGTCGTCGCGAAGAAGAGGGAGAACGGCGGGGAGGTTGTGAGTTGTGACTCGCTTTTCGGTCCAAACACGTGATCCCTCGTACTCTCCGCAGTGTTACGACCTCTCACTGCAGTCCCGGGCTCGTCTATTCGTCTAGTTTTCGGGGACGTGTGACTTGCTGGCCACGTGCTCCGGATAGGTTTGGGGACAGGGCACCAGGACACCCATATCACAAAGGCCGCGGAGGCGGGCGGGCGGCGCCAGGCCGGGTCGTTACAGGACTCTTTACGAGTTTTCTCCGGGTGTGGAAAGGCGACTGTGTCGAGACGAGTTCCATGTTTGTCGGCCTGCGACAATCACCGACAGGCCGGCGGGGCGGGGCCGGGCCGGGACGGCGTCACTCCTATCCTGGACGGGCCTGGCCAGGGATCAGCTGCTCGGCTCGCCGGCGGCGGCGGCCAGCAGCCACGACCAACGGGGGAAAACAGGGAGAAGAAGACATGTGAGTGTTGGTAACTCCTGTCGCAGTGCAAGCGCCGGCCGACTGGTTTCTGACAGCCGACACAGTGCGGCGAGGGAGGCCGGCCCCGGCCGCGCGGCGGTGGGCACAACACGGCTGCCACCGCAACAGCATGGGCTGGATGAGGAGGGGGGGGGGAGGAGGAAAGGGCGGGGCCCCTCAAATTATCACTGACGTGCAACCGGAACGGAGTACGCTACGGTATTCTCCTTTTGCTGCGCGATCCCTCCCATCCTCTCTGCGCTGGTGGGCCGCGGCCGGCGCGGCGCGGCACAGAAGAGCCTCTTTTCGCTCTCTCTCTCTCTCTCTCTCTCTCTCTCTCTCTCTCTCTCTCTCTCTCTCTCTCTCTCTCTCTCTCTCTCTCTCTCTCTCTCTCTCTCTCTCTCTCTCTCTCTCTCTCTCTCTCTCTCTCTCTCTCTCTCTCTCTCTCTCTCTCTCTCTCTCTCTCGACGTGCGGGGGCCTATGGCAGCCTATGGCAGCCTGTGGCGGCGCCTCCGCACTATTGTCAGTGAGAGGCATCCGCCATCGCGGAGGAAACGCCGCACCTGCGCTGCTGCTTACGCCCTGCCCTCGGCTGTCGGCTGCCCTCGGCCACCCTCATCCCTGCCCTCGGCTGTCCTCGGCTGCCCTCGGCCACCCTCATCCCTGCCCTCGGCTGCCCTCGGCTACCCTCGGCCACCCTCATCCCTGCCCTCGGCTGTCCTCGGCTGCCCTCGGCCACCCTCATCCCTGCCCTCGGCTGTCCTCGGCTGCCCTCGGCCACCCTCATCCCTGCCCTCGGCTACCCTCGGCCACCCTCATCCCTGCCTGCGGCGCTACCTACCCTAAGGCAGGCCAATGGCGGATATTCACACTCCCCTGCGCCGCCCGCTCCCCCGCTGGCGTTTAGCTCTGAAAGTATTAAAAATAGTTTGGCCGTGCTCATTACGATGTGAATTGCTGAGCGCGCGCCGTAATTAATATTTCCCAGATTACCGAACCGGTACTGCAGCAGGGCGGCGGTGTGTCCTCCCCACCACCGTCCTAGCCCGTGGAGTGCGTGGGCGAGACAGAGAGAAAGAGGGGGATGGGGGGTTACAGACAGAGAGGAAGGAAGAAAGCAGATGGGTGCTTTGCGCTGCACGTAACCGTGCTCATTCTCATACTGCGAGACACGCTCACGTATTGACTACGTGTGTGTGGGGGGGGGGGGGCAGACTTCGGACCCACTGGAGCCCCCGTTACGTGGGGGTCGCCGTCACTTCTGGAGGGTTGGTGAAGCAGCATCTGTCTGTCTGTCTGTCTGTCTCTCTCTGTCCCACTAGTTCGGTGCGCCCCACAATCAAGTACGCTCCGTGATCGAAGTCTTGCACCTTTGCTCTTTGCTGCCACCTCTGCTGCGGTTCCTTGCGCAAGAAGGTGGACACGCCTCATACAGCGGCGCGGGTTTAAGTATGAGAACTGTTGGTTCTGGTCGCGATGTCCCCAGGCTCCATGGAGCCGGACGGCGGCAGCCCTGTCCGAGTCCAACGCCCGCAGCACGGATAGGGGAAACTAATTGGACCGTAGCGGCAGAGCAACGCGCCTCAGATTGTGGCCAGAGGCCGGGGCCTTATAGGAGGGCCCGCCGACGGGGTCCTGGCAGGGTCCTGGGTCCGGCCCGGCCGGCCGCTGGGTCCTCCGGGTCCTCCGTAGCGCCGGCCGGCCGGGTTCGGAATTCTCCGCCACAGAAACCGGTCTGCCCCCCTCCCTACCCGTGTTGCAGGCTGTTTTACTCCCGAGGATGAATCGCATATCCCATCGCAGAGGATGGGTTATTCCTTCCGCGGTGAGTGCGCGACCACTGACCCCCTCCCCCTCCCCCTCCCCCCTCTCCTGCCCTGTGCCCCGGAAGAGAGCGTGCCGCACCGCGCCGCCGCCACTCCGGACGGGAAAAAGTGAATGGCGAGGCCCGCTTCCCCGTTCGGTTGTATTGCATTAGCGCAGCAGGCGAGGAGCGGACGGAAACAAGAAGGGGTCACTCGCCGAAACGGAGCAGTTTGGGGAGCGGGGAGGGAGAAAGGGACTGTCTATTTTGAAATTGTTGTCTGAGTTGTGTCCACACTCAAATTCATTTAAATTCTTTAGAAAAAAAAACTTTTAACTACCCTCAAAATTGAAATTCACAAAAAATAATTATCCCTAAAAAAAATCTACAAGTCCAATGCGTGTACACCGAAAAAAAATTGGTTTACCCTGGAGGAGGCGCTGGACAGCCGCAGCCCAATACCAGCAGGTGCTCTTCCTTAATTCCGGCCCCCGGCACGTGCCAGCAGCCACCCCTTTCACTTCGGCACGCGCCGCGCACGCGCCGTGACGCACGCATCCGTCACACACCGCAGTGACCCCCACCAGACCACGATGCGTGTGCTGGGGCAGGCGGTTTTTGTTGTGCTGAAGGCGGCGAAACCGTCCTGATCCCAACCGCGAAGAAGATTTGACAGAAGGAAATGACGAATTCCTCTGGTGTAACACAGCAGCATGCTTCTGAGTGCGACCGGCGGCGGTGGCCGGACACTCCTGTTGCCTTTCATCAAATCACTAAATTGGCAAAAGTCGTGTACATTTCTCTTCGATACACCAAACCTTCTGCGTGAGTTACTCTTTGACAGCCCTAGTTGGCTCGGCAATGCCGGCACCGCCCGGCCGGAGCGGCCCCTGCGCACCGCTGAGCGTCCGTGATCGAAGTTCCGATCGTATCGATATCTCGCGATCACTACTCGATCGGCTGGAGCCCGAGCAGCCGGCACCCGGCGGCCGCCCGGCAGGGTAGGCAGTCCCGCTGCGCACGGGTGCTCTGCGCGCGGCCTACCTCCCCAGGCGGCTCCCGGGCCGGGCCGGGCTGTGTAGTTGGAAAGCGATTTGTTGCGAGCCGCATGCGCAAAGCTCATCGGAGTCGGCATACGGCTTTCACTCTGAGCCGGAGCCGGGCCGGGCCGGGCCTCGGCCGGACAATGCTCGGCTCGTCAATTAAAGCGCTTCCGATGAATATGCAAGAGGCACTCTGCGGGTACGTGGCGTACCGCGCGGTGCAGCGTCGTGTGCAACGAGAGAGAGAGAGAGAGAGAGAGAGAGAGAGAGAGAGAGAGAGAGAGAGAGAGAGAGAGAGAGAGAGAGAGAGAGAGAGAGAGACAGAGAGAGAGAGAGGAAACGCATGGGCGGCGCATGCACGCACACCCCCCACACACTCTCCGTACGTCACTGGCAACAAGGCGCCGCCAACGCACCCCGCCGCCCGCCGAGCCCCGCCGGTCCGCCGTGGTGTCCGTCATGTCCTCTCCGGAGGGCTGACGCCGGCTGCAGCCCAGGATGCCGTCGGGGAGGGGCACAGAAAGGGCTGATGGCGACGGCTAGTCGGCTAGTAACTGCATGGTTAGGCGGACTAGTCGGTGAACGACAGGTCCGTCGTTCAATTCTCGCCGACGGCTTAAATTTTTCTTCACGTCCAGTAGGTCCCTCATGTTTAACAGTTTTCTTCGTGAAACTGACCTAACCTAATCCATGTCATGGCATGACCAATGCTCACACCTTCCGCGAATTCTTTTTTTTTGCCTCGACCAACCCAACCCGTAGGCACCGCAGGAATATACTAAAGTCGGGCGGTGACAGCGGAGTAGTGGACGTCACAAATGGGCCTGTTTCAGTTGGTTCTCTTCTTGTTCGCGTGCTGCAGTCTCGTCGTCCTCTTGCCCCCTGTTGTCTTCTCTTCCCTTCCTCCGCTCGCCCCTTGTCTTGTCCATGACCGTGACCGTGGCTGTGAGCCTAGGTTGTGAGTTGGCAGCCGGTCAGAGGCGAACCCAGAACCTGCGGCGGCAGAACCCAAGGCGGGTCCGCGGGTAGCAGAAGCAGATTTGGGCTTCTTCTGGAGGAGAGCAGTTCTGATAGCGATGGCACGGCACGGCGGGGACGGCAACGGAGCGCGGCGGCCGCGAGCCCGGAGCCCGGAGCCCGGAGCCCGGAGCCCGGAGCCTGGAGCCCGGAGCCTGGAGCCCGGAGCCTGGAGCCCGGAGCCTGGAGCCCGGAGCCTGGAGCCCGGAGCCCGGAGCCTGGAGCCCGGAGCCTGGAGCCCGGAGCCTGGAGCCCGGAGCCTGGAGCGCCCCTCCCCTCTGCTCCTCTCCCCGCGCAGCACCGGACGCCTCGCCACTCCTCAGATCTGCCCCTGAGATGCAAAGGCCGCACGCCGCCGGGCCCCGCCCCGCCCCGCCCCGCCGAGTGCTGAGTGCGACTGCCAGACGGTGCAGCAAGGGTAGCGCAGCTGCAGCCGAGGCAGAGTGTCAAGGCCTGGAGGCTGGCGCCTGGAGTCACGACACGCGTGCGTGCTGGAGCCGAGGTTGCCTACCCAGCAGGCGCCACGCGTGCCGACTGGCCAATCCCAGGTTTGCGCTCGCGACAATATATTGTTTTCAGGCTCCCTCTCGAGCAAGATTCGCAAACAGCTGGGGCGACGCTGGAAGCACAATTCCGTCGTAATTTGGCGATCTGCAGCTGGAGCCTGCAGTGCTATCCGGCCTCGCACATGAAGACGGCCGGGCAGCGGGCAGCCTGGGCTGGCAGCACTGATTGTTGTGATATGTCAAGGCGAGCGGGCACAGCCGGAGCAGCCGTACAGCCGGCACAGACCGAGCAGGCGGTGGACTTCCTTCGCTAGGTGTGCAGCGCGGTGCAGTGTTCGCAGCTGCAGTCGGTGCGGTGCGGTGCGGTGCGGTGCGGTGCGGTGCGGTGCGGTGCGGTGCGGTGCGGTGCGGTGCGGTGCGGTGCGGTGC
Organism: Odontothrips loti; assembly: GCA_038380765.1. Classification (NCBI taxonomy): domain Eukaryota; kingdom Metazoa; phylum Arthropoda; class Insecta; order Thysanoptera; family Thripidae; genus Odontothrips; species Odontothrips loti. The sequence goes on from CM076253.1 coordinate 7,794,924, forward strand.
GGTGCGGTGCGGTGCGGTGCGGTACGGTGCGGCCACCTGGCTCGCCATTCACCTACCGACGCCCCCCTCCGGGCACCGCCCCTCCGGACCCGAACCGTTCCGCACCCCCGGAACTAGGCGAAGCGTGTCAGGAGCGGAGCCTGCCGGAGCCTACCGGAGCCTGCCGGAGCCGCGCGTGCTGACGTGTGCCGTTGGTGCTGCGTGCCGCGTGCCGCGTGCCGGCCCGGGCTGGCCAACCTAACCCACACAATGAGGGCTGCCCACGCCCAGTGCTGCCAGTGCCGCCACCACAGAGCGGTCTCCTCTGCCCACTCGTTTACATAGCGTGGCGTGGCGTGGCGCGGCCGGCCGGAGGAACCTGTTAATTAAATGAATGGATCTGTATCGCCGCACTAGCCAGGCCAGGCCAGGCCGGCGCTCCTCTCGTTTCGTTCTATTACATCTCCCGGCCCGTGCCCCGCGGTACAGCCGGCCGCGGGCCCGGCCCTGCTCCCATCACACCCGAGCCTTTAAACCCAGCTCGGAACCAACAGTAGTTTTCCACTTTAAAAACCTAACCCTTGCACCGGCGGCTCGACCGTCTCCAGAAAGAGGCAATACAGACAACGCGATTTGCGAACACGCGCCCCCATTTGTGTCTTCATTACTTTCCTCTGGACGTGTACACGGAGGAAAAGATTGGTGGTCGCCACTAGTTTTTAAGTCGATTTTCAGAGAAGCAGTAAATTTTTGTTCGGAGGACCAAAATTTTGTTGGGAGAAAACTCTATTATTTGCACTATTTGTTATTTTTTTGTCTCTTTGCTCCTTCAGAGAACCTCAACTAAAATTTAGTTCCCCCAACAAAATTTTGGTTCTCCGAACAAACATTTACTGCGTGTCTGAAAATCAACTTGAAAATTAGGTGCGACCACTGATATTTTTTCTCCGTGTAGAATTGGCACGCAGCGGCAGTGGAGTGCCCGGCCGGAGCCCAGCCCAGCCCAGCCCGGCCCGTCCCGGCCCAGCCCGGCCTCTGCTCGTAAAACAAACACCCCGCGCGAGTCGCGGGGCGTAAACGCGATTGTTTTGCCCTCCTCATTGTGCCGGCATCGAGCTATTGGCTTGTAATGCCGGTATAACGCGTTTTGTGTCGTCGTCTCGTGGGTGGTCACCGCGCCTTTACACCGTGTGTGTGTGTGTGTGTGTGTGTGTGTGTGTGTGCACACGTGCGCAAAATGAGTGTGTGCACTCTAAAAGTTTATGTCCGAAATTTGTCAGCATTATGTACTATTTCTGTACTTTATGTTCGATTTTGTGTACACACTAAAGCTCTAAATCGCTACATAAAATATGTAATGCTCAATTCTGTACAACACAACTATGTGCATGGTGCCAGGCTGTTTTCTACCTTAAACAATAACTCATGTAAGGAAAAACGAAAATTGGGGTTGAAAATGGAGGAGAGAAGTAGTTTTCCTCGCCTAGTTTGTTGTGCGTCACGCCGTGTTAACACGGCCCCCGGCTGCTGCCGGCTGCTGCAGTTGGCCATCTCTCCGCCACCGCTGCTGCTGCCGCCGCCACCGCTACCACCGCGCTTTACTCTGCGATCCTTTTCTGGAGGCCAGATGATGCTACAGACCACGTGTGACCCGATATCCCGGGACACGGCTGGCGCTGCAAATGTGGCGCTGCAAATGCGGCGCCGCGGGGGCGGGCCTGCGGTGTACTGCCCGAATGGAACAGAGCGGTGAACATCGACCGATGATATTCTTTCTATTTTTTGTATTATCTTTTTTTTCTTCTAGGAAATTCCCCAATATACTTTGATGTGATGCAGGCCGGGGCCCTGGGGCCGGGGCCGACCGAACCGCAGAGCGGGCGATGCGGCCCCCGCGGCCCCCGCGGCCCCCGCGGCCCCCGCGGCCCCCGCGGCCCCCGCGGCCCCCGCGGCCCCCGCGGCCCCCGCTACCCCCACTGCCCCGCTGGCTCTGCTGCAGCTGCGCTGCCTGCGAAGCACTGCATTTGTCTCTCTCCCTACAATATCGTACGGTTGGGTCAGAGCGGGACGTGTAAGGAGCTGACCGTAATTATGAAATTATGTCGGCGCCCGTGTGGTAGGGTGTGAGTGTGTGTGTGTGAGAGAGCCGTGAACTTTAACACAACGCTGCTGCTGCAACTTTTGCGCGACTGTGAAGAGCGGCCAAATTATTTTACGTAATACACGTCAATAACATGGCCGATTGTGAGAACAGAGGTGGCCAGCGCGCGCGCGCGCGGGTGAATGTGTGTGTGTGTGTGTGCGTGTGTGTGTGTGTGTGTGTGTGCGTGTGTGTGTGTATGTGTGTCTGTGTGTGTGTGTGTGTGTGTGTGTGTGTGTCACGCCCCCGTTCAGTGACGTGTAGCTCCGCTGAGCCACGCCCGCCGCCCCGACCCCCCCCCCCCCCTCCACTCCATGCGTGGTACAGAGCGTCCCGCTTCTGACCGGTTCGATGGTCCGAACGATGCAGTTGTTGTTGTCGCATGACCGCGGCCCGGTGACGCAACGCGCGCGCACAGACACACAGATCTTGTTATTGCGCTGACATTTGGAATGAGTGCAGCACGAGAGCGAGTGGGACCCACTGGTCCCGCACTGGGGGTTTGTGTTGTACTGTGCAGGGCTGCAAGCGCAGCATACACGATAACGAATGGGTCCGATCCCTCACATGGGCTCCGCCAGCAGGAGCAGGGCCGGCAGGGCCAGCAGGGCGGTCCCTTCACTGTGGTCTATGGGCCATGAAAGTGGCTCGGCTCTTCCGGCGCTGACCTGCGTTCGAGTCTCCGGCCAGCTGGTGTGGCCTGGACCGGACCTGTGCGTCCGAGAGCGCCGCGGTGTGTGTGTGTGTGTGTGTGTGTGTGTGTGCTCGCGCCTCTGGGCCTCCGGGGCGTGGCGCGTGGCGTGTTCCGATCAGTCATACTCTGCCCTGAGGTGTCCCGCTCCTGCTGCCGCGAGGCTGGGTCTGGGCCCCGGCTAAGGCCTCGAGCCCCCTCGGCCGGGTACCGGGTACCGGGTCCTGGGGAGGGGCTGACGTCACCCCTGGAATGTGGGCCGAGTGCAGTGACCGGTGTGAGCCGCCCCGTCCGCCCCACAAACCGTGTCGGAAGCGTCAGGACTCTGTGGCTCTATCGTGTATTGCGAGGAGGAGGAGGAGGAGGAGGAGGAGGAGGAGGAGGAGGAGGAGGAGGAGGAGGAGGAGGAGGAGAAGAAGAAGAAGAAGAAGAAGAAGAAGAAGAAGAAGAAGAAGAAGAAGAAGAAGAAGAAGAAGAAGAAGAAGAAGAAGAAGAAGAAGAAGAAGAAGAAGAAGAAGAAGAAGAAGATCTGCTCACTTTCGAGGTTGCAGTCGGTTGCAGTGTTATGGGGACCAAGCGGTGCAAACGCATATGCAGAGTTCCGGCAGAGCAATTCGGATGATGAGTGTCGCCCGGTTTCACCTGCTTGGGGATCCGGGTTCGAATACCGCGAGAGGAGGAAGCGATTATTGTGCGATTTTCTGGACCGTGCGCTGCCGCTGGCGTGCCGAACCAAGACGCGCTACGAGTCCGAGTCCGCCTAGACGGAGCAGCGGCAGCGGCAGGATTTGCATGTGTAGGCACGCCCGCTGCGCCCGCTGCGCCCGCTGCGCCCGCCGCTACGCCCTCCCAACGGGCCGGACGAGGCTGCGCGGGCGGCCGCGGGGCCGAGCCCAGCCGAGACGAGCCGAGTCGAGCCGAGTCGGGACGAGCCGGGCCGAGCCGAGCCGGGCGAAAGGGGTCATCCTCGTGCCATCGCGCACCTACACCTTTTTGTATGACTTTCACATCGCCTGGCGGCCGGCCACTACTTTGGCTCGCTGTGGCCGGCCACACGTGCACACGGCGGGGGCGGCTCCTGTGGCTGCTGCCGGCCGCTGACAGCGGAGTGCCTACAAGTGTAAATAAGCTATGTCGCTCGTGCTTTGAAAATTATTTTTGTCAATGAAATAGCCCATTTTTGGCCAAGCAATACAAAAAATGTGAAAAATAGGGGGGGAAATAATTTCGACCAAAAATGATCGACTGTAACGAGCCACTTCCTTTTTGGGCCCTTAAAAACTGTGTAAAAAATAATTAACGAAAATTCTGGTGAAATTCATTCATTTTTATCCCAAAGTATGGACCACATTTTGCAGACCTTTGCGATTTCCTATGTTTGCCGAGACGATTATGAGAAAATTATCGATCATTATCGGCCCCGCGAAACCTTCTCTATCTCTCTCGCTCTCTATCGCTCTCCGCTATGCAAATATGCCGGCCCCATCACGGTCCACATTCCCCGCGCGGATTTGGGCGCGGCAGCAGCGGCAGCAGCAGCAGCGGCAGCAGCGGCAGCAGTGGCAGCAGCGGCAGCGTGCGGCCCGTTGCTGTAGTTAGCTATCCGCTCCTTATCTCAGATCGCCGACGTCCCGTTCGATCAACATCGACGCCCGCTATTTCGCTCACGTCTCCTCACCGCTTTTGTTGGACTTTGTTCAGGCCGGGCTGTCGCTAGTGGTAAACCTGTCACACAAAGTAGCTTGTGGGTGCCGGGCTGGCGCCGCCTCGGGCCGACACGGATAGAAAACAGATCCTGTGTGGGAGCGCCTGACGCCTGCTGGGTAGGCAGCCACGACTCCGCCATGCGCGCGTGTCGTGCGGGCTGGCCTACCCTGGCGTTCGCAGGCGCTCGGCGTCGCCGAGGCGCGCTTTGAGATTGGGAGGAATTCGGATGTGCTGACTGCGTGCAGGCGCGGGCGTGCAGGCCTAGCGGAGAAGAGCTGGCCAGGACAGGCCGGGACAGAACAGGCTCGGTGACTCGAATGGCTACCGGCCGGATTAAATCAGGCAACAGTCTGATTCCGGCGCGCCGCGTGTGTGGAACAACTCCTCCTCATCATCTTTCGCGGGCCGGCGCTCTGAATTTTTCATAGGAGGAAAAAGTGAGAGTACTCGTACGTATATTGTGTTGTGCGTGTTGGTCTCGGTAGGCTGCGCGGGTCTCTCCCTCCTTATCTCTCGCTCGCACTCAGCATATGCTGCTCTTTTTTGCGATATACAGTCGGACTTTTTTTTTTGCACGCTATGGATTTATCCGCACTCCGCTCCGCGCTCCACGCTGGTAGGCCGGCCGTGGGTTTGAATTATAATCTGCACGGCGAAAATTGAGGCGCGGGTTCAAATACCGGCGCCGGTGGTGAAACGGGCCGAATTTTCACTTTATCCCCCGCTGGCGCCCGCTGGCGCCCGCTGGCGCCCGCTGGCGCTGCGGTTGGCGGACCGTGGGCTGCCGGGAGAGCGGTGCTGGCATACGGCAGGCGCCGCCCAGCGCCGCGGGGCTTAGCACGTCTTTTCCATCGTAAATGTACTGGACAGGAGCAGGACGTCAGTGCGCGTGCGTGCGTGCGTGCGTGTGCGAGTGCGTGTGCGTGCGGATGGATGAGCCGTAAATAAGCAGTGACTGACGCTTCCCTTCTTTGCCATTTATTTTCCGGTGCGTCGTATTGCGGCTGCGGGGCCCGCGCTGCTCGGCGCTCGCTCGTTAAGGACTCTGAGTAACGTTAACGTCAGATTCGGATTGGGATTGGAGGCGCGGTGCGTAGGCGTGCGAGCCGCGGCTATGCGCTGTCCCCGCTCCCGGCTGCGGCGGTGGTGGCGGTGGTGGTGGTGTTGCGGATGAGGCTTTAACATTTTTCTCCCATCGCCTTAATGGTATCGGCCTGCGCTCCCTTCTGTGTTTCCGTATGCAAACGAGTCACTTAGCGTCTCATATGACGGCTTGATTCACCGCCGCCTCGATGCACACGGAGTCTCTCTCTCTCTCTCTCTCTCTCTCTCTCTCTCTCTCTCTCTCTCTCTCTCTCTCTCTCTCTCTCTCTCTCTCTCTCTCTCTCTCTCTCTCTCTCTCTCTCTCTCTCTCTCTCTCTCTCTCTCCCCTCCCTCTTTCCCCTCCCTCTCTCTTTTTCTCTCGTGGCGAGGATGGTCAGAGACCGCCACTACTGTGCAGGATTCAATTCGCAGCGGCGGTCGGCGGTCCGACAAGCTAGTTTCGGCAATGATTTCCTCGTCTGTCGGGTCGGTGTACCCGTATAGCGTGTCCGTCCCCCACCCCCCTCCTCTCTCCGAATTCCCCATCTCCATCGCGCCTTTTTGCTCGTTTAAAATCAGCTTTACTCTCTAGAGTATGCCTAGCGGGGCCCGGAGGACTGAGGGGCCGGACCCACGAGCCTTTGGCCACTCGACGTGCACTAGTGTCACTAAGGCTCTCACTTTCTCGGATGATTCAGTGACTTTTCGCACGGGCGCTCGCTACTGTTGCCGCCTTGGCGGTCGTGCCGCCCAAATGAGTGAAAATAGGTTGCATCTCTTCCTCGTGTTCTTCCTATTCACTTGCTGGACAACCGGCAATGGTCGACAGGTATTACAGAGACCATCTTGGGGGCCGCATCTCGCATCGCACCCCTCGGAGGGTGCAATCGACCGTACATATGGTGAGCCATGGCAATATTCCAGGTCGGTTCGATTTTTTCTTTTTTCTGAGACTGACGCGGGGACAACGTGATCGGTCCGGCGCGCGCCATCAGCACCCCCCCCCCCCCCCCCCCACCTGCTGTTGTCACTGATTGGTTCTCCATGACGGGGCGCTGGCAAAGCCCGCCGGGAGACTCTCTAGGAGCCTCTCCAGGAATCTTTCTAGGATTCTCTCCAGGAGCCTCTCCAGAAGCCTCTCCAGGAGATTCTCCAGGAGCCTCTAGAAACCTCTTTAGAATCCTCTCCAGGATCTTCTCCAGGAGCCTCTCTCGGAACCTATTCAGGAACCTCTCCCGGAGCCTCTCCAGGATCTTCTCCAGGAGCCTCTCTAGGTGCCTCTCCAGGATCCGGGGGCCGGCGGCGGCCTCAGCCGGCCCAGCCCTGCCCGGGGCGCACTGCACCGGAGCACAGCCCGTGGACCCCCGGAGCCTCGGAGCCCGTGGAGCACGAGACCCACCAGGCCAACTTTCTCTGCGCAGCGTCCGAGGATAGGAGCCCCCCCCCCCCCCCCCCCTCCCCTCCGGCTTTCGGGAGCGAAGAGGAAGGGGAAGTCCCTCCCCCCCCCTCCCCCTCTTACTGCCCCTGAGGTATGCGGGCCGCCGCCTGCAGCACACGGTCAAGGACCATCACCGTCTCCCATCTCTGTCTGCCACGCGCGTCGCGCGTATCGCCTCGTCCTTCCCCCCCCCCCCTCTCTCTCTCTCGCAACCGTGCAGGCCCGCGATGTGGATTTTTGCATTCGAACCACGTCTTGTAGTCGGCCCTTCCACAAACCACGTGGTACGGGGTCATTGCGGAACTAATTTGGCGGTGGCGATTTGAGAGGAGTGCGTCGGGGAGGGGGCCGCGCGGTAGTGGTGGCAGCGGCGGCTGCGTCCGGAGATGACTGGGGAGACGTCCGCAAGGTGCGTGGATGATTCGGAGCCGGCTGGTGAGCGATACGACAGCCACAGACCCCCCCCCCCCCCCGTCGCCCCCCTACCCACCTCTCCCCCTTCCTCTTCTCCTCGCCTCCGCACCGCTTTGCCCGGAAGAGAAAAGAAAGGAGTCATAGAAAATTAGTTGTCCTACTTTTTATCATCATCTCGGCGGCTCGCGCTCTTCGATTGGACTGCCCGACCGACGCAGTGGCAGCTCTTGCTGGCGCGGCCAAAATGCATTTTCGGCATCATCATATCGAATGGACGTACTTTACTGATGATCCCTGGACAGATCAAACAGACAGTCGGACAGACTGTGGTTTCCGCCTCTTTCGGTGATGTCGATTCGAACCACATTACGGTGCGTGTCGCCGGCAACCCTTAATGCCCTCGGAGGTGCTCCGGACGTAGGACATCTATCCTATGGGCGGCACGGACACGCAGTGGTGGGTCCTGTCCTTGTGTGGGCCAAAGGAGCTCCGCTGGCCACACCGCCTCGTCCAGCAGTATCTCCGTCTCTCTCCCTCATCGAGCAGGTGTTGTCCGTGTGCTCCGGCCTGTCTGACCCATTTGTAGATCGCCGCGGTCCTTCCGAAGCCTCACAGCCTCCCATCTGGCCGAACGCACTGGTCAGTCAACGTGTGTTGCACGCCTTCCTGCCGGCCCTCTCTGGTGGGGGAAAAAAAGCGTGGGAAAGTCAACACGACCCTTGAAAACTCGATGGTTGGAACTCAAAAAAATTTCGGACAAGAAAACATGTAAGACTGCCAATTTCCCAAATTTTGACAAGAAACAAGATTAAGTATTTTTTGTGGCAGTTTGGGCCAACCCCAGAACACCGACCTGTCGTAAACCAACCCTTGAAAAATAAATAATCAGAAAACAACTATTTCCTGATCGGTCCCCTGGACCGCACTGGGCTCTCCGTGCCCGTCTCGTTAAGTCACTTTCTGAGAGTGCGAGGCTCTGTGCGCCGACCACTGTTGTTGTGGTGCACAGCCGCCGCTGCCGCCGCCGCCGCCGGGATTCGAACCCACGAGAGTGCGCGCCTTTCTTCCGGGTTTCCCTGTTGTTGCGATAGGGGGCGTTGCGGAGCGCTGCGCTTCCGGCCGGCAGCCGACAGGGTCCTGCTCTGTTCTGTTCTGCCATGTGAGTTGCTCTGTCCTGCCCTGCCCCTGCCCGACCACAGGAACGTCGCTATCAGTCCTGCGTGCCGGGCGGTGCCGGGCGGTGCCGGGCGGTGCCGTACCGGCGCACTGCAACACTGCCAACACGTGTGCGGTCAACACGGGCAGGCTGGCCAACAACCCGCATAGCTCGACACCACCGCCGCCGCAGCAGCTGCAGCCGCCGCCCCCGGATGTTGGGGTGTTTGAGTGTTGGCCAACAGGTCAAGGAAGCAAACTTCTCTGGGGGGAAAAACACGCTTTGCATGTTGTACTACCACCCAGCCAGGAAAAGATACTGTCGAAATTGTACCGGATGGATATCGATGATGTCGAAATTTTTGTTGAATCGACAAAGAAATCGTTTCGACAGTCTAATCCTGGGTGGGAAGTGGGAAGTGCCCGTGTGTAGGCTCGACAACAGTTGCTTCGGTGGACTTCCAGCGACCCGACGACGTCGATTTGGGATCCATTTCTCAGTGGCCCCCCTGGACCCCCCGGCCCCCCCGACTGCGGCCGCGTCGCTGGAGTTGGCTATCGTGCCCACTCCGCCGTGCCGGGGTCCCGCCAAAAAAGGCGAAAGGCACTGGCAGCCAAAAAGCTGCAAGCGCGGCCCGGCACAGCCCGCGGTGTGGCGGCGCGTGGCGTGAAGAGGAGTGGGCGGGGACCCCACCGGGGGCGACCGGGGCCCCACCGGGACCCCACCGGCCCCCGGCCCCCACAGGGCCCCACCCGGACCCCACCGGCGGAGAGGGGACACACAATCATCTGTACGAGTGACTTTTCAATGTTGGTTTGTAGACTACCTCGAAAACAATCACGGATCGGCATTGACGCCTCGAAAAGAAGAAGAAGATGAAAGAAAAAAGATGAAATTAGCGTGAAGCGGAAAGAATGCGAGGCGTTCCGCTGCGCTGTGTGTGCCGTGCTGCCATTGCCAGGGCAGCCGGGGCGAGCCAATGCACACTGTCAGCCCTCAGCCTCCCCATTGTATTTCCGTACGTGACGAACACTGCGTCAATGCAGTGATCCATCCCTGTGTTATGATTCCAGCTGCTCTACAAACGTTAGAGTTGGTTATCATACAGGTTTTGTGAAGTGGTCTGGGGGGGGGGGGAGGGGGTACAAAGACAGGGGGAGGGGGAGAGAGAGAGAGAGAGAGAGAGAGAGAGAGAGAGAGAGAGAGAGAGAGAGAGAGAGAGAGAGAGAGAGAGAGAGAGAGAGAGAGAGAGAGAGAGAGAGAGAGAGAGAGAGAGAGAGAGAGAGAGAGAGAGAGAGAGAGAGAGAGAGAGAGAGAGAGAGAGAGAGAGATGCGACGGCGCACTGCAGCGAGTCGTGCCCATTCATAAGCCCACGTCGATTTTAGGTCCGGAGGAGGGAACGCGTCACGGCAAAGTCTTCTGGTACGAGCAAAAATAATATTTTTTTTTTTTTAAATGCGTTTGTGGAGAGTGCTGCATCGCAGCAGTCCAGTCCGGTGGGCTGATCCCATGCTGAGCCTCGCCTCCGTCTTTGTTCCCCAGCCGGGGAGTGGACGGTATGTTGTTGTCGAGTGCACGTGTCCCTCGGTAGATGGGCGTCGTGACGAGCGGTGTCTGCTGCACTGCCACTGCGACGACCTTGTGCCAATGAGGCGCTCTCGCCGTCTCTCTCTCTCTCTTCCTCTCGCTCTCCACTACTCTCCGGCTCTGTGATCCTGTGGTCGCTGTCGCTCTCACCTCGCGCGGAGGCACGGCGGAGGGAAGGAGCTGTTTATGTTCCCGTCGGCACGCCGCGGCCGGAGAGTCGGAGAGTGCGTGCCGCTCCATATAACACGCGGGCTCAGCCCCTGGACGGTAGGCAGTCCCGTTGAGCGGCAGTGTGCAGCGGGCCTGCCTACCCTGCCAGGCGCTCAGTCCCCAGCCTCGGAGCACTCTGCCTCAGCGTCCGCCTGCGTCCCCGCGGAGGGGGGAGGCACCGAGGTAAATTGCATATTGCATGCGGTGCATTTGTTGTCGGCCCATTAGTGCTGCTCGTCTCCGCGGCAAGGCGCCAAGGCCACGGGCCGGTCTCGGCACAAAGGGATACCAAGCAAGAGAGAGACAGAGAGAGAGAATGCAATGCCTACACGATTAGTCAGCAAAGGGCAACAAGGACGGAGCGCACGTGTGTCGTCCCCCTCGCACTGAGGCTCTGCTCCCGTAGAGAGAATCTCCTTTTGTATCTCTGCGGATACTCTGAGACGGAGAGTTTCGCCCTACCTGAGCAGGGGCTTTTTAGAGGCTGTTTGAAAAACTTTTTGAGACCCGGCCGGATTCCGAAAAATGAGGTCACAAAATTGGGCGAAGTTGATGACTTTTTCGCTGTCAGTGAGCACGGCCGGACAGCGCCATTCGCGCTGCACCGGTCCGCACCGCGGCTGCACCGGCTGCGCCATCACCTACACCGCCACTACCGCGACCGCTTTTTTTTTTCCTTTTTAATGTCTCCTGCTTTGGTCGTTGTGAAGTGCCACCGGAGCCGGGTCTGCTGTCTGCTGTCTGCTGTCTGCTGCAGGCCGCCGGGGCCGGCGGGGACGTGAGTGCGGTCAGTGCAGCAACAGGTGCAGCGACGCAGCATTGTGCAACACGTGCCGGTGCTGTACATGAGCCCCGTCCCATCCCCACGGGCACTGTGCGCGCCGCGCCCCCTATAAGGCGCCTCATTCCATAAAGTAGCGTCCGATAAATATCCCTTCAGCCTTAAATCGGAACGGGCGCCGCCGCCGGAGCGCCTGCGATCGCCGGGGTAGGCCAGCCCGCACGACACGCGTGCGTGCAGAAGCCGTCGATTGCCTACCCAGCAGGCGCTATCAGTGCGCAGGCTCGCAGGCTCGCAGGCTCGCTGTGGTGAATGTGGTGGGCGCGTGCGTGTTGCGGATGATCCCCAAGAAGATGAGCCGGAGCCCCCGTGGGTGCCCCCGCGGTGCCACGCCCCGACAGGTCAGGCCGCACCGTGCCCTGCCGCGCCGTCATCTGCTGCCTCTCACATCCGGCCCCGCACCGCCCCAGCGGCCCCGGCTCCGGCCCGGCGCTGGCGGAGGTCCGCATGTGTCACTTCCTGTTGCGCAAGCGCGGCAAATGCGCAACAGATGTAAGCAGGGCGCGCACCCCGCGGGAATGGCGGGAAAAGGGTTCCCGATTTGAAAAGAGCGGGCGGCCTGCTGCCAAAGGTCGCATCGACGCGGCGCTGCCCCGGCCTTCGTGTTGACGGGGAGGTGATGCTCGCCGTCCATGGTATCTGACGCCGCGTGTTGTTGCTGTCGTGTTCCAGGACAAGGATGAGCAGACTCGGCTGGAGATGAAGCACCGGAAGGAAGAGGACGACCTGTACCGGAAGTTCGCCCGGCAGCGGGAGGAGGAGGACAAGCGCATGAAGGAGGAGTTCAGGGTAAGGACGCAGTCTCAATTTTTTTTTTAAAAAATAAATCGAGTTTTTAAAAATTAGTTTGACCGAGTCTGACCATTTTACTCGATTTTACTCGATTGGTCGTCGAGAAATTCACGAAAAATCGAAAAAAAATCCACGAGCATTTTCGGTCGGATTTTGCATTTTTCTGTAAATTGACATAATCGCTACTTGTTGTGGGGCTGAAAGATTTACCTGTCGTGGTGCTCCAGGACGAGTGGGAGCAGGAGCTGGAGCGGCTGACGACGCGGTTCGAGCGCGAGCTGCAGACCAAGCGCAAGAGGCCCGACGAGCAGCAGGTGCTGACACTGCGGCTGCAGCAGGAGCGCGCCGACCTGGAGAAGAACATGACCCTGCGGAGGGACCGCAAGAAGGAGTCGCTCACCAGAAAGATGCTGGAGCACGAGCGGTGAGTAGGCCATGTGGTGCACTCGGGCTCTGCCTTGTGTGCTACGACTCCCGGGGCTCGGGATGTATGTGTTTGGTTCGGCGGCGAGGTGCGTAACCCCTGGAATCCTCCCCAGGGCGGCGACGGCGGCCCTCGTGGAGAAGCAATCCCGCGAGATGCTGGAGCTCATCAACGAGAAGCGGTCCGAGTACATGCGCGCGGAGTCGCTGTACCTGGACGAGGGCGACGGCTGCGTGGAGGAGGCGGCCCCGTACCCCAGCCAGGCGCCGCTGCCCGCCCCGCCCGCGCTCGCCAAGTGCCACCTGTACCACGACCCCGCCGAGTTCGCCTCCATGGACCAGATCGCCATCTCGGTTAGTAGTCGGCTCGGCTCATCGAGGCGCGCAGAACCGTGGTGGTTTGCTTAACGTTGCTTCTAATTTCGATTCGATTTCCGCACACGCGTGTCCAGGTGGCGCAAGAGGACCAGAAGACCTTCACGGACCTGGTGCGACAGCTCGTCGGCCGCTGCGGCTCCGACATAGAGAAAGCCAGGTACTGTATGTGTTATTCATGGACAAGTCTATGGGCTGCCTTCGGCTGGCCTCGGCTGCCTTCTGCTGCAGCGGGCGCTGCGCCGCGCTGTCCACGACCTGGACGCCGCCCGCTGCCGCCCGCCTCTTGCCGTGACATACCGCGTCGTGGCGAGGCTCGTCGGCTCGCCACACCGGGACCGGGTCCTCGACCATTCACTTTCTTTCGGGCTTTCGATTCAACCGGGGAAGTGCCTCGGCAAAAACCATAGATGCAATGGAATAATTATTTTTTTAAAAAATACGAAAGTTGAAATATTTTATAAGTTTTGCGACCCGGCTTGGCTGTCTTTAAATATTTCGCGAATTTAGTCAATTTAATTATATTTTTCTGACAATGTACATCTCTAGCAGAAACAAACCGCAGCTGACTGCTTGTTCGCTCAATCATTCTCTGTACGCGGTAAATCCCCCCCCCCCCCTCTCTCTCTCTCTCATTTCCTTTGATTCATGTTTTACCTGCAGGACGATCTTCCGGTGGATCACGGTGAAGAACCTCAACACGATGACGTTCGACGACAACCTCCGGGGCGACACGCCGATGGGACTCCTCCGCGGCATCAAGCACGGCACGGAGAGCTACCACGTGCTCTTCAAGCGGCTGTGCAGGTACGTCGGACAAGCTTCTGCTCTTCTGTCTAGGAATAGGGTATTTCGGATAAGGTCTCATACGCCCTGCTGCGCAGTGCCCCCCACGAGATACCCCCGCGTTTTGTTTCCGCCTGTGACGTCTTCTCGACTTCTTCATTTCCGGTTTGGACCTTCTCCGAAATACCCTATCATAATTTATTTGTCACTTTGCAGCTACGCGGGTCTGCACTGCGTGGTCATCAAGGGCTACTCCAAGTCGGCGGGCTACCAGCCGGGCGTCCGGTTCGAGGACTCGCGCTTCCGCAACTCGTGGAACGCGGTGTACGTGGCCGGGGCCTGGCGCTTCGTGCAGTGCAACTGGGGCGCGCGCCACCTGGTCAACGCCAAGGAGGTCCCCAAGGCCGGCTCCAAGGGCAAGTCCGACAGTCTCAGGTGAGTCGATGTTTGACTTTGACTCTTTGATTTTGTCTGTTTTCTCTTCTTAAATTACAAATTTCGCATTGTCCGATTCGCAGGTACGAGTACGACGACCACTACTTCCTCACGGACCCGCGCGAGTTCATCTACGAGTTCTTCCCGCTGCAAGCCGAGTGGCAGCTGCTCAAGACCCCCATCACGCTGCACGACTTCGAGGAGCTGCCGTTCGTGCGCTCGCTCTTCTTCCGCTACGGCTTGTACTTCCCCGACGCCCACACCAAGGCCGTCATGTACACGGACGCCACGGGTAGGTGCCTCTGCTTTTATATTATCTATAAAAACTATTTAAAAAAAATTATTGTTGTTGAACTGTGAGTGTGCGGGAAGGTTTGACGATGTGTATGTGTGTGTGTGTGTGTGTCGCGCCAACCTCAGGTGCCGCCACCGTCAGGATAGCCATGCCCGCCAACATGCAGTCCAGCCTCATCTTCCACTACAACCTCAAGTTCTACGACAGCGACGGGGACACGTTCGACGGCGTGTCGCTCAAGAGGTTCGTCATGCAGGTGAGTGCCCCCCCCCCCCAAAAAAAAAAAAAAAAAAAAAAAAACTGTGGGTGTGGGTGAAAAGAAACACCCTCCAAAAATATCAAGTCAGTATGTTTTGAGAAGGGTGGGATTCGGATTTTATTTTACCTGTATGGCGTAATTTATTTACCTGCCCTCTTACCTGCAGCCACTACGAATGCACGGCAAGAAATTCTGGCGTTGACTGCCTCATTCACGGTTTATTTTCGTTGCTCTCTGCAGTCGGTCGTCGGCAACATGGTGGCGTTCCGGGTGCACGCGCCCTGCAGCGGTGCCTTCCTGCTCGACATCTTCGCCAACGCCGTCACGCCCAAGGAGTACCTCACCGGGGAGCCCATGAAGTTCAAGTCGGTGTGCAAATTCAAGATCGCGTGCGAGGAGCTGCAGACGGTCATGGTGCCCCTGCCGGACTGTGCGTCCGGGGAGTGGGGGCCCACCAAGGCCACGCGGCTCTTCGGGCTCATCCCCATCACCCACCAGGTGAGCTATGGCCTGTGGCTGACGTTGTCACCGGCACTGGCGTGTGCTGTGCGTGGTGTGTGCTCTGGCGTGTCACTCACTGGCTGTGTTCTGTCACAGGACGCGCTCGTGTTCGCGGGCCGGGAGCTGGAGCTGCAGTTCCGCATGTCGCGGCCGCTGACGGACTTCATGGCGACGCTGCACAAGAACGGCGTGGAGGAGAAGCGCCTGTCCAAGTTCGTGTCGCACGCCGTGACGGACGACGACATCGTCACCTTCGTCATCAGCTTCCCGGAGGAAGGCCAGTACGGCCTCGACATCTACACCCGGGAGCTGGCCTCGTCCTCGCACGGCCATGGCCTGCACGGCCACGGCGAGGCCAACGGCGAGAAGCACCTGCTCACGCACTGCTGCAAGTACCTCATCAACTCGTCCAAGAGGAACTGAAAGTGTGGACAGGGTGTGAAGGGAAGATGGCACTCTGCCGTGCTCGAGCGTCCGGGCCGACTCTGGCCGTCGTCGGGCCGGGCGCCCGAGCACGGGCTTTTGGGACGTACCGACCCTCCTAGTCCTAGTCCTACCCCCGACGTCGACGTGACGAGGAGTATTGACAGTGCGTGACACTATGGTGACGTCGTACTTCACCTGTACTCGATGTACACTAACTTACCGCTGATGTGTGTGTGTGTGTGTGTGTGTGTGTGTGTGCGTGTGTGTGTATTTGTGAAGAGCTTCATTGCTGCAGTGCTGTTCATCGTTGTTGTATAGGGTAGACACCCTTACATCTCTCTTGCCGAGTCCTTTTCTTCGTCTTTTTTTATATTTTTAATTTATTTTGTTTTGTTAAAAAGCAGTGATTTATGTAATTACCAATTCTAGCTATGAAACCAATGTCACTCTCAGCTTTGTACTTTTAAACCCTTGTAAATTTTAAATGCTTTTCATAAAAGTATGATGAATGACATGATAAAATGTATTGTGATAATCAAAAGTGTTGGGGAAAGGAAACCACCATGCATTCATGTGCTGCATGCTTATGGGGGAATCCTTTCTTCAATACTTTTGCTTTGAGAATACTATAAATTATTGATGCAGCTGGTTCTGTCTTTTGTGAGCATGTGAAACAATATTTGAAACATCCAAGATTTTGTACAGATGTTACGAATGGAACCATGGGATGCACGCAAGTTTCATCCCATAATTTAGAGTAGCTGTTCTTTAAATCATAAACAGCAGTCTATGTGCAATTATAATTATTTATATAAATAGATTTTTTAAATGCAAGTGCTTTTCAACTAGTCCAATCAAAGTGTATGCTGATATATAAGACGGGGAGGAATGAACGGGTTGAAAGTTGTCTTTGAATGGCAGGAAAGACTTTGTTCTGAGATATTTGTTGTTCAGCCAAATATTCGAGGCTGGTAAATATTTTTTAATTTCATCTTAAAATAAATCAAGGACTTTAGTGTATAAGTGCTTCATTCACAACTTGTGAAAACTATACAGTCACATAAAGCTCAAAAATGTAGAAGTTGTGTGTAGATCACCGTTATTGTTTGTTCTGGAAAACAACACACTATTTAGGTTGCTTAATTCCCTAACAAGGAGATAATTTGAAGTTTTTGGAAATTTGGAAGTTCACTCTGTATCTATCAAAACCACTCAAGCTGTACTATTACTTGGGAGGGTTTGAGAATCATTCCTTTGAATGCGATGGAAGAATATACTTGTTTATGTGGTACCAGTAGTTAGCAATGAAATCCAAAGAATATGAATTTTATTCAGTATGTTCTTCGTTGCCAATGAAGTATTCTGGCATTTACTGTGTACATTACGTATTTGTAAAAACTGATTCTGGCCAACTCAGGCAGTACGGTAGTCGAACTAAAGAGTATTGCATGACCTGTCATGATAATGATTTGCGCTCAGTTTAACATGACTGGTTGGATTTGCTACTTGCTGAGGAAAAGTGCAAACCACTTGTTAAAAAATAAATTTAAAAAAAAAAAAAGTTTTTAGTAAAAGCTAGGATACCAATAGAAGGGTGAAGAACTAGGAAAAGAAAAACAAAGCATTTAGCTGCAGAGTTCCAGTTTATTGTAATTATAACATACAATTTTGTTTATAAATATATAATTATATATTTATGAACATTATATATAGATTTATAAAGAGATATATATTTATATATATATATAGCTATGAATGTTAAACAAGGTGCTTAATCATCCTACACTAAATTGAAACACGGCTTGCCCTGCAAGAGCCAAAACAAGTGTACATAAGACTGCTAGCATATTTTCACCCACCAGTGAGGCATCAAGTGCAATCTGATATTGTACTCAGTAATTACTCAATGGATTAATGAACTATTGGCTGTACAAGAACTTCCAAATTATTCATCAT
Organism: Odontothrips loti; assembly: GCA_038380765.1. NCBI lineage: Eukaryota > Metazoa > Arthropoda > Insecta > Thysanoptera > Thripidae > Odontothrips > Odontothrips loti. Next base: position 7,812,419 of record CM076253.1, read on the forward strand.
GTTACTAATCAATCTCGGTTACATAAAATCCTCAGTTCACAAACAAAAACATTAATAAAGAAGAGTATTTTCTTTTTAAAACAATTCATCTTGCCATTGCATCAGTTGAATAAAGTAACATTACTTCCATGCAACGTTGGATGGAGTCTTTTGGATCCTTTATTATAATACTATGCTAACATACAGTAAACTCTCCCAGTAAAAGATTTTCATTCATTCTTTGTGTTTTAAATTAAAACGAAGATATGTCTAAAAGATTTACTGGAAGAGTCTACTATATACACCTAATTTGAAATCCTATAACACCTCACCTGATTCTCAATACACACAAAATTGGGTATCAAAAATGAAAAAATTAAATAGCTCAGGTATGGTGTTAAAAAAAAAAAAAAAAGACAAGTGAAGAGGGATCACACTCATACCACATAATTTTTACTATTTTAGAGGAAAATGTTATGTAAGGCACATCATTAAATGAATGGGAAAAGTCCCAAATCATGTAGATCATAGAAATGGTATCAGAGTGCACCCTCTCAATAAGAACATAATACAACATGATGGAACAGACGAAAACCATTTTCCTCTTATAACAAATCATGAAAAAACAAGAAATTAACAGTTCAGATGTGAATAAGAAAATTTTAACACAAATGAAAAGTAATGGGTTAGAACAAATTATAACATGGTAGTGCACAAAAGGAAAACAAAACGAGGGGGGAAAGGTACCTACTGTTAGGGAGCAAAGTACACTGAACGCAAGTTCAACCCTATAACAATCATATTATAACAAAATATTGGTACAAGAGGTATTACAGGTGTGGACATGAAGAGAGCATGCATACTGTAATATAAAATGTAATGTGATACTGGCTTGAATATGCAGCTCTGAAGAAACATGGACGGTTTATGTGAAATCCTCATTGAGCTACAGTGACTCAGTTTCTCAATGGAAAACAGTCACAGACCCTGCCCATACTCAAATGAAAAGCTCATTTAAGTACTTGTTATAACACAATGGTGAAAAAATGAAAGACAAAATGTGAGAAGTGAAAAAAAATAAAGGAGAATGACTTTCTTGGGAAACACATGAAAAACAATGAAGTACTAACTGGTAGCTCACTCTTAACCAGTCTTTGGTACTGATGGGATTGGGTAAGAAGGAACCATCATAAAACTAAATAAAATGCAGCACAAGAATTGTTAAGACAACCTTTGTGTACACCAGTCTCAGTCTCACATTGAACTTGATACTTCAAGCTAATTATTGTAAATATCATACATAAAAAGCAAGAGAAAAGTACTAGTAGAGAGCATATAAATCTTAAATAAAACAAACATATACTAAATATGTTAAAGAGTTAAGGTATTGTGTTGTACAATATTATAAAATAGGAAATAAGAAAAAGACATTAAAAAGAGCACCCGCTCAGAGCAGTCAAGGGAATAATAACTAGTTGCTCACTGGTATTGGGGGAGCTGTGTTGTTGTTCGCTTTGTCTTCTTGAGGGGATTCATCATCATTATTAAGAGTGGGTTGCTGGTTTTCTACCCCTTCAATGAGACCTGAGAGAAGATCTTCAATTTCAATTGCATCAAGTTGTAACTTTTCATTGTCCTGATTGTTAACAGGATCTGCAAATAAAAGATAACACAAAAGTGAAATCAGTTGTATGGACAATCACATGCAGTGATGACATCAAAAACTTAGCACTACCTTCTGCAAAGTTAGAAGCCAACATGTTTTGCAGGCGATCTAGTATGGTGTCCAAATCCTTATGAAGCTCTTCAAGACGACGGTCTCTTTGTACATCGGAGAAGGCTTCAGACTGACCATCAGACTGAACATCTGACTGTGCTTCAGATCTAGAATCTGATGAGGGACTCTGATCATCACCGGTGTTTGAAGTAACTCTACCTAATCTAGAATCTGAGAAGAGGAAAATTAAAATTAATTACACCAGTACATGTATGTTTGTACAGTTACACACACCAAATGAAACATACTAGATAGCCAAATGTTGGAGAAGTTTTCCTTTTTAGGAACAGCAAAGGACTCATGATTACCAAGCCAAGTGCTAATATCTCCAGGATGTCTTTCAGTAAGGCTTGGAAGTGATGAAGAATCATCAGCACTTGCTTCTGCACCTTCTCCAAATTCTCTTGGGCCAGGAACTTCTGCTTGGATCTCTCCTGCAATAAATAGGTTAGGTTTCAATTCCATCTTCAAAAACAAAAACTCCACAACTGACCTGTGCAAATAAGGGGGCCAGCCAATGTCTCAGACAAAAAATTCCTTACTTGGTGGCACATATGGAGAGTTCTTTTCCATGGGAATGGGGCTTAGTTCACTGAAGTGATCTGCACTTGGTTTTCGATTGCGTTGTGCAGCATAAACCAAAGGAGTGCTCTCTAAACGTTCAAGAGTTCTGTGTGGTACTTGGGGGCGAACTCGAAGTGTGAGGAATCTCTGCAATCCAAAAAAGCACATTGAAGAAGATTTACATTTAAAGTGCCATAAGTAGTAACGCAATACCAGCACTTGTGCTACCATGAAAGATACATGCAAGTAGTAGTAGGACGTCTGTAAGACAAACACAGTACCTTGAGCATTTTAAGACGTTGGACTTGAGCTTCTACCTTCCTTCTTGTGCCCACGGGTGCGTTACTTGTAACATCCTCATCGGCAGCACAAAGCTGTTCCAGCTGGGAAATAATGCTTTGCAACTCTTTGCCCGGGTGAAGGTCTAAGGTTGAGCCATACAGTACAGTCCGAGAAGTAGTCTCAAGCCCATCCAACAGTCGGGTGACATCACCACATGATCCAGCAGCAGTGCCACGCTCATCGCTTCTGAAATGAATGCAGAAAAAAGAATAAAGAAGGCAGTCAGTCCATATGTAATCAATCACAATCAGAAGTAATCAATCTAAAATTGGCTGAAGAATTATTAAATTACCTCTGAGATTTTGATGAATGAATTGAGTCTTGCGGCAAAACAGGTAAGTACTGAATTTTTGAATTACTTCGACAAACTTTATTTTTCAAAACCTTCAGGAAGGCTCTAGTAGCCTCCATTGAAGATGTCTGAATGGGAAATAGCAAAATTAATGAGAAGTCAAAGGAGAGATGATGCTGATGTTGGCAGCAAGTAGAGTTAAGAACTCACATACCTGACACACATATTCTTGCATAGGATGTGAAAGCTTATGTTTGCGGTTTGTTTTACCAGTAAGAAAGCATGTCTGACATTGTTCATAGCCCATGCAACGCAAGCAACGATAACGTAATCCCCGTACAGGTTGTGCTTTACAAACAGCACACTTAACATTGTGCCAAACTAAAGAGATGAAACATGAAAGCAATAATAAAAAATAAAAAAAATTAGCTGCTGAATGAAACTAAACAAAAGGCAAAGGTGCATGGAAAGAGTAGGCCCTTGGGCAAAACACAAAATAGATATGAAATACAAAAAAAAAGCTGCAACCCAAAAAAATAATTCATAGACACAAAAAACATACCAAGTTCTGCTGACCGCATGCGATAGAAAGTAGACAGCCATACAAGAAGTTGAGGTTCATGAAGAAGCCAACTCATGTAGCCATCCTCAGTAACACCTAATGTTCCTTGAGACTGAAGAAAAACAGAAGGTATGTGGGAGGTTTGCAACACATCACTTAAAAGCGAAATTGAACCATAAGACCTCATTTTTCAACACTTTTAAGCTCAATTTTTTGGGCTCTTCACATACCCCTAAAGTTACATATTTGTTAATGAATGTACTCACCAACTGAAAGCAGCTGTCTACAGTGGCTGGAACTAAAGCTGGTCCAAAAGATTGCCCTTCTGAAAGGTATTCAGTGATCAGGGCTAGAGATTGCAGTAGAGCTTCTAGTTTACGTCTAGAAATACAATTGTTATGATCAGCGACTTGATGGAATAGATATTGATGTTTATCTTGCAGATGTCCATGTGACAGCAGAATCAAAGCCACTTTCACCTGAAGAACTGTAAGGCCATTTTTACGTTTGCTGGAAGAGATACATGACACAATTAAAAACAAAACAGAAGTGATTACAAGAAACCTAAAATGTACCAACTTACTCATCAAATGCATTGAGAAGGAAATTTAACAACAGTTCAGAGTTGAGATCAACATCATCATCAGACATATTTTCCCTACGAGATGCAAAAAACATGTCTGCCAGAACGGCTTCAAGTTCAGGTATTTCCAAAGTAACTCCATTTTCTGGAGCACGAAGTCGGTGCTGGTCAAGGACTCCAACAACAAGGCCCATTCGGACCTGTTCCACTGTTAAATAGAGAGGGGAAAAACGCATAAATATAATCAAATATAATAGTAATGCTAACTAGTACATGCTCAAGGAAAAAGAACGTACTGTGAAGAGTTCTTTGAAGCACACATAGTTTGGCAGCTGTGCGGTAAGCTGCATACTTTATTACATTGCACTCTCGGAGTAAATTGATGATCTCCATGTATTTAGGGTGATCCCACTGAGTCTTCCTTTCTCGATGACTGAACAGACAACAACAAAAAATATATAACAATGATGCAAACCTAATGAATCCAGAAAATTTAAAAAAAAACATACTTGATGTAGTAAGGAATACCACACTCCATGTCTGCACGATCCCACCATTCATCCATTGCATCTATCAAAATAAATGGGAGAAAAAATTGGTGTAATGAATATCAAGAAATAAATATTGGATTGTGAGCAATCTGTGAAAACAGTTATCCCCAACAAATTGTTGAAGTGAACCGTTGGGATTCTTCAAATCCAAAATCCAAAGGGGACTCTGTTGTAAACTTTACTGACAACGATTGCGGATACTGCAAGATACTTGAAAATTCAAAATAAAATATTTGCTTTCACTGAGGACAGCTAATTAACTTAGGAATAAAACGAAGATAAGTGGCAGTGGGGTACACTTGGCTGCACTAAATTGTAATAGCCGTTTCACTGGCTCGGTCCGAGGATTGAGCCCCGAGTACAAGTCCGGAGAAACCGTACGGTCAAAGTTCTCAAATATCTCTCGTCCATCAAAACAAACTAAGCTGAGACCATAACCTCCTCGGCCATTACTCCTCCAGCACTATTGCTGTAAAGAGATAGAGGTAGCCCAGGCCAAAGGGTTTACCGCTGCTCGGGAAAACACAGGAAATAAAATGCCAGCGACAATCTCTTTTAATGTCACAGATTTTTACCTTAATGCGACAATTTAAGCTTTCCGGCAACCGCAGAGCCTAATGCCATCAACAAACAAGGTGCAAACAAGTCCCCGGCGGCACACCGACCGTCTCATCCACGTCGTGACAAACAAAACAAATACAGGAACGACGTTCTTTGTGAATTAAAAGTGTGAAAATAATGCATATTTTACACCAGCTTACTTTGCAAACTAAAAATAACAGCCCCTACGGTATCCCATAGCTGACATTTGGATGGGATTTCTCTGAAGACCAAATGCAAATTCTGTCTTGTCAACTTCTTTCGTTTTCGCGGTTTTCGGTTGATTGTTTACTTTTTATTGTTGATGTTGTTGTTCCACCAATCTGATGGCTATAAGACCTTTAGCCATTTCTTGCTTTTCCTGCTTCGCCCGAAAGGGAAGAAATGTATCACCAGGTTGAAGGTTCCAGGCAAAATAAAGTTCCTTTGTGACACTGCTAAATTTGCAGAACTAAATTTTTCAAGCCCCGTCCCCCCTTAAATGCATATAAATGTCATGGTGTCATGGTTTTCTCAACTTGTGTAGGAGAGTTCTGTTGTTTCCGCCGGCAGACGAAGTCCTCATCCGGATCCTTTCCTGCTCAGCCTTTTGAGTAGCGGGTGTCGTGGAGTCGTGGCCTCTTCGGGTTCGGTCACATTTATCGTGTGGCATCGCCAGTAGTACAGATTCTTTTCTGTAAAAAGTTATTTTAAATAATTCACCATGCCTCCTAAGTTCGATCCCAGCGAAGTCAAGAAAGGTTGGTAAATGGCGATGTTGATAATCTGGAACTTGGTTAGGTTACGTTCCCACCGCTCGGCCGCGTTGGATATGTCTGTGGTTACAATTCACCATTATCTTTCTCTAAGCTATTAGGTAGCTCCTTTCGACATTGTGCAGATTCCATACATTTAACAACTCAAACCTCGTAGTTATCCGACTTTTACCATAAGTTGCCAGATGCGTTTAACCTCTACGCGGCGTCTACCTGGGCGCTTGTTCTCCTACTTGTGGTCATGTCGTGAACTCTATGTACGCAACGCATTTTGTCTCAGCCCGATTGAATTTTGCTGTCGATGATGATAGTTAATCACTGTAACTGATGTGTATTGATGAACCTTTACATGCACTACCAACTGAGGCAGCAAAGTCACAGAAATAGCTATAGTTTTTTTTTTCTTCTGACAGTTCAATACCTTATTACTCATGAGTTCTGAGATGAGGTTGCTGCATATGATGACATTTAATCACTGCAACTGATGTGTATTGATGAACCTTTACATGCACTACCAACTGAGGCAGCAATGTGTGTAATGCCATGAGCATGCTCTCTCTCCCACATGGATCAGGTCCTTATTGCTGCTTTTGTTTGCAGTGTTCCTGAGGTGTGTTGGTGGTGAAGTTGGTGCCACATCTTCTCTTGCCCCCAAGATTGGTCCCCTTGGTCTGGTGAGTAATTTTATTATTTTTTGCCTTTCAGTTGAGTATGTCTGCATTAGCAAATTGTGCAGTCGATAATTGTGGAAGGCAATATTAAATCCAGTATTTTATCACAGAGAATGTCCATTATGGCAGTCTTTGAGAGTCATTACTGGGACAGTTCAATTATATATTGTTCTTGGAGTGCAGTTGTCATATTTATGGTTTGTTACTTGTTACAGTCCCCCAAGAAAGTTGGTGATGACATTGCCAAGGCTACATCAGACTGGAAGGGCCTGAAGATTACAGTGTGCCTAACTATCCAGAACAGACAGGCTGCCATTTCTGTTGTCCCATCAGCAGCTTCCCTTGTTATTAAGGCATTGAAGGAGCCCCCACGTGACAGGAAGAAGGTCAAGAACGGTAAGTATTTGCTTAAATTGCTTAAATTCTGAAGTTCTAAAATATTCATGGTCTTCTGAAACCGTGTCGCTTTTTTTACAGTTAAGCACAATGGCAACATCTCTTTTGATGAAGTTCTCGCAATCGCCAAGGTTATGAGGCCGCGTTCCATGGCCAGGGAGATGAAGGGTACCGTGAAGGAGGTTCTCGGCACCTGCCAGTCTGTTGGCTGCACTGTTGACGGAAAGGCACCACATGATCTCATCGATGAAATTAGCAATGGCGATATTGAAGTTGCTGAGGAATAAATTACTTCACGTAAGTTAAAATTTAAGATCAAGTTCTGACAAGAAGCTGTGCATTTTCCTTTGTTATTCCAAGTCTGGCCCTGCTGTGGTTGCCTTTCATGAATTCTTTGGATGTTAAAATAAATTTTTAATTTAATTTCAACCTCAGTGTTCTTGATTTGGAGTATGATTGAGGTAAGATGGAAGTGTGTACCTTCTGTTGGAACTTGAATCTTAATTTGGTGGGGGTTGGCATCCCATCCACTCACACAATCCTAATCTTTTGGTACTGACAAGGAAGGCATAATTCATATTTGATTGTGTGGGCAAACAGCCACTGAGGAGATAACCTCAATAAAATAATCACACTACCTTTCTGCCATTTTCATTAAGAGCTATGATTTCTGTCAGTGGTTGGTTACTCTCATCGACCAAAGTGTAACTTTTTCTCATGTTTGGTGTTCGGAATTGAAGTGTGCTATATCTATTTAATGGATGAATTTATATAAGCCGTTTTTTTTTGTCTTTTCAGGTGTGGCCTACTTGTCTAAATTAAAAAAAAAATAAAAAACAGTAAACCAATTTGATCTTCTTCCATTCCTCTCCTATTCAACATAAATGAAACACCAGTCTTGCTTGACTATGTTCATTGTTCGCAATGCATACAATAACATTTGTACAAAAAGTATGGAACAGAAAACAAAACAATTTGATTTGCTTATCTTAAACTCACAGTACAGTATAAAAAGAGAATACTTTAAGTGCCTTCAGTCGGAACAAATTAGTCTCGCATGGAGAACAATAATTAAATGCCCAGCTTGTTCCTGAACACTGCTGCTTGGCAAACATTGATTAATCATACATTGAATTGACTGATATAGTACAATTTCTTAAGTACCTATAATATTGGGACTACAAAGCAAGTACTTGGAACCCAAGCACTTCTAAGAGCATCCTCTAGATTAAGTTCAATTGATTAGCACTCTTGTGACATAGGTTTGAGCTTCGGCTGACAATGAGCTTTCAATAAGCCTGGGGTGAAGGATATGTATTCACCACAAGCCATTGCGGGCAGTGTAGTGAGGGTGTTTCATCACAGCATAAAATCAATACAAACGGGAGAGAAGAGTACCCTGACACTGTCACGCTGAGCGTGACTGACGATCCAGTCCGTTCTGTGATAAAGGAAAAAGAAGACCCGGCAAAATAATACAGGGGCATTTCATAAATTTTATGTTTTGTACTTTCATTATTTAACAAACCTATTCATGATACCAATTCTTGCTTGGGAAAGTTACAGGTCACAAGTACTCTTCTTCATCAAACCAGATCACAAGTAATGACAGAATTAAAGGAAAAAGATGCAATTCATTTGGATCATGAGCCATAGTTCACCACACCAGGCTCATTTACGCATGATATTTAGAAACAAACACAGACATCACAAAATTAATGTTTTGAAAATTCCCTAAAAATGTATAATAAATAAATCATCTTCTTCCCCACCATTATGACAAGACTTACACATCGTTACAGACACTGAAAAATTTGGGACCAATTGGTACAAAAGGCTGGTGAAACAATAAAAATATTTTTGGTTCCAATTATTCCAGTGGCTCTGTTACACAATACTATACTAAATACACACAGTCATTTTTCAGTAAAAAGTCTACAAATCAAAAAATCCTTACTTATCATTTAAACTAGCTTCTTTGCACACATTCTTCAGAAAATCTTGATTTTCAGTCACAGATTGGAATGGGTATTCTTAACACTTTTGTGCAGTTCATTGGATGGCATGACTTGATGCTGTAGGCTTGGAAACTGGCCAAGGAACAATATTTTCTGAAGGAAAGTCCCTTTTGCTCCATATATTAAAGGGCCTCCGTGTCAGTTTCAATGTAGGCCAAAGAACATTTATTAGCACAATTCATGTTGTGCAAATCAAAAGAAAGGATAGTCTCTACAAAGTATTTAAATGAGTGTTGACTCACTTTGAACACAGGTAAGCGGCAGAGCTCGCTAATTGATATGCTTTGAGGTCCACGCTTCACTCGGGGAATCGAAAATAAATAGGAGCATGCGCTGCAATCACATCTGAAAGCTGCTTATTTTCGTCCTCCGAGTCGAACGGGGACACTGATTGTTAGGGTGGCACATAAGGTGGTGGTTTCCTGTATGTGGGAGTTGACTTGTGCCTTGTGTGTCGCGCTGTGTCACGGCTAGTGGTGAATGGGGGAGGAGGCTGGTATGGTTCGGTATCTTCTGTGTCTGACAAAAGTGCCTGTGTTGGAGGTGGAGATGGATTATGGCGCTGATATTCAGGTGGTGGTAGAGGTGGTTTCTCTTCCTTCATTATTACAGGACTTTTGTTAATTGGCTCTGTCTGCTCCTCAAGTTCATCCTGCGTAAACAATAGGTAGTTTGAGAGATTGTTTCTTTCAAATATTTTTTAAAACATTTTAAAGTAATCTTAAACCACTAACAACACTTTGCTATACTATACACGCACCTGGAAGATGACAGGGATCCCTTTGTTACGGAATGACTGGCGGTCTTCGTCACCCACACTCATTTTGCCAGTGCGACGGCGACGATAGAGTACACATGCCACAATACCCGCCAATAAGAGCATAGTACAAATAATTACAGCAGGCACAACAAATGTTATCTGTGAACACATAAAATTCCATTTGTCAGATTCGCCATCACAAAGTAAATTATTTGATATTGAATTAAAAAATACTTACCAAGTACTCTTCTGAGGATCCCATTGGTGTAAACTCATCAACAGGTGGAGGTGGTGGATCTGTGGGATGGAGAGGTGTCAATTCACCTTGACACTTTGCTATAGGTATCAAGCCTGCAGCCACAACTATAAATTCGGGACTCATGATTTGAGCTAATCTTGGAGACACTTGTTGATCGTCACTCAGTAAAACTTTTCTTAAAGCACTAATCTCTTGGTGAGAACAGTAGGTTGTTGGCAGTGTACGGTTGTACCATGTTATCACTGTTGAGCCCTGATGATCCTAAGAAACAGAAAATCAACTGCATCAGAAAAGATTGTAAAGGGAATTTCAAATTAAATCAACTAATAACAGCTTTCTAATATTCCTCTGTTAAGTCCATATGAGACTGACACAAAGGAACAGCAAGTAACAGCTTTCTTTTAAAACAAAACGGAAGTCAAATTACCAGCAGGGGCAGACAAGACCTACTCAACAAATAGGGTTAGGAATGCAAGGTTAGGTATGTGCAAGTACAAAAGGCATTTGTACAGTACACAGCAAACAAAGTGGGAGCCCAAGAAAAATAATTAACTGCTTGAATGGAGAAGCAAGTTCCAATATTAAGAACAAAATGTGGCAACCTAGAATGATGAATAAAGCCACTCCTTTAATTCTGATTAAAATTAATTTTTTCATTCAGTATGTAATACCCTCCTCGAATGAACCGCTTCTTTGATGTGAAAGATCAGAAAGAGGAAATGACTAATGAATGACACCATAGATTCTGGACCAATAGTTTGTTTTGTAAGAATTTCAATTTCGGTGAAGCAAAAGGAGTCATTGAAAACATTTGCATAGTTATAAAATTTGAGTTTACCTTAGAAATTTTACCAATGGCTATATTAGAAGTATCAGGATCATTAACAACTTCTCGCAATTTCTCCACAAACTTGCGTTTCTTGGCAGAACTGCGAATAAATGTTTCATAATGCATATTCAATCTAATGCTGATCTCAACAGAATATTGTATTGCTGGTGCTTGATGAACAACCACGACTAGGCCGTCATGTGCCCTCAGGCCGCCTCGATCCTCACAAACCTGGGAAAATATCACCAACACATTTAAAGCAGAGTTCACACAGCTTGAAAAAAACCAGAGGACATTCAGAAAAGTTGGTAGCTTACAAGTTGATATTCTTTTGACCCTTCATCAGATGGCATGGGCATACCATAGAACTCTTGGTTTCTAACATCAAATTGCAACCAATTGTCAGGAGGTATGGGAGAGTGATCCATGGTCAACAAGGAGAGCTTCATCGCTCTTGCTGTACCATCTTCTGGATCATAAAATGAATCCTGATTTTTAAAACAAAACATGCATTAAATTACTGTCATTGAATCATAATTTTTTTTTTCATCTTTCATCAATAATTTAGACAATAAAGCTGAAGCACACCTCAGGAACTTTGTAACTTAAAAGCATTCCAACAGTTGCATTTATATGGTCAACTTGGTTGCGTGGCACTGGTGGAAAGTTCTTTTCTTCATCAGGAGGACCAGCTTCAGGTTTAGTGGGAACTTCACAGTTTGCTAGTCCCTTGTATAAAACTTTGCGGACATTTAAGTGTTTAGCATGAACAGTAAGAGCATGGAACAAGCTCTGACTTGGATCTCCTTCTTCATTTCTTCGCAGAACCTGCAAAAATGCCAATGATGATGAGTGTAAAGAAAATTAAATTATATAGATGCTGACAATCATTCTTGTTCTGTACAAACACACCTTTAACATTTCTTGAATTCCCTGATGAGGACAATCATTACGTGGTAGTGAGTCGTTCGTGTATGTTAAAGATATGGAGCCATTGGTAGAAAGTTGTGCCAAATCTAAGTGCCGAACAGTAATTTTTGAAGTGTCTTGGTCTCCAAATAGACGTGCCAGGGATTCAACAAGCACAACTTCCCATTGAAGAACTCTTTCTTTCCGCAAAAGAGCAGTTGGTTCCATTACCAGGGTAATTTCATGGTTGACTGCTCTACGATGTTGGTGACCTTGTACAATGACTTCTAATTTATCTGTCACTGATGCTCCCTCTCTATCTGTGGCCTCTAATGAAAAGAACCACCGTGAAACGTGTTCTTCCAAAGGACTGTGAAAATAAAAATTATGCTCATTTAGTCAGACATATCTTGGATATTCTTATAAAGTAATCTTCTTTTAATTCACTTTACTTACAGCAACAGTATTTCTCTTCTTGCAACATTAAACTGGATCCACGATGTCTGATTCAATTCTTGTCCATCAGATGTTTTAAGAGAGAGGCGTAGATGACGAGTACTTCCTTCCTCTAAGTCCTTGAATGTTTCATCAGGAACAATATACCTTGGGCAAAAAGAAATTATAAATGAAGACACTACACTTGTCAGTTAAGTTTTAATTTGCTGTAAATTATGTTCTTACTTTACTATCTTTCCTGCTGTCACTGGTAGTTTTCGAAGCCTTTGGTTGACAATTGGTGCAAAATTCTTCTGGTCAATTTCAATGACTTCTGCAGGGGTTGTGGTAGTTATTGGTAAGGTGGTGGTGGTTGGTGGAGGTGAAGGTGTTGTTGTTGGTGAGGTAGTTCCGGCAGTGGATGGTACTGTTGCAGGAGCTCCAGTAGATGTTAAATTTAATGGGTCATACAGATCAGACACATCCACAATGGTTACAGGCTTCTCTGTTGAATCACGAGTTTCCACAACTTCCACAGGCTCAGTATCACTTCCGATGCTGCTTGTGCTGCTGCTTGATGTGGCATCTATCATAGGTTCGGTGACCTGGTAAATTTAAGATTACGAGAAAAATAAGAAAAGGCAGTTAAGACAAGCATTTAAAAAAAGACTGATACAGGTATTATGAAAAATAAAATTAATTTTTTAGGGGCTCCAGTATGTGGTCTTTAACTGGAGTATTTCTGAAATATATACATTGTACAAGTACATAACTAAGAATTAACATTCTGAGTGGAAGTGCTAGTAAAGACAGTTAAAAAAAGGCATTTTGTAAAAAATAAGCATTTCCAGCTCCACTCATGCTCTCTTCCCAATCAGCTGAGTGAAGAATACAATAGAATACGCAGAAGATGATACTGCAGCAAAAGACAATGAGCACCAACCCAGATTGCACATGTGATTCCAAGCAAGAATGAGAAAAGAACTCACATGAGAAGAGGATGAGTCGGTATAAGAGCCAGTGCCTGAACTTGGGCTATAACTGGGGCTACCTGCACTGCTGCTTGGGCTGGGATAAGTTGTTGGTTCCACCTCTGTGGGGAAAGCTGGTGTTGGAGTAACCTCCAGACCATCAAAGGCTCTGGTAATTTCAGGAGTTGGGCTTCCAACTCCAAAATGCATTGTTGGCTTTTCAGGTTCCTGTCACAACACCAAGAACTCAATTGCACTGAAACCCTCATTAACAATTTATCTTAGTGTGACAGGATTCCCGCCAAGATTTTATGAATAATTCCAGATGAGCACCAAAGTGCCAAAACCGCAAGCAAATCAGTAATACTCCACGAACAATCTAATAGTGCCAAGAGACATAAAGCCAAAAAAAATAATTAATTATCCCTCTACATTATTATTTCTGTTTATTTCACTACTGGAATATTCCGACAGAAAAATTATTTTCTTAAAAAATAACAGAGGAAAGACAACCCCAAACATATAACATTTAAAGCAAGGAACATAAAAGACTTTTCCTGAATACCTACCAGAGTGGGTGTTGGCATGATGCTAGCATATAACACCGGACTAGAGGGGAGAGGATAGTTGCCACCACCAAAGCTTGATGACAGATATGGGGCCAGGGGGCCAGTGTCAGACCCTGGCCGGTTGCTCCTGAACTCCTCCACCGGATTGTCCACTTCCTGAATACCAGCCCCTGGCCCAGACTCAAGATCTCCATGATGATGACGATGATGGTGCTGGGATGGGTTTTCAGTGATAGAATTGATGTGAGGGAAGGGAACGGGAGTAGCGGTTGCCCCTGGGTACACAGGTGATGACATGGTGGGAACAATGTGGGAGTCTGGCACTCCTCCTTCTCCTGCTTCACTATCATCGGTAGCACCATCTTCCGCAAAGTTGCCTGATCCAGCCTGTTGATTTACAAGGAGGTGCATGTTACATGCATGTCAATGCCCTGGCCCTAGCCCCCCAAGCCTCCCCTCAAAAAGCTTCCAATAGAACAAAATGGCAAGATGAAAAAGCAGAAAAACCATAAATGACTCTTTTCCCAAACCCAGACAGCGGAAACCATCAGGTTAAAAGTGAGGCACTGCAACACAGTGAAAGGGCAAGACTCACCTCATGCTGACCAGCCTCCCGCCGGCCACGGTTGGCCAAACTACTATCGGCCTTGATATGCCAACCTACGACTGGCCAAAGCAACACTTCAGCCAGTGTGCCGTCACGAGCCTGCTGCTTCAGGTCCTCCACCACATGAGTATGCTGAGGCCACAGCTGATTTTCACACCCAACCTGGCAGTGAAAGAAAGTGAGAAAATTAAGGATTATCCAACTTTTGGCACAAACGAGGCTGAGCCAGAGAAAGAACAGAATCATTCATTACCTGCCACTGGATTACACTGCCCTGTTTTACTTTGCGCTTTTTCACATTGCCCTCCCCTGCCATGACAATGGAGTCCTCAGACAAGATATCCTCACGTGTGTTTTGAGGCAGCAGTTGGAACAGATCCTATAAGAAAAATGTTCATAACATAGAATAAACAGCTGTAAAACTGAAGACACTTGTTAAGGTGCTTCACAGTAAAATAACTAATATTTTATGTAATTCAGCCCACTCACATGGGATAGGGAGAGGAAACCAGAGAGGTTGTCAATGGTTGTAAGGCGTTGTCGTGGCTTCATATGATCAAACCTCACATCCATCACAATACTGAGAATGAGAGGATCTTCACCTGGGCCACACTTTACCTACAAAACAAGCACAGAAAATGTAATATTCACACTGAGCGGCACTGAGAAAAAAGGTAAGTAGAAGTAAAAGAAAAAGTCAGAATGAAGAAAATCACAGAAGGTAAAAAAAAAAATGCTTCAGCAAGTTTTGGATCAAATGTTCATCTTTAAGAAGGGTATGATTTTTTAATATTTTTCTTTTGCCTGCATGTCATTGCCACCATAGCATGACCACCAGCACCAAACTGGCTAGCTTAAGAAGATGAATGAGTACCTTGGGATGATGGTGTGCTGTGAGACCAAGGGGCACCACCCCCGCGGAAGGAGCCGCTCCGGTTGGCGAGAGGACGTCTATGGAGAACCTGTCTTTGGCCGAGTTGAACGAGGACACGGCGTGGACCGTGACGTAGAGGGTCCCCACATCCCTGAGGGTCGGCACGCCCTCGAAGAGTCCGGTCGTCTGGTCAAACAGCAGCCATGACGGCAGGAGATCCCCACTTGGACCCTGTGCCTGCACGGCAAATAAATGAAGAAATAATTTAAAACAATGAAACTGTGTATCTTTCTCCCCCCCCCCCCCCCCCAACATTCTGACAGGTGTCCCTCAGGAAACACTGTTTCAATTCTGGGCAAACAGATCGATGGCCAGCAGCGTGACCCTCCCCCTCACCTCGTAGTGGTCCACCTCCCCGGAGAAGGCGTCCTCTGGGATGGTGAAGCGGAACAGCTTGCCCGCGGTGGCCGTCGTGTCCTGCACGCCCCACTGCCGCTGTGTCAGCCTGGGCCTGGCTGCCCTGGCCCTCTGCTGGCTGCTGCCGCGGGTGTCAGCCGCGCCCCGCGGGGAGGGCCCCGGCTGCCCCGGCCCCCGGGGGACCTCCCGGGGAGCGTCACCGCCCACGTCCGTGTCGGCGTCCGGCTCGAACGCGAAGTCCAGGTCGCCGTCGGTGATCCTCAGGCCCGTCTTGAGGCCCCACGCCGACGCGGCGAGGGCCGGCAGCACCGCCAACAGCACCAGCACCCAGGGCCATGACGGGGGCATGGGCGCCATGGGCCGGGTCATCGGGAACCCCCTGGAGGACCCCTGGGGAGCCCCGGGCCACGCCGGGCCCGCGCCGCCAACCACCTGCACAGCGGAGAACAGAGCACAGCGTTACAACGAGATAAGACGAGACGAGAAACACGGGGCAAAAAACAACAACAACAACAACAAAAACATAGAGTACTCGAGGACTCTAACCACGCAGCGGCGCAGCGCCTGGTAGGTAGGCCGCTGCGCCGCCGCTCGGCACGGAAGTGCGCCCGGGTTGCCTACCCCGACGAGCGCAGGCGCCACACGGCCTTGCACCGGTAGAGGCGCCCCGGAATAAGCCTTACATTTTTTATCTCTTTTGCCCCCGCTTCCACAGCATTTTCTTTCGCAGGAGGACTGCGCCACCGCGACGGGGGATGGGAGTGGGATTACCACAGAGACTGGGAGGCGGGCGTGCAAAGCGGGCAGAAGCGGCTGCTGCAGCCCCCAACCACCCCAACGAAGCCCTCCACGGCGACGGCCTTGTTCGCGTCCTCGTCGCCCGCACAGGATTCTCAATCTTTTCACCCCCACCCCTACCCCACCTCCACCCCCTCTCCCACTTTCCCCTCGCTTTCTCTCACCACTTCCAATTTTCTTCCTCTTTATTTCTGTCAATCAAGATTTATTCGCGGCATCCGGAGGAGAGGGAAAACTCGTGATTAAAATTCGCCGGGCGAACGCGCGCGCCGCCCGCTTCCCTGCGCGACGCGTTGAGCCCGCCAGCCGCCAGGGCCACCCCTATCCGACCTCTCCTTCTGTCTCGTTCTTTATCGGGTTCAGCGCTCCTAGCGGTAGGAGGCCTGAACTACCGGTCTCCGGCGGCCATCTTTGTGAACAGATCAACATCAAATATTTGATTTAAAGGAAGAATTGCATGTTACAAGCAGTTGAATTTCCCGAGTTGCCTCCAAAACTCAAATAAACACAGTGCGAAAGCGTTTTATCTAGTTTAAGACAAACGACCTGTTCAAAAAGATGGCCGCCGTTTCGATAGCTATCGCCAGGTCGATTGTTCCGACGTCATCCCGATACCACCTATACCCGCTCCGCCCCACGCACGTGTTAGCAGGATAGAAACTAACGTAGCGGCCGCCAGATCAGCAGCCACCCGGCCCGATTATTTGTCACTCGCCATCACAGACCGCCATATCGCGATCTGCGCGTTCGCACACTTAACGTCGCTGGTAATGAGAAAGCCATGTCGTCCGGGGGGGGGGGTAGACAGGGGGAGCAGCGCAGCAAAACCAAAGCAAGCAAGTTTCGCATTGCGAAAGCCACCATCACGACCACCACCCCCATCGCTGTGCGGCGGCGGCGTATACGCTCCACTTTGTCCTCTCTCTCTCTCTCTCTCTCTCTCTCTCTCTCTCTCTCTCTCTCTCTCTCTCTCTCTCTCTCTCTCTCTCTCTCTCTCTCTCTCTCCCTTTTCGCCATTTCTTGTTCTCTTTTTCAGCCCCTACAATCCCACCATTTTCGCTAATGACGGGCTGTGTGGCGGAGGCAAACGCAGCCGCAGAGCGGGGCGGGGCGGGGCGGGGCGGGGGTTGAAGAGGATGAAGCCCGCACGGCCCCGGCCTCCACCCGCCGCTCTGAGCACCGCGACCACTCCACTTTGCAATCAAGTCGGCGGGCGAGCGGCGGACTCCGCCAACAGACCCGATCACCACCACCGCCGCCACCGCCACCACCACCACCACCACCACCAACCCGCCCCTCCCTCCCCCAGACCGGAACGTGACAGACGGAACAGCAAAAGAATTAATCCAGATCCGTGTGGGGGCGGGACGCGGCGGGGCGGAGCTCATATCCAGAGCGACAGCAGCAGCAGCAGCAGCAGCAGCAGCAGCAGCAGCAGTGCGCCCTGCCACACGAGAGGCATGTCGAGGGGAGCCACACGCACGCACACATACACACGCGCACACGAGCGGAGCAGAGGAGGACCAAAACACAGTCTTTGGCCGCACCGGCTATGTATAGCTCGGCGTGCGTCGCCTCGTCCGTTTCGTCCGTCGGTCGTGCTGCCGCCCCTGCAGCCCCTGCCGCGGCGAGGCGAGGCTGGGCTGGGCACGGCGGGGGCCAAGGGCCTGGGAAGGGCCCCGCCCCGACCCAACCCCGCCCTGCTCCCTTTCAATTCCCTCTCGACGTCCGCCCCCGGCTGCCTTTTACTCAGTCTTGGCGTCGTGCTTTGGCAAAAAAGGCGAATTCACACAACGGAAACCGAGCGGACCCGACCGGACCGGACCCGGACGATTTCACGATAGTCCGCTCTCGATGAGGAGCAGCGTACTGTTAAAGTGTTAAAGCCTCTGCTCCAATCCCTTACTGCCCAACAGTACGCCATGAATTTTTCATTCTCAGTGCATTAGCGGCTTGTCAGCACGGCCCTCCCCTCCCCTCCA
The DNA here is from genome assembly GCA_038380765.1 of Odontothrips loti. Classification (NCBI taxonomy): domain Eukaryota; kingdom Metazoa; phylum Arthropoda; class Insecta; order Thysanoptera; family Thripidae; genus Odontothrips; species Odontothrips loti. Next base: position 7,830,919 of record CM076253.1, read on the forward strand.
TCCGTCTCCGGCCAGGCCAGGCCGTGTCCCCCGCGGCGGTGGCAGTTTATATTTGCGGATGGCGCCTCACTCACTTCACAGCGTCGGGGACTCGCCGGTGATGACACACACAACAGGGACGCCCCCTTTGATACGCGGCGACGCAGCGTATGGCGTGGCATCGCGAAAGCACCAGCACACACAAACGAGCGCTCTCTCTCTCTCTCTCTCTCTCTCTCTCTCTCTCTCTCTCTCTCTCTCTCTCTCTCTCTCTCTCTCTCTCTCTCTCTCTCTCTCTCTCTCTCTCTCTCTCTCCTGCACGACACAGACAGCGGGGCTCCTGTTGTATGGATACACACATATCGGCCGCCCTGCCCGACTCCCCCGACCCCCCGACTCTGGGGGAATACACACATACCACCAGACTCATGTGCGCTCGCTCACTCGCAAACACGTTTGCTGTGTCCCGCGCCGAGCACGCCGCCTGCGAGTGCCAGGGTAGGCCAGCCCGCACGACACGCGCGTGCGCTAAAGTAGAGGTTGCCTACCCAGCAGGCGCTCTCATGGTGCGCGTAGATTGGCCAGGTTTCGATCTGCGCCCGCGCCCGCCTGAGGGCACTGTACCTGCAGCACGCGGGCGCTACCGCAGCTACCCCCGCCGCACTTCCGGCCGGGGTCCGGGGCTCCCTCTAGGTATCGCCGGGCGCCGTGCGCAGCGGGGGATGCAGACGGGTACAGTGGCATGCATAAAAGGTAAAAGGATAAAGGTTCGGTACGACGGGGGAAGCTTTTAGCGGTAAACGCCAACGCTGGGAGGCCGCCCCGTATACCCGGCGGCAGACCCCCCCCCCCCCCCCGTTCCCTTCACCTTCCACCCCTCCTCCTGCCGTCGGCACTTTACGCCCGACGCCCGTGTCCGACGCGACAATATTCCCGCGCGCGAAATCGCAGCCGTCAGCGGCAGCGCACACCCCTGCCCCCCCCCCCCCGCCCCCCGCCCCTCTAACCCTTCCCCCGCTCCTGATCATATGACAGCATCAGCCGCTGAAAAAAAAAAAAGTTGAAAGGTCGGCGTTAGCACCGAAGGGCAAAGTGAGCGATTAGCACCTCGCATAGCGTCGTACAGTGACGGGAAAAAGAGGGAAAAAATTCACCTAATTACCTGTGCGTGCGTGTGTGTGATGTGTATGCCGGTGCCATCTCGTCTCGTCCCGTTCCGCAGCCCACACCGTACCATACCACACCGGGCCGGTCCCATACAACACACACGCACACACACACGCACAAACGCCCCGCTGGAAATAGATACTGTGGCGGGCACCACACCAGCGTGCACCAGCCGCTCCCACGGGGAGCGCTCACCCGCCCCGCCCCGCCACGCCCGTGAACACACACAAGCACCGCGCGCGTGGTAGCCCTGCTGGCCGTCGTGCCGGCCATGTCCGGGGACCGCCCACAAACAGGCTTCCAGCGCAACCATCTCTTCATTCACAGCGATTTCCACAATATTTCCATACGACTTTCCAGACTATTTTTATTCCCCCCCCCCCCAAAAAAAAAAAAAAAAAAAAATTCAGGACCATTCCCACGTAAACCGTATCGAAAGTTTCACAATTCGGGGGGAAATCGGTGTGCACTTGGAAGCGCAGCTACTGTCGCTCTGGACCGGCCGGGAGCCATTCCAAGACGCATGCTTCATTAGCGACGCCCAGGATGGGCAGCCTTAGCGTCACACTCACGGGTACCCGCGAACGCTGACCCAAAGAGAAGAAGAGAGGAGGGGGAGGGGAGGGGAGAGGAGAGAGGAGAGAGGAGAGAGAGAGAGAGAGAGAGAGAGAGAGAGAGAGAGAGAGAGAGAGAGAGAGAGAGAGAGAGAGAGAGAGAGAGAGAGAGAGAGAGAGAGAGAGAGAGAGAGAGAGAGGCAAGGGGTAGGCCAGGTCGTGCGGGTCAGCCAGGGGGCCGATGACCCGGGCAGTCAGCTCAGGTCCCCCAGAGAGCCCCCGGGGGTCCCCCGGGCAGGACAAACTGATTCACGACGAGAAGGTCGAGCTCCATCATGAGCGAGTACAAACTCCCGGCACTGTGCGGGCGTGGCTGCTCGCGGGAAGACTGTCTGAGAGCTCGAGCGCTCCGTCAGACACGACCCCCTCCGGCCCTCCGGGAGGCCCTGCTGGAGGCCCTGCTGGAGGCCCTGCTGCTGGAGGCCCTGCTGGAGGCCCTGCTGGAGGCCCTGCTGGAGGCCCTGCTGCTGGAGGCCCTGCTGCTGGAGGCCCGCCTGCCCACCACCACCACAGCACCTCTGCCATTTCCCTAGCGGTCCTCGTTCATTTCCTTTCTTCTTTTGCAATCGCGATATGGCTGCCATGGGCGCTGCCATGGGCGGCCTTCCGCGGGGAGGGGATTTATGGACGAGTCGGGTAGCGAACAAAGCAAGCCATCAGGGCGGCGCCACGGCAGCGCTGCCGTCGTGATAAGCGCCCCCCCCCCCGTCGTGCACAGATTACGTAACAACCCTCCGCACGGCGGCTCGGTTGCTCTACAATCCGCAGTACGACTATTTTCGGAAAATTTGGTGATTGTGAACACGATTTTCTGAGGGGCATTTGCATGTATCATTGGAGCTAAGGTCTATTTTCGTGATGACAATGTTTCCATGTCAAACTTTTCCGAAAATTCTCAGTGTCTCCCCAGCTACTCAAATTTTTAATAATTTTATTGGAAAAACGTCGGCTGACATTTTTGGCCAGTGCTGTTTCTGAGCAGATAGGCAGGCACCTGTCTGCACCTGCCGTTGGGGCCGCCCCGGGCCGGCCAGCAGCACGACCTCCGGGGCGGGGCGGGGCGGGGCGGGGCGGGGCTCTGCGTCACAGCTGGGCCTCAGCAGGACACCGAGCCCCCCCCCCCCCCCCCCCGCGAACACCACACAGGGAAGCAATAATGCACTTCTGCTGCATAATAAAGGGGTAGAACGGGGGGGTCTATAAGAGGGGTCCCCAAGCACCTGGGGTGCGCGGCTGCGCTAAGTGCGTGGGGACGCCGTCGAGTGGAGTGGCGGCAGCGGCGGTGGTGGCGGGCCGTGGCCGGGCCGGGCCGGGCCTTCGCCGACCCCACAGGCAGACACACACGCAGTTATTTTTAATGCGACCGCAGCAGCGCAGCGCGCAGAGCAGAGAGCGGCGCGGCGACTGCAGTGCCCAGACCAGACGACGCACGCCGAGCTTTGGCGCTATGACTGCTGCGGCGCGGCGCGGGGCCCCGGCCAAAAGGAGCGCGCAGTCAAGGAGTCAAGGAGCAGAGCGGAGCAGAGCGAAGCGGAGCACAGCACAGCGGGGCAGAGCGCACGGCGGGGAACACTCGGGCGGTCGTCGACCAACCAACCAGCCCCACCCGCCAAATCACCAGTTAGGAGTATCTTGAAACTTCAGAATTACCAAAATAAAAATTTAAAAAAAAAATTGAAATGGTAAAGTATTTAAAACAGCCGCAGAACCTCAAGCCCCGCTTATCGCGTCCAAAACAAAAAAAAATATTTGCGGGCAGCGATGAGGACTTTTATTAATTCTCCGTGAGCTGCCGACACGACACGGTGGTCTCTGCGGCCGCTCGCGTGAAGCGGGGCGTGAAGTGTGGCGCGGCGCGTCATACGAGCCGCGTGCGTCGTGTTATTTGGGGGCGCCGGGCGCCGGCCGGCCTGGGCCCCCGTGCATACATTACGTAACGTTCGGCGCAAGTGAAGCTGAAGAGACCACAAGACAAGGCGCCGGCCGCTGGGCTGTGAGGGGTTGCTATGTCGGCGGTGTGTGTGTGTGTGTGTGTGTGTGTGTGTGTGTGTGTGACCCGATTCTGTCGCTGTCCTTCTTGCGGGCCTTCATCGGCGGCGGGGGAAGGGGTCAGGGAGGGAGTGAGGGAGGGAGTGAGGGAGGGAGCCCATGGAGAAGGCAGATGGCGTCATTATCGAACAGAACGGCAGCCGCAGCCGCGAGTGCGTACGTTCTGCAGAGCCAGCAGCAGCGATATCAGCGCGCATCAGCGACACTCGACGTGCTCGACGCGGAGCAGGGCCTCGTCATGGACGGGGTCCGGGATCCCTCCCTCCCTCCGACCGTCAGCTACTGACAGTGCAGTACTGTCCCCGTGGGCTAGGGCGAAAAACTTTGAAAAAAATATCGGTGCACAGTTGAGAAATCAAGTTGAGAAAAAGAAATCAAAATCAAAACGTAAAATATAAGACACAAAATGTTCAAAAAATCTGAAAAATGGCACAGAAAAATCAAAGAAGTCAGAGAGGAAGACAAAAATTCGATTTTTTGTTGTTGAAAAGTTAAATAAAATGAAAAGAATCGGCCATGATCGGTGTTCATCGAGAAGGGTCAGTGATGGCCCCCTCGGGGTGGGCCGGGGCTGCGGGGGCCGTCGGACCTCGGCTGGGGCTGCTTGCAGGAGAGGTGATAATGCTGCCGGGGGCCGCCGTCATTAGGGTTAGCGGGGCGAGGACGGCGTCGGGGACGGCGACGGTGGCGCGGGATGTGCTGGCCGGCCCCAGCCGCCCCTGGGCTTGGCCACAGGCAAAACTTCCCGAAAGGCGACGCCGAGCGCCTGCGAATGCTAGGGTAGGCCAGCCCGCACGACACGCGTGCATGTGCAGGAGTCGCGGCTGCCTACCCGGCGGGCGCTGACTCGGTAGGGGTGGTCAGTGGTTAGTGGTCGGGTGCGGCAGCAGAAGCGGCCGGCGCTGATGACAGTGTTGTTAACGACCCCCGCGATCACGTTCATCGCCGGCTGTTGCGACGGCGGCGCGTCCGCTTCTTGCCGAGGTGTAAATCACCGGCTGACGCGGCGCCCAGCACGGCGCGGCTCCGTGCGGCCCGGCGCTGCCCCCAGGGCCCCCGACGGCTCCCCTCACGGGGAGGGCAGGCAGCGGCGGGCAGCGCACGCCCCTACGCCGACGGCCAGCACGGCCCCGGGGCGCACGCACGCAAGCCAATTCCTCGCCAAACACGACCACCGCCACGGCCGGCTCGGAGGGCGCTGGGAGGCCCCTCCGCGCCACACCCACGCCCCGCCCAACCACCCCAGACAAAACAAGGCAGAAGGAAATTAACTCTTACGGCCCAGCAGCGAATAGGGGAAGAGACAAATAAAATGGCCGGCAAGGGGCGCGGGGGGTAAACACAAGCGGGGGGGGGGGGGGAATGAGGGCGGAGGGAAGGAGCCCCGGCGAGGAGCCACAGCTACAACGACGAGGGCACTTCCTGCACACAGCACACAAACCACCCGCAAAACGACATACACGTATACGTACCGTATCGAGAAAAGGAAAAACTGCACTGGGAAAGCGCAGGGAAGGATATGACAATCGCATCACCGTAATCGGAAAGCGCATTATTCATCTTTCTGCCTCCGTCTGTTGCGTTATCACTGCCCGCCTTCCCCCTAGTCTCTCTTCCTCACTCACTCCAACAGAAGTAAAGCAGAGCGCCTCTCCTCCTCGCATGCCCCTTTGCGCCCGCGCCGCGCCGCCGCCGTCTTCCAGGAAGAAAGCAACTCCATTCTCCTCGAAGACCCCCCCCCCCTCCCCCTGTCTGCCCCGCCAAGCCCGGCAGCAGTCTAGACATGCATACATGTGAGTCACATCGCCCCACCCACCCCCGCCTTATCTCATGGGCCTTCCCGGGCCTTAGCCCCCTCCCCTCCCCCCGCTACTACTGCAATGCCTGTATTTACGACTCTGCGTTGCAAATGCAGGCGGCACGGCCTCGCACCCCCATACCCCCCGCAGAGCAGGCGGGAGCGCGGGGCTCCTTGTGTTTCGGCTCCATCACGACACGAATATCACTGCGTACACACCAACTGCTCGACGACTGCAATCCGACTGCACTTCAATATAGCAAGGGCAAAAAGAGACTACCTACAGGGAGGAGACTCTCTCTCTCTCTCTCTCTCTCTCTCTCTCTCTCTCTCTCTCTCTCTCTCTCTCTCTCTCTCTCTGTCTCCCACCACAGTTATTGGTACTGGAGATGACTGCCAGGACGGTCGCGGCGAACCTCCTGGGGGGGGGGGGGGGGGGCAAGGGAGGCGGAAGGGTGGAGTTTCCGTGGCGGCGCACACACAGTGCGCTGGTGCGGGGCCGAGCGCGCCGTGCCGAGTACGTATGACAAACACGACAGGAATAATCATCGGGTCCCCGAGCTGAGCTGAGCATTGTGTGTCCGACCGCCGCACTGCACCGTCCCCTCAAATGCATGGACACTCCACGCACTTTTTCGGTATCCGCCGCAGAGGCAAACACCTCCGGTGCGGGGCGGTGGCCCCACGCCCCCAGGGCCCCCAGGGCCCCCGCAGCGGCATTATATTGGTTCACGATAAAACCGCGCCGTTACAACGGGAGCGGCTCCATAAACACCGCGACGGGCACCGGATGGTCCCCACAGGATAGAGCCCACAGGATAGTCCCCTCAGGGTAGAGCCACTAGGATAGTCCATACAGGATAGTCCCCACATGATAGTCCCCACGGGATAGAGCCCACTGGTCCCCACAGAGCCCACTGGTCCCCACAGGCTAGTACCCACAGGATAGAGCCCACAGGATAGAGCCCACAGGATAGTCCCCACAGGATAGTACCCACAGGATAGAGCCCACAGGATAGTCCCCACAGGATAGTACCCACAGGACCGCGGACCTGCCACCTTCCTCGCCGCGCGCCGAGAGCTAAAATCCGACTGCAATAACTGCCGGCACGCGCTATAAAGTCCCCATATCCAAGCCGGCTCCACTCACTCACACACATACACACACACACAAACACACACACACAAACACACACACAGGCACACACACCACGCCCTACTAAGTTACCAGGCTACGCCAACGCCTGCCTGGGACTCGCCTCCTGCCGCTCGGCCCCACTCTCAGGTCTCACACACACACACACACACACACACACACACACACACACACACACACACACACACTTTCTTTGCTTTTTCTGCGGCCGGGTTGGGCCGGGGTCTCGGCTCAGTGGCTCAGTCTCGGGCACGGGGCCCCCCTGGTTCCCCTGGGCCCCCAGGTGAGCCGGCCCGGTACTACCCAGGCAGCCCTACTATACAGGACTACAGTATTTGAGCCCGCGCGACAACGGCACATGCGACCCAAATAAGGGAGTGTGTGTAAATGATATGAAGCTGGGACCGGCCGGGACCAAACAGGCAAGGCCGTCCGAGGCTGGAGATGATGGTGACAATGTCCCCACTCGCCCCTCCTCCTCCTCCCACACACGACACACACACACACACACACACACACACACACACACACACACACATACACGGAGCGTTAGTGCGAGTCGCCACAAGCCGGCTGCTGCCCAGCGCCGCCGTCCCCGATCCCACAGGCTCCTCCTATATCCTCTGTGCTTCACACACACACACACACACACACACATGACGATCTGAGCTCGCCCATCAGTTATGGCTGTGAGAGCCAAAGCCATCGAGTCACTGCCCCCCCCCCCCCCCCCCCCCCCTCCTCTCTCTCTCTCTCTCTCTCTCTCTCTCTCTCTCTCTCTCTCTCTCTCTCTCTCTCTCTCTCTCTCTCTCTCTCTCTCTCTCTCTCTCTCTCTCTCTCTCTCTCTCTCTCTCTCCCCCCCCCCGGACCACACCATCTAGACCACGCGCCCACAGATCGATGGCAGACGACTCCTGTTGTTGTGCGCGGACCTCAACGTCCAGGGTTCGAATACCGCCTCGACTGCGTGTTTCGATAAAAGCAGAGGGGCCTCGTGCGTCGTGTGTACTCGGTGCCGGGGTGGAGGAGGGCATTCGGAGTGCCTTCGGTCCCTACAGCGGGCTGGGCTGAGCGGGCTGAGCCCTCGGCTGCCCTCCGCTGCCCTCCGCTGCCCTCGCCCCCCTACCCAGGCAGGCCCTCGTGAGCCCTTTGGGCGCTGGGCGAGCGCGATAATTGCCGGCGTCGGCGTAGGGAGGGGGGGGGGGGGTGTTGTAGCGCGTCTTGGGGCCGCTTCTTCACGTGTGTACTCATGGCCGGGGCCGCAGCGCAGTGCAGCTCGGAGAGCAGCCTAGCGCAGCCCAGCGCACACACACAAGGGCGGCTGGGCCTAGAGATGCGAATGAATTTTCATAGGAAAGTTATAAGAAAAATTGAATATTCCCCCAGGAATTGCCCGTTTTGACTGGCTGTACGGGAAAGATTCCACGAAAAATTAAAAAAATATCACTAAAATTTTCAGTCGAATTTTATATTTTTCGGAAAATTTACATCTTTAGCTGGGCCTCAGGGTGCGACCAGCATACACACACACACACTGTAAAAGAGGCTTGTTATGCAGTCCTTTTTCGGTGAAATAAAAGGGTTGACTCCCGCGTTTTCCCAGTGTATAGAAGCGACGCTCCGTCCACAGAGACAAGGGACTCCAGCTCAGGTGCTCTCAGACATAGGCAACAGCCTCTCTCCGCTCAGCTCCTTCCCTCTCCCCGGCCGCCGGCTGAATGCTTCCTCTCCCACTTCCACCCCCGACTCCGGCAGGAGCGGCCACCATAACATTACCCGGCCATGAGGTGGACAATAGCCTTCTCATGCCGCCGAGAAAGGGTTGTAGGGAGAGGAAAGAAGGGTTGTGACAGAGGGAGAGAGAGCGGGGGGGGGGGAGTAAGAGAGGTCGGGTCGGAGACGTGAGGCTACAACGCCTTATACTGCCTAACTGTCCTCCTGGACGGAAGGCGGTGACTGGCGGAAATGAAAATAGAGTGCCTCCCCGTAGGGCTGGGCGGCGCGCCGCCTTCCAGCAAATAAGAATTTGACGAAGAGGGCACGAGGACAGTGCGGTTCTTGGCGGCGGTGGGAGCGGAGCACACCTCCCCTCCACCCCGCGCCGCCGCATCGCATGGGCCCCGCCGGGGTGGGGCGTGTTTTTTCTGGTCTTGTCAGGAGTGTGAACAAGTCTCGGCTCACCTGAGGCGACCTGGGCTGTCATCCCCAGATCATCACCATCGTCATTATCATATCGCCGCCATCATCATCATCATCATCAGGCTCGGCACGCGCGACGCCCCTCATTGGAGATGCACGCCCCACCACCACAGCAGGAAGTCACACAGACAGGTACGGGAGGGGGGTCCATTCAGACTACCACGGCGCTACTATGTGGCAGAAGCTTACGGCTAGTCTTTGTACGCCCAGATGCACCCCTGCTGCCCTTTTCTTCCCCGCTTCCGCTCCCCCTCCGCTCGCTTCACAAATCTCAGATCCGCTGCACGCGCGACTTTTGCAGCCACCAGCCCGCCGCCTCTCCCCGCGCCTTACGCACACCAGCAGTGAGGACTTCATTCTTATTGCTCTCCTTGTTCCTCTCCCTCTTTGCATTTCACCCCTCACCCTTCCCCCCCATCCTTCTCCGGTACATTTTTCTGCCTTACGTGGCACAGCCGAGCCGCGCCGTGCCGCGCGCACGGTATGGGGAAATGATAAAAGAATCATAAAAAAAAGTAGAGAGAGGGAAAGGGGGAAAAGAGAAATAAAAAAGCAAAAGCCGGGCAGACGTGACCTCACCGCGGGGCCCAGTGCTGTCGGAGGGGTGGGCCTCTGAGCCCCCGAGGGGCCCGCCGCCCCCCGCCGCCCCCCGCCCAGCGGCCCGCGGCAATATACGCGTGCAATTATTAATAGCAGCCGACCCCACCACCCCTCTGTGGTCGCTGTTCGGTACGCGACAAAGGATAGTAACAGCGAGGCACAGTACCTGAACACCTCATCCCCTGCATACCTGTGCCCCACCCCTGGGGCCCCCAGGACCCCCCCGGGGCCCCTAGGACCCCCCGGGGCCCCCCAGGCCGCCACCCGGCACGGCGCGGGGGACTCGCGGGGCCCGACAAAAGAGGCATAAAAAGAGCGCAGGCATATTCGATCAAAATTTATACACAAGGAGCGCAGTGTGGGGCGGGGCTGCTGCCAAAAGCGCGACGAGGCGGAAAATGGACGACCAGGAGAAACAACCACGTTTCTCAGCTTGCACTGTTTGTTTTTTCCCCCGGACTTTTAAGCGGTAGTGGCTTTTTCACTAGCTGTCCTGACGTTTCTTTTCACGAACGACTTTCTGTACATTCCTCTCGTAAATAGGCCGAAAGTGACGAAATTGATTTTTCACTCGACTGCTCTCTAGTGTGTACGGAAGGACTCGGCGTAGCAGACAGCTTACACCGGTGATGCCATGGCGATGTCGCCTGGTCAGCCCGACTCGCTCGGCACCCGACTCTCCGCCGGGAAGCGACAGCGCCATACAGCTCATCCATTATGGAGGAGAATTTCGGTGAATGGTCCTGAGGTGAAGGGGCGGGGGGAGGGGGGCTATCGAATCGACGAACCATCCGAACCGTCAAGTTGGCGCGCGCACACACACACACACACACACACACACACACACACACACACACACACACACACTGGCACTGCACACGGAGAGGAAGCGGAAACCCAACCAACCCAACACGCGGGGGAAGACAGGAAATGAAAAAGACAGCTACGGGAGAGAAAATGTGAAGAGACGGGCGGATGAAATGCACACGGTTGTAAGACGCAATATCAGAGTTCGCTACCCGCGGAACTCAGCAATCGATTTTCGCATGCTCGTACAATTTTTCCAATCCAAGAGATTTAGAAGTAACGAGCTTTCATAACGAAAAAAAAGTTATAAAGACGGTAAGTTGAGACAGAGAGCCTGTATTTTGTTTCCAGGCGACAAGTCAGAAACGAGACGCAAATGTAATCATTGCACACAAATCCTTCCCGCCTTCGCACCCCCCCCCCCCCCCCCCCCCGCCCCATCCCTTTCCCCCACAAGAACTGGCGAAAACTTTCCTCATCATAGGCCTCACTTCCCCCTGGATGTGCCACAGATCTACTGGTCAAACGGAGGCGGGGACTGGGGAAAGGCGGGAGCGAGAGAGAAAGAGGGAGAAAAGAGGGAGAGAAAAATAACGACAAATATGTGTGGCATAATTAACAAAATTGGCCTACATAAAAAATATTGAGGCGAATCAGCATTGCCGTTTATAAGGCTGAAAATACGACATAAGCCGAGCATAGCAGAGGTGCTGACTGGTCAGAATCCACCAACGACTCAAAAGCGGCCCATTCCTGTTCACAAGAGGCACTGGAAAGAGGAGGAGGAAGTGCATAACGAGACACGACAGCAGTCATTTCCTGCCCCCTCGAATTCCACAGCGGAGGTGGAGTCGAAGACCGGAGGTCAGAGTGACACCCCGGCTGGCGCAGCTGGGCAGGGCCCGGCCGCAGGTAATCACATGCCGGCACACCTGAAAGGCCAAGGCCTGCACGTCGACACCCACCCAGCCCAATCACTCCGCTCTTTGGCAAAACGGCTCCAAGCAGTGCGATTCATTTGTGGACAATTCGCCACTTTGCAGCCGTGATCGCCTAGTTAGCACTGCCGTATCAAGGCCGTCTGTCAGGGATCAGGGTTTACCGTGCCGATCTGCCTGCAATAAACTGATGCAAAAGTGCTCGTCCAATTTATCTGCGTCTTTACAGCAGTGTATAGGGTCGGCACGGGTAAAATCTCCCATATACGGGAAAAATCGTCCACCAAATTTTGGGTTCAGAGACAGCTGCAGACCAAAAAAAAGGGGGGGGGGAGTGAATTCCACAAACTTTTAATTAGGACCCCGACCCTCCCGCCGGCGGGCCGCGTCGCGAAGTAAGTCTCCCGCAAATTGGAAAACTCCCTGGAGCAACAAGGCGCAGGCCAGCGCGGGGTCAAATACTTTTCGCTGCGGAATGTGTGAGGAGAGGAAGGATAGAATGTGAGTCACTCTACAAACGAAGCACTAAAATTGCGAACCTTCAGCCCCCACCCTCTCCAACCCAAAGCAGCCCCAGCTGCTGCTCCGGGAATCTTGTGGACCACAACCAGCGGCGCCAGTAGCGAAGGCCCGGCGCCTGGCCACAAGTCGGTGCCCCACCCTGCGAGAGCCAGTTGTTTTGCTCTGCTTCTGTGTGTCCAAAGGGTTATAAAGCCGCAGGGAGTTGCTGACGATGAGAGACAAATGCCAGTCTCTGCTTGTGTCTCACCTTTACCGCTCTCCCCCTATCTCTAAAATCTCTCTCTCTCTCTCTCTCTCTCTCTCTCTCTCTCTCTCTCTCTCTCTCTCTCTCTCTCTCTCTCTCTCTCTCTCTCTCTCTCTCTCTCTCCCCACTCTCTCTCTCTCTCTCTCTCTGAGACCTCACTCCCTCTCTCGCTACAGCAAAACAAGCCCTGCAGCAGTGGGTGTTAGACGATGGCTGCTCAGGAATCAAGAGCGCGCACGGAAATTGCGCGACGCTCCGAAACACTTCTGCATCATTAGCACTTTGTGCAGAATTACGGATGCGATGAGCTGCAAATGGGCAAAGCGTGCCCCAGCAGCGCAAGTCATTTTCTCTCTCCTGCGCTGCCGCACTCATGCATAAGAGACGCAGCGCGGGCCTTAGAACTTACTTACCGGAGGTGCGTGCGGACGCACCGCAGTCGAACCGCGTTATTAGCAGCTTATTAGACCGCTTTGCGCCGGAACTGCCAACACTCCCACTCCCTAATCCCTTCACGGAGTTGCCGTTGCGGCTGGCCACACACAGCAATAGAAGCGACGAAAGGAAATGAAGCGTGCATTGTATGACTCTGGACTTTCCTCTTGAGTTTCCGCTCTCTCCTCTCAAGCCGCATAGGAGAGAGTACGCCGCAAAACCAGTTGAAAAAGTACTGGACACCTCCGATAACGACGCTAGAGAATTAATTTACGGCACGTAGCCGCTTGTTCTTGCGGAAACTCAATATTTTTTTTACTTTTTTTGAACCAGCCAAGAGCAAGTGTGTGTCCACAGTACGGTGCGCAGTAAGCTATACAGCGCACACCTCTATTTTTTCGACTTCTTGACAAAGAGCCGAGCCAAGGGCCGAGTCCCTATCGCGGTTGGGATTTGGAGACGGGAACGGGGAGAAAGGGGGTACGACTGACCACGGCATGTGAAGCCATGGAGGCAAGGGCGGACCGAACGTGGCTTATCAGGGAGCCCCCCCCCCCCAGGTCCAGTTAAGTCGGACCTCAAACACGGCACGGAACTAGCAGCAGACGACGTCGACGACTGTGTCCAAAAGCAACTGCTTGCGCACCGGCTGGACGTGACTGCCGCTGAGAGCGAATAAGCAAACGCCCTGCAAATAGCGCTATGTACTCGACTATAAACAGGCTTCTAGCAGCGCGCGAATCATACTGCATGGGTGCGTTGTGCCGGACCATGGCCTGCCTTCTCATGGCACGGTGACTCATGACAGCCGGCTCCCACATGCCATGGAGCTGCCAGTTGGGAACACCCGATTGTTTTGACAGAAGCAAAAAAGACATTAAAAAATAAAACACCGGGAGGGGGGAAAAAAGAGGGACGAAAATTGGTCGGAGAGAGAAAGGGCAACGACCTGCTGTGTCAGATCGTGAACTTAATTGAAAATTAATCATATACACATTTCTTCTTTCTCGTCGAGCAAACAAATAGTCTGATGCAAAGTAGGACCGCCTCCCGGTCGACGTTTTGTTTGAATTTCTCATAAGCATTGTGACGGCGAATTCTTTTGAAACGCCGCCGGCTGTCGGGCTGCTACTTCCGCCAGGGTAGACAACAGACGAAGCAGCGGAACATTAAAATCACGTCGATTAAAAGTGAGTCGAATTTGGTTACATTGGTATGAATTTAGCAACATGGCATTGCAATTTTGAAGTGATCATAATGCGATTTTGTTGTGATTACTTACTGCAATTTATTTGCAGTGATCGTCGCATTTATTTTTATTTTTTTTTGCTTGTGTGTTTTCGTCATTGCATTTTCCATTACGGTGCTATTTGCCAATCGATACAGCACTTACTCCGACAGTGCACTGCATGCGTCCCTTCGCCTCACCTGCTGCCACTGCCGGCGCCGGGTCGCTCGCTTCGGCAAAGGCTTTGGAGGGACAGAGAGGAGAGATGGGGCGAATCACTGACGTTTTCGGAGAGGGGGCGTAGGGGGGTGGGGGGGGGGCGACAGGGCAGAACGGCACGCATAATCTGCCTGCCTCTCAGAGGAATGCCAAAACACAGAGGGATGCTTTTGCCCTCCCAGCAGTCCAGGGTGAGGGGGCTGTGCGCGCTGCGAGTGCGACGAAGAGAGGCGTTGTGTGCGTACCAGGCGCGGGAGGGAGACGGAAGAGCGCGACAAGGGCTGTGCCGGTCCTCCCCTCCCCTCCTCCGCGCACATCGGCCCCTGAGGGTGCGGCGCCACGATACGCCCCGCCTCCAGCCCAGCACACCGGCGGGCGCAGCGCCCCGACCAGACGCGGAAGAGGAAGGGAGAGTGTCGCGCCGAGGGAGAGAGGGGGGTAGTTTGCGAGGGGCGGCCGGGGCCCTGGAGGGGCTGTAGCCGGGGCGGGTGGTGCGGGGGGAGATCGATTCCCCACCCCCCATTCCCCCGGCCTGCGGGGAGGGGGGGCTGATAGGGCCGGTGTCCACTGCTGCTGCGTGTAGTAGTAGCAGTAGTAGCAGCGGCCCGGTAGGGCCGAAGCCCACGCCCAACCAACTCCTCAGTTTGACGAACGAACAGACAGACAGACAGACGAGCACCGCGAGCACGCGGACAGACAGACGGGCAGACAGACACACCAGCAGACGCTCCTGATAAGTTCGCAGTCGCAGCAGCGCCTTCGCCTTGCGCCAAGCTTTGCCTTTCACACGGGATGAGACGAGGAGACGGGGCCCATGATGGTAGCGGCCCTTTGGACAGGGCAATCCCCCTCCCTTTATTGAGTGAGCGGGAGAGGAACAGGCAGGAAGACGAATTGAAGACGAACAACTGAGGCGGGCGGAGGGGGGAAGTCATCTGGAGGCGAGGAGCTTAAGATTTAGTAACGTTTACAATTGGCCCTAATTGGTGTGAGTCAAATCGAGCAGCAATGCTCTAGAGGCACATTGGAGGGGGGGGGGGGATTTTAAGAACATCATGGCTCCCATGACATTTTCTTGACAGCTTTTACCATAAGATAGAAGAAACTGGTGACCGGACAATTTGCCATGATAAATTGGTGTTACCAGCTTATAGACGACAGCAAAAAATATAATTGTAATATGGGTTCTATTTTAAATATCTGGAAATAACCCCAAAAATATTTAAATAATAAAATGGTTCCAATGATACCTAAAATCAATTGATGGAGATATATATGAGATCGACGATAAATAATAGATTTCCATTCACAAAATGATCAGCTACGATAAGATAGTAAAATGTGCGATGAAAGAGATTAAAACCATGTTCCAAGTCCGGAAACACCCACACAATGTCCTTTTTGCCATGAGATGAGTAGTTTAAGGTCCTCAGCAACGGGTCGCGACGCCCGAAAACGAGCACAGGCGACAAAATGCTCGCAGAAGGCATGCTCGTAAAACACGGATAGGTTAATGTACCGCTCCACACTCTCCGTCTCTCTCCGCGGGCGATGTTAAGCGACAGGAGGTCCCTGTCGGTTAAGACACCGCCCCGGCCGACTGGCCTGAGCACGCCCCTGACCGTCTGCGGCCACTTTTCATTCAGAAGAACGCAGAGATAACTCGGGGCTCCGAGCCATGTCCCTTCGATCAGCCGGTGCGATCCTGGCGGAAGGCCCCCCGGGCCCCCGGGCCCCCCCAGGACCCAGGCCCAGCACACACACGGCGTTGCGACTCACCTGCCGGGGGTTGCGGGGGGTGTGCCGCCAGCGGAGGTATCCTTGTGTTGACGGAGACACGCACTACTCACGCGGGAGCGATTCCCCGGCCGACTACACGCAGGAAGCACGACCAACCGCAAACATAAACACGAGTTCTGTCACGCACGCGCGGGCTGCACAGGCTGCAGGGCTGGCTAACCCCTCCCAGGTTGGATGTCTTACTGCTTGCATTCGGCAGTCGGCGCTGCGCGCTGAGCGCCGAGCGACGTGCAGGGTGGGTGGCCAGCCCGCCCCTGCGCGACAGAGCCGGGCCGTGACGAGCCGAGCTCAAATCTCGTGTGCGGAACTGCCAACTATCTTCCCGGGTAGCCAGCGGATTGATTCGCGCACACGTCCCCGAAATAACAGTATATTCGTCATTTTGAGGTTGAAATCAGTGCAGTATCTAATGTTTCCGCGAACAGGACAATACTCGGGAGGAAATGTCAGGACTCGGCCGGGGTCCTTCCGCGCTAGCTGGCGCTAGCGTTGGCGGACCCGAGCGCGGCGCGCACGGCTTTTGAACACGCGCGCGCCATCTCTCGGCCGCGGAAGCAACTTCTAGCGAGCAGTCAGATGACTCAGCCGTGCTACATCCATGGCTCAGCGGCCGGGGCGCCGGAGGCGGCGGGGGGGACGGGCGAGCCGAGGAAGTGAAAGGGAACCATCACAGCAGGGAAAGGGGAAGGGAGAGGGAAGGGGGCGGTCTGGACGGCCAGCGGCTGGAAGAGAGGGAGGAGGGGGGCGGCGGCGGCGGCACCGTGGTGGCACTGGCACAGCATGGCACACGTGGGGATCAACGTGACTCCGCCTCTCTCCAATGTGCGCAGCAACGTGACATCACTCTCTCTCACTCTTGTTGATGTTGTTTCCCCAAATATGCGGATCAAAAACATTTTCGAGCGAGGGTGAAGGTACGACGGTGGATTTAAAAGAGGGCGAACGCGTGAGAAGCGGAGGGTGAAGCGTTCGTAATTAAATTGTGCGTGACGCCCGAATATTCGAGAACAGGGAATGTCGGTAAAACAGGGCCCCTGCCGGACGTCGTAAAAGGGCGCTTTTTCAAAAACGCCAGAACGCCAGGGGATATAAACCAGCCTTAAATGTTCAAAATATTTTTTTCTTCAAATATATGTCACGGTTTTGACGGCTGAAAGGATTTTTTCCCCGTGTTTTTAGAACGCTGGCTTAGGCCTATCAGCTGTTTCCTATGCAACCATCAACAAAACTTTGTCCACCGCGCATCTGGATCGCGCATGGTTCGCCATGACAGTGTAAAGTGATGAATTTAACGTCTGTTCGTTCAACATTTAAACTACCGTGTCAAATCGTGTTTTCGTAATGCATTCGTTGTCAGAATTCGGGGCCAATGTGCCCGCCTTTTTGGCGAAATTATGGAAGCTTGTTGATGACCCTGAAACAAGTGAACTAATAAGTTGGACGGAGGTGAGCCTACTAGCCTTCTCCATGGTTCAGTTGTCTAGGCTATTGACATAAATGACTTAAATTTATCAAGGACACTGTCAGTGCCCCAGTACTATTCTGTTGTTCTCCTCGGAAATACTAGGTCATGTTTGCTACATATTTTATTCTACTTATCACATGCATGTTTCATTGGCATTGACCCTACCACCCTCTGAGGCAGTCGACATTATCTTTTCAGAATGAATGAATTTAAGGATGAGAATAAAGGGACATGTTGGGGAAGTGCACACATGGTAATGCCATTTTATGTCAGTGTGGCTGAAAAGTATGGACATGGTTGTCATTTCGCACTTTCCTCTTTTTTTTGGGTCTCGGTAGTACAAGGGGAGGGGGTGGAGTGGGGTGGGGGTAGTCAGGGTAGCCGAAAGCTGTTTGAGGGGGAGTGAGAGAGAGAATAGTCAACAGTGCATTCCTTGATTCCCGGTCACTGCTTTAGAATTTGTCTACATTTTTATTAAAGATAATAAACACATTCTGAGTAATAGTAGTGTTGCTTGAAGATGCCATCACCCTAATAAAAACTTCAAAAACTACCAACTTTGATGACTAGTATTTTATTGTATCTCCATTATCCATGTTCCCCTCATTTTGAGATTGCTGGAAGTACACTACACATTTCCAAAGTGTTTTCAAACTTGCTAATCATATGTTTCTGTTCATCACATCAGGAGGGCACCAGTTTCTATATCAGAGACCAGGCACAGTTCTCGAGGAAGCTGTTACCCATGTATTACAAACACAATAATATGGCTAGCTTTATCCGGCAACTAAACATGTGTAAGTTAGCATCATTAAAAGACACTTAATTTTGATAATCTTCTTAAAATGTATTGAGAACTATTTGGATATTTCTTTATTCCCAGATGGATTCCACAAGATTGTATCGGCGGATGCTGGAAGTTTGCGTTTGGACAAAGACGAAATGGAATTCGCTCACCAATATTTCCTGCGTGGCTGCCCCTATCTGCTGGAGCACATCAAGAGAAAAGTGGGAAAGGTACAGCCGCAGCAACTCCTCTTTTTACCTTCCCTATAATTAGAAATATGCCTTCAAATTTTTACATTTGTTTTAATATTTCAGTCTCAGATGTTGTCTGGCAAACTGGAGGAAGGAAAGGATGGTTCTAATGGTGTCATGGTAAAAGCAGAGTTCATGAATAAACTTCTATCCGAGGTAAAACACATGCGTGGGCGGCAAGATACTGTTGAGAACCGCCTTTCGACCATGAAGCAAGAAAATGAAGCCTTGTGGAGAGAGCTCTCACTCCTGAGACAAAAACACCTAAAGCAGCAAACCATTGTGAATAAGGTACACCTGAACCTACCTTTTCTCCTATTTTCTGTGCTTTAATTTTGCTGGTTAACGTTTTTTCTTATTCTTTTTCCAGCTAATTCAATTTTTAGTTACATTAGTGCAACCTTCCCAGAGGCTCAGCAAAAGAAGATATCCACTCATGATAAATAATGTTAGTCACACTAGTGGCAAGGCGAATGGCAAAGTCATTAATACTAATGATGTAAGTATACCACAATGACAACAGGAAAATTTACTTTATAACAAAAAGTTCCTGTAAGCAATAATGTGCTAAAAATTACCAATTTGTAGGCTTTAAAAATTAGTCTTTGGAAGACTTCTTAAATTTTTCCAAAGGAAATTTGACCAATTTATACTCAGTTTTTTCATTCCTTGTATCCCCCAGAATATGTCGCTGTCACCGGCAGGTCCCACCATCCATGAGTTGGATGCAGATTCGTTATTACCAGATGGGGAATCGATTGTGCCTGAAACTGATCTGGATCCTTCATCAAATATCATAACTCTTCATGTACCTGGCTCAGAACTCGAAGAAGTTATAGACACTAAGTAAGTCATATTTGTTTATCATACAATACGCAGGCTCTTGGATCTTTTGAGTTTTGAATGTGTGGAATGACATCTGTATTTTCAGTGGCCTTGAACCTGATGTCCTGGGCTCAGACCCTGGAGTTTTGGATAGCCTTGACCCGTCTATCATCGCATCTTCACTTATTGACCCATCAACTTCAGTGCCCATCATGGAGGTAAATTCTGAGCAACAGGTGCTTGATGGGGCAGATCTTCAAACAAATTGTCCTAGTCCAGAATTAATTGCCGTGGCACCTAGCGAATTAACACCTGCTGTTGTAGTACCCGGACTCCATAGCAAGGTATCAACACCATGATATTTAGTGGTGTTACATCTATTAGATCTCTGGTAGAAAGTAGAAATAAAAATTTGGATACAAGTAGTTTGGTGTAATGATTTACTTAAAAAAGACTTTTCTGCTGCTGTATTTTAATATATTAATCCCTGTATTATTATCTTTTACAGGCAAAGCTCTCAAGTTTAGTGAATTCCCAGATACCAGCACAGAAGGTTATAACACGGTCGGCGACAGGAGCTTCACCAGGTGTTGGACCATCGAGATCAGCTGTGACAAGGAAAACTGCATCTGGAGCTAAAGGTGCACAAGCACAGTCCAAAGGAGCAGCAGTCAAGAGAGAACAAGCGGAGTCACAGCCATTTATCAAGAAGGAATTGAGAGTACTTCCTCCACGTAATAGGAAGAGAAAACAAACCAACAGCAAAGAACTATCATTCGCATCTCAGAGTGTTGATGAGTAAGTTCAATTTTAATCAACTAAATGCTGTATCAATCCTATTTTCAGTCCTGCAAAATATAAGTGCATATGTCTAATGAATATTCACTTTTGTGAAGGCTGAAACCAGTTGATCTTCTTGCTGAAGCTGGACTGATTGACCCAAAATCACCCAGCACCACTTCTCTCACATCAGTAGCACCTAATAATGATAGTGCAAGTAAGTGCCTTAACTTTTTAGTGCATGTTCTTCTGTCTGAGAATTTGAGCTTGGCTAGTAATATTTATGCTTATTTTTAGCTACTTCTATTTTTTTTTTTTTTTTTGCCCCACTCCTCAGTAATGTAGTGCATGTGTCTTGTAATTAATCTTAAGGCTTCTTGTTTCAATTACATTTCGATATGCTGAAAATAATTTTTTGAAGTGCATGCATATTGTGTGGATTCGTCTCTGTACTTACCTCATTGTTAACAGATGATTCCATACGAGGCTGTGTGACTTCACCTGGCCCCAGCCACCTTGTAGCTTATCCTGAGTCTCCCATTCCTGTTATACACTCACCTGTAGCCTCACCATCATCTCATTGCAGTATGTTTAAAATCTAATGTTGAATCGAATTCTGGCTATTCCTATTTTAAACTTTACGCAAAAACTATCTCTGGTTTAAGAAATCTTATAAATAATTGCGGTCAGATGGATTTATAAATAAGGATTCCCTAAATTCCTCTTGATTACTTTCTAAGAATAGTTCAATCCAAATTTTTTGCTTTGTAATGTGTTAAAAAGTTTCTTGGTTGTGGCTTTCTGATGTATTGTAGTGGTTGAAGTCATCATTTTAATTTTTTACAACATGTAGTAGAGTGTGGTTTGCCTTATTACATTTAATTGCTTGGAAAATGTGCTGTTTTCTAATTTTTGTACAGGACTTAATAAGAGGTTGGAAATTTCATTTCTGTTTTATTTTCATTTCAGGCTTTCCACCTGTGGCTATGACTTCACTCTCGGGCCCTACTATCACTGACGTCACCTGTCCCTTGGTGCCTCAATCTCCCTCTAATTTGCCCCAGGAACAGCATTCACCTCAACCATCCCCAATCAGCAATTTAAATTCATCTCATGATATGACTCTAGCTTGTACATCTCAGGGGGCATCCTCTCCAGTAAATTCTACAGCTTATAAGCCCTCGTCATTCAATAGGTGCGCGATCAACACTAAGTGAGTCATTTCCAACCGAAATTAGCTGAAGGGTGACATTTTCTTTGCCCAACAATTGAGTGCCTTGGATTAAACCAGTTCCATATGACCATCCATCTTTGGTCCCCTATACTTTTATTTATTTTCTCTGTAGTCTGTTTCCTCGCATTTCATTCTTGTAAATCTTATGAAGTGCGTCGGTGGTTGGTGCACAAATTCATGTCACCCTTGAAGCATATTTGTAAGTTGTGAGTTGTGGTGCTCTGAGCGCAAGCTGGGATGTGAGTATGGACCTTGGTCACTTAAATGCTGGAGACTCGCTCAATTTAATTTATTGTTTCAGCATTATTTAATGTGCTGCAGATTCTTCTCTTGTCTGTGACAGGTGGATTTTTATTAGAGTGGTCATATTTCCGTTGAAGTATTTTTGTGGTGATGTGTTACTTAGTATCCCTCACTTGTCATCAAGGTGCATGTAACTTACATTATAGATAATTTCTAATTCCATTAATTTTTGTAACTATGGAACTTCCATTACAACGTGTTAGTTAAAAAATGTTGATAGCTATCCTAGCTTGCATTTAATGAAGGTCAGACATAACATGAAATGATGAGTCATGCTAATATTTGAACACAAAGTAGGACAATATTATTCTGGCACGTTGGTTGAAAGTTTGAGTGGTAATCAAATGTATGTTGGACACATCTCTTTTTTTTTCTAGATGTACCTGTCCTGCAGCTTTAAATCGTGATGTTAAAGCACCAAACCTCTTCCCTCCGCAGTACTTTAACATGAAATAATGTTCATACAGTGTACCGTGCACAGTGATGTTCCCAAAAATTAATGAGATGAATTTGCTGTTTCAGGGAAGATCTTGATCTTCATCTTGGTTCCATGGATGCAGAACTGGTCCAACTAAAAGATTTCCTGAATAATAGTGGAATTCAGCTGGATGCAAACACCTTACTTGGGGTATGAACAAATACTTTAACAGCATAGTCCTAGTGTTTGACTTTTAAGAAAAACATATTAGCCAATTAAACATTATTTCTGATGTTCTACAGTTATTTTCTGGAGAGGAGCAAATCTTACCAGATGGAGATGGCTCAAATTTTAATTCAAAAATGGACACAACTGGTAAGGCAACCACAAGATTAGTTCACTGCCTAATTCTTATGTCACTATATATTTATTCATGAAATGTTGGCTTCTGTTTGTAGGAAATGAGTTGATGTACTATCAACCAGACTTTATGGATCTAGAAGACATCTGGAACAATGAAAATGGACGATCTACTTCACCACTATCACCTGGTGATATTTTATCATCTGAAGTCAACACACCTGTTGGAATGCCTTCAAGTCCAGGGTTTACAGGAACCACATACAAAAGACGTAGAACTTAGGAGGCTATTTCAACAAAGAAGAGGTATCTCCTGACCTTGCTATTGTATATTTGATATCAATTGAGTTACTTTGATACAAAATTTGTGCTAATTAGTTAAATTTAACTAGGTTAGCTGTTTGTATACAAAACTTGAGCTTGGGTCAGACTTATTAATGATGTCTTATGCCAGTTATACATATAGTGTGAAAGTATTGGAAATTTAAGCTTTCATTTAAAAAATGGAACAATTTGTAGTCAGTTTATTAAAATGGGGTTATAATGACACAATTTGTACGCCAAAGTTCTTAGCTAGTTTCTTAGTTTAGAAGGAAAAGTGAAAACCTTTTCAGGCATTTAACAGCACTATTCTTGTTTGTTGAACTTCTGTGTGCTCTCATTGTGCTGTGTTGACTAAAATACTTTTTTGGCTACAGGTTGGACTGGTCCTGACACATTGCTCCTGTGAGCATTTTTTTCTTCTTTTTTTTTATGGAAAGGAAAAAAAAAATTAAATAAATCAGATGGGCAGGTGCTGCTAGCTTGAGACCAATGCAGTGCTCCCCTCACTGTGCAGTGGTACTTTTACATTATTTCTCCAACAAATTAATCCAATAGAACTTGACTGCAAGAAATCAGTGAGGTGTATACCTATGACTGTATTAGGTTCTTACAATGGAACTATTGGCTGTGCATTTTGATGGTTAGAAGGATTTTGTAGTTAAAATCAGATGTGGCTCATGGTTAGTAGCTTTGGTACTTGTCTTTTTAATACAGTGTGTAGCAAGGGCATAACTTGCCCCACTTTCTCTTTTGTGTGTGTATGTGTGTGATAGGTAAAACGTATTATCAATATGTATGTATGCTTTTGTTTTACAGTGCGTGCAAGTCTTTTACCCACTCATCCGCAGTACAAAGTGTTATGTAGATTTGATTTCCACTTTCTGTTTGGAGGAATGAACACACCCTAGACTTTATTTAGCTCATAACATTAGTGTTCTTTCATTGGGTAGGAACTAATTGTAATGTATACTTCAGACACATGAGGGATTGAATTTCTTTAAAATGTTATGAAATTGAGTTTTCCATGTCATTTCCTTTCAGCTTCACTTACGCCGTGAGCTTTTTCCCCTCTTTTGTGTCTACCGTTTTTTATTCCTTGCTGTGCTCAAGACATCCTACCGATACATCACTTTGCTTAGGAATGTTTGCCTTTGTTTGGAATGAAAAGGTTCCTTCTTGCTGCTTTGTATTTATTAGAACACTGCAATCATCTTTGTAATAGTAATGTGCCATTTTGTTGGTATAATAGAATGTTGGATTTCCATCTCATGAATACATGATGGTCCTATCAGTAGATGCAGATTTCAAATATTGAAGGAAAGAAGTGCTCTTGATATTTTAAGACATGATATGATCTGGCGTTTTGAAACTGAATCTGTTTATTCAAGAAAATTATTTTGCTTACCATAGATGCTGTACATCCCTAGGTTGCTTAGTTTTTGGTGGAAGTGATTTTATTCAGTTTGAAACTATGTGTAAGGGAGCTGCAAACAAGCATTTCATTGTCAGGTTACACAGCAAAGAAACATGTTGAGGTGGACCATTGTGTCATGTGAAAGAATTGTTTTGCATCTTGTATTCAATTTTGGGAAGGGGTTATGTTATTAATTTACTTCTAACTTACTGTAAAAGCTTCTAAACAAGATTAACCTTGAACGGACCCCCCCCCCCCCCCCCATTTTCTCTTTAAAAATTTAAATACTTTTGTTAAAAGAAAATTGTGGTGAAAAAGAAGTTTCCTTCCCCTCTTTTATGTAATGATGTTTGGCTTGTTCTTGTTGAAGGGGTTTATGTGATTTAGCTTTTCTTAAAGTCTTGAGAATCTTTTCTGTTCTAAATACTGCGAGCTTGTGAGGCATTTTATTTGACTCGTGGAATTTTTATTATGTGCAGTAATGTTTTTGTGTTTGATGTCTCTGCAATCAAAACCAGAGATGCCTGCAACACGTATCTCCAAGTGTATTTTGAGAGTGCTTATTTTTGTTCTCAAATCTCTTGGAAGGTGGTGATGCCAAGAGGTGCATCATATCTGTTGTCCCATGGTTTCTACATCTACTTTGTGTTTGGGTCCGCCTTCGAATAGCACTAATATGTCTCTGAAGCAGATCAAAATCTAAGTGTTAAATTTTATCTGTGCACACAATGCTTAAGAGAGAGATATCACAAAAGGAACCCCCTTTGTTGCACATTGTAAAACATGTGATTATGTGTTGGTGTAATGTATATAATTAATAATTATAGAAGTCTATGCATATTTAAGATCTAAGTATTCATATTATTGCCATCTTGGACTGAATATCCTGAGATGTTATTCATGTGCAAGTGATTACCATGTACATAGAAGTTGGTTATGGCATGTTATGTATTTGTACACTCTTTCATGACAAATATATAAATATATATATTTAATGTTACTGGCGCCTTTTATTTAACACGCCTTAAACCCCACCAAATTATTAAATACACGCACACGTACACCCATGCATGGGGGGGGGGGGGAGTAAGTTCGCGGCGCGACCACATCAGCGCTATCCAGGCGGTGGGAGGAGGTAGAGAGGACGGACGGGACTTGGGATGTGGAGAGCGACCTAGCAGACCACCGACCCGATTGTTGACATGGATAGCGGAAAACCCAAACAGTAAGTTATTGCCATTGTTATCCAAGCAACTACTGTTCTTATTCATTATTTTGGGCACTCATACCATGGTTATGTCTTTTGTGCTCTTGTCCGACATCTGTTATTATTATCCTAACCTTACAACTTCTGTCTTTGGCAGGTACGGGCTTGTTATGCCCTCGAAAGGAGGCACAGCATCGAAGGCGAAAAATGTTTTCGGAGATGACAGCGACTCAGATTCTGACGATGGTGGGGACTGGGTGAAAAAGTCCTTGAAGGTGAGAACATCTGGTTCCATAAGAGCAGTCTGCTTGGCATCTAAAATCGTTTTATTATTTCATTTTGAATTAATGTACGCTTTCTACATTTTCATGTTCAGCGAGTAGCACAGAAAAGTGTCTTGAAAAGAACGACAAAGGTCCAGATGCAAAAGGCACTTGAGGAAGACCCAACTGTTTTTCAATATGATGAAGTTTATGATGACTTGGAACAGAAAAAAGAAGATGCTAAAGAATCCAAAAAAACTGTGGAGAAAAAGGTACATTTTTCTTGAGAGCTTCATTTTTAATTTTTATGGCATAACATGTTTTCTAAAATTGTGATCTCGTTTGTTTCAGCCACGTTACATACAAGCTCTGCTTCAAACAGCTGAAAAACGGAAGAAAGAAAATGAGCGCCGCATTGAACGTCAGGTTCAGAAGGAACGAGAGGAAGAAGGGGAACAGTTTGCTGATAAGGAGAGCTTTGTTACCTCGTCGTACCGTCAAAAGTTAGAAGAATTCAAAAAGCAGGAGGAGGAGGAAAAACGCATGGAAAGACTTGAAGGTACAGCTGGTTCTTGCATGTGCTTTCATAATTTAACATCTTTTTTAAGTGTTGAGAAGTTCACTTCGTAGAGTCGCTTAATTGATTTTATATTCTGTTTCAGCCATTGGAGATGTTACCAAGCAGAAGGATCTGACAGGGTTTTATCGCCACTTATATAGACAAACAATGGGAGAAAGTTTGCCTGGGGGAGGTGATCCCCCTAAAACTGGAAATGATGAAAGTGTTGTGTCAGGTGATAAAAAGACTGGAGCTACCGAGCACACCTTGAATCCCGACGACCGCAAAAAGGACCGACAGTATCGTAAGCGCCGCTCTAGCTCATCAAGTGATTCCAACTCTGATCAACCTGATAATTCCGACACAAAAACAGGGAAGAATATTGATGCCGATTCAGATCTTACTGGGCAGTCAAGTAGTAGTTCTGATAGTGAAAGCAGTGGATCTGAAACAAGCGGGTCGGAAGATGGAGAAATCAAGAAGAAAAAAGCGAAGAAAAAGAACCTAGAGAAGGAAGATGTCATACAGAAGAAGAAACTGAAGAAGGATGAAGATGGGAAAAAGGATTGTACACCTAAACACAACTCTCCATCAAAGGAGAAGCTCATATCTGTCACTCCCAAGGAAAAGGAAAAATCTCCAGAAGAAAATGTTCAAAATTCTACAGAGGAAATCAAGACTGAAATCAAGAAAGAGAATGACTCCAATTCAGAAAATGATATTACTGAAACAGAAATCAAACCCAAAATTGATATTTGGGCAAAGAGAACTGTTGGTGAAGCTTTTGATGATGCAGTGCAACGGTATTATGAAAGGAAAGCAGCACGGGCAGCACAGAGGCTAGGTAGGGGATAATTTGAGCGTTTGAATTTATTGTGTTCCACATCATAGGAAAGTTAGTGAGATGTTTTGTTCTTTATTCAAAATGAAATGAAATGATTAAATTATTTTACACTAGTTGATATCATAATTGTTTAGGAAAGTTTCCACATTTGACCTCTGCTAATCACGAACATTTAAATCATAGTCCATTGCCTTTTCAATATTTTCAGCTAAATGATGTAACTGACATTCCAGTGGAGTCACTGAAACACCATTCTCACTACTTTGTTGAGTTTTACCCATGTAACATGTGAGCTGTGCGAGTTCTTCCAATTCAATTTCTTTGGACATCCCCCTACCTAGGCGAACAGGTTTAATCTCCTCTTCAATTTCAACATCAATAGATCGTACATGTTTCAGTGCCTTTTTGAACGTTTGAAGGCTTGTACTGCAGAAAGAAATGCAATTTAAATTGAGTGTTTTCTTTTGGTCCTTGTAAGTGTGTGTTTAAGTTAAACATACTACATACCATAGTGGGTCGCATGGAGTCAAAGTTTGCTGATAGGACTCGATATAATGCAAATTTGATGCCAGATGAAGTGGTTTTGCTTGAATGAGTACTGCTGACAATAGTGGCACCATATCCGTAATGGGTGGGATTGTTGCTTCTACTTGAAAAATTTCAAACAATTTTATCTTGACTGCAAAATTTGTTATTCTCACTTGTTCCTTTCAATCCAGATTTCACATTTTGTACCTGATGTCATTATGTGTGTGTCAGCTATAGCTCGCTTAATTTCTGCTTCCATATAGTCCAAAGTTGAGCGCAGACACCTCAGCTTATCCAGGGGACATTTTTGGATATCCAGCGCAGCGAGCTCAACTACCTGTTTTTTGCAACATTTGTAAAGTGGACACCATGTCAATTGAATGAATGAATAAGTTCAATAGTCTTAGCAAAAGTAGAAAATGAAAATTAGCTGTGGCAAAAACATGTACTTACTGCAGCAGGAAAGGAGAGAGTGTATCCCTCTGGCACTCCTAATATTTCTGCAGACACATTTTGTTTTGTGAGTAGCTGGAAATGGTGCCAAATTTGATCATCTTCATCCTTGTACTTTTCATTCAGCTCCTGACACACACGGTCGTGAACTTGTGACAATATCACACTGCAACCATTGGTTTGTTAATCTTAACTTACAAGTCCTGGGCAAATTTTTTGTGTACTCGATTGAGGCTTCAAAAATTTAATATTTATTGTACTTTAGGATCAGAGGAGCCCAAAACAGGCAAGGAAATCTCACACTCTAGTGCCGGGCTTCCCACCCCATGGCTTCCCTGTACGGGATTTTCCTCTAGCTTTGAAAATCTGCAGTCGAAATACCGGCTCTAGAGTGTTGTTTGCCGTGCGCTAGAGTGACCACGGCAGGGACACTCACTTTTCTAGAGCGGTAGTTAACGTGTTCTGGAAAAGGCGATCCTGCTGCTGCTCGAGAGGAAGCTGGCTCATGATTTCGCTCCAGTGCCGCACCACCTCGGTCCGGACGCGCTCCGGGCTCAGGCAATCGCCGTCGTACATGGGAGTGCGTAGGACGCTTATTCCCATGTCCAGCCTAGCCGCGTACCAGCCGAGCTGGCCCAGGAACTGCTGAGCGCTGGAAGCAAACGCATTGAGTCTTGAGTCCTCGGCATTGAGCCCGGGCCAGGCCAGGCCGGGGTCAGGGCGGGGCCTTCCCTCGCGTTACATGTTGCCAACGACTCGGGGCGACGTGGCATAAAATGTTGCCTGGCGAATGAATGAATGCGAGAGTGCGAGCACGTTCTCCGCCAGTGGGCTCGTCTTCAAGTCAGATCACGATTTCTGCACACGACACGACAGCGGGCTGCCGAATCCGGAGCGGAGGACGCGGGGGTGTCATCGGGGACAGAAGCACACATTACGTACTCGGCCAGGGCTGAAAGGTTCACGTTCTCCTCGTCCAGGTGCTCCATCGTGTGCTACGTGACGTGTGCGACGACGTGGTGGGCGCTCTTGTCGGTGCACCCTCACCCTGCGCCGCCGCCGCCTCCGGCCCAGAGCTGGCCTTAGTTCTGTCACAACTGTCTCACCGCCACCATGCAAAGCAAGCCCGAAACGTGACCAGTCATTGCGGGCCCGCGCGGCGCTTGTGCTGACGCGGACTGTTGCACCTCGCCGATGCCGATCTGGCGCATCTGTGGGGGGCGGTAGGCAGCATGCGCGAGGCCGCACCACCCGACCCGACCTCCAAAGCGGATGCGGCTACGCCCCCGACGCGCGTCGGTGCTACGCAGTATTTCCAGACGAGGCTCCTGCAAAGGACCTGGAGTTTGAGCTTCCCGTCAGATGCGGCGCCGTCCCACCGCCCTGGGATCCTGCGTGGCCTGGCGGGAAGGGTGTCACGGGATACGTCATCGTCATTCTGCGTGGCCGACGCTGGAGGGTGAAGGGGAGGTGCTCAAAGCGGGGCGGGGAAGACACTTTTACTGTTCTGGACATGGGGAAGAATGAAGAGGGGGAGGGGGGCGAAGGCCGCTGGAGGGGATAGGGCCGTCGCCGTCACTCGCTGCTGATGACGATCTTGGGCAGCAACTTGGACTCGACGTTGGGCCCGGCGAGCAGGTCCTTCTCCTCCGGCAGCGAGTTGGGCGGCATGCTGTCGTCCTCGCACGCCATGTTGCGGCGCGCGAGCTTGTTGATGGCCTGCAGTTGCAGGAAGGCGCGCTGGATGTACAGCAGCTGGTCCTCGACGTGCTCGGGGCCGATCGTGGCCGGCTCCCCGCGGCACTGGCACAGCTGCTGGTACAGGTTCCAGCACATCATGCGCACCTGGAGAGACAGGGACAGAACACACGGCGGAATCAGGTCGGGTCCGGTCCCTCAGTAGCCGGTGCTAATTGTCTCGGACAACGCACTCTTTCCATTCCCCCTCGGTCGGTGGGTTGGGTAGCCCAAGCCTATACCTTTCGCTCGGCAAGCTCACTTATCTTGCCGGTTCATCGTCTCCAACGCCCGGCCAGCGGCCAGCAGCTCCAGGCCTTCGCCCCGGTATATGAGGTTGCCTAGCCCGACCGGGGCCGGGGAAAGACCACAACAGCGGCGTCCCCGGGAAGCAGATACGCGAGCTTGGGGAGGGGAGGGGAGGGGTGTCGCCCTATCAGAGAGGGAGGGGAGGGGAGGGGTGCCGCGTGCCGCTCTATCAGAGAGGGAGGGGAGGTGAGGCTCCATCTACGGACGCAGCGGGACCATGAAAGTGCATTGCGTGACCGAGGGGAGGGGAGGCCGGAATGGAAGGTTGGGAGGTTCACCCGAAATACATTCGACGTCAGAAACAGTTCCCGGCCGGCCGGCTGGCTAACCTAGGCAGGCTCGAAGGCAGCCTAGTCTTGCTGCGCTGCGGTCTGCGGCTGCGGCTGCCCGGCTCGGGCAGCGGGCTCCCGTCCCGGCTCAGCGGGCTCATCTCCCGGCCTCGGCCCCTCCTCCGCGCCTCGCCCCCCGCGCCTCGCCCCCCGCCCACACCATGCACCTGACCCTGCAGGACCGGGCCGAGCAGCGCTACGTGATGCTGCTGTCCCGGCTCAACGCGCCGCGCCTCGGCGAGATGCTCAAGGAGTCGTCCCTGCTGGTTCGGCGCATCATCGAGGACTACTGCCAATCGCAGAGCCGCTATGTGGCGCCCGGAGCCGCCACCGTCACGGTCCGCGACCTGTGGGGAGACGGCTGGGACGCCTTCAAGAGTCTCCGCGTCTGGATCGTGGAGGACTGGGATCTGGACCCCGACGTTTGCGTCGTCGCCCACTCCCTCGCGATCCTGGCCGAGTTCCTGGAGCGGTACCCGGGCGTCGAGGCCCTGGAGCTGATTTTCTTGGTGGAGCACGTGGAGGCCGTGGACAGGGTCGGGCCGATGTGGCGCACGAGTTCCGCGCCCGCCCAGACAGTGCAGTACCGGAGGGGCCGCCGGGCGGGAGGCCGTTAAGGCCGTCGTAAACTTTCGTCTAGTCTAGTGATAGCGTAGTTCGTAGTGTAGATACTGGAGCACTTGTGATGGGACAGCAACGCGCGGCCGCCACCAGCCACCCCCATGGCCAGGCCGGCCCGGCCACGAGGTGAGGCACTCCCCCACAGCTCTGCGGAGCCCGCGGAGCCCTGCCCCGGTACTCACCGCCCCCACCTCCCGGCTCTTCTCCGCCGCCTTGGCCTTCATGTGGTTGAGGCTGGTCTCCCACTGGAAGTCCAGGATGCGCGTCTTGTCGTAGCGCACCCACAGGTTGGCCAGCTGGTTGTTGAGGCCCATCAGCGCCTTGGACTTGTCCTCTGTGAGCTGCATGAGGGCGCGCCGGGCCTCCTCAAGCGCATGCAGGTCGCCGTCCTGGCGGTCCGCCAGCTCGGTCCGGGTCGCGGCCAGCGTGTCGTACCTGCAGTAAAGCAGAGGTGACTGGACCGGGGCCCACGAGGGCTGGCTTTGTCGTCCACGCATCGGCCCTACCGGTCCAAGATGTCGTGCACGCTGGTGAACTCCTTGCACTCTGCGACCACCCGCTGCAGAAAGTCCTGTAGGAGGGTCGGACGCATGTCAGTGGAGCTGCCTAGAGCTGCCCAGAGGGCATTCGCATTTGAGAGCACACCGGACGACGTGCCTGGTACATCTTGTACTCGCCGACGTGCTGCTCCATCGTCTCTTTGATGTGCTCCAGCTCCTCCACGCGCTTCTTGAGGTTCTCGATCTCGCTGTCCCGCCGCTGCTGCGTCGCCTCATCCTCGCGGATCCTCTGCTCCGCCCTCTCCCGCTTCTCGTGGTTTTCCTGATGGACACGCCAGGACCAACACTCGCAGGCGCCTGTTGGGTAGGCAGGCCCGCGGTGCACGCGTGTCGTGCGGGCTGGCCTACCTCGCCAACCCTAGGCGCTTTCCCAAGAAAGTGGATTGGCGCTCGGTCCTGCTACCCACCTTGATGAACTTGTTGTACTTGACGAAGGCCGTCCGGAGTTCGCGCTCCTTCTCGCGCAGCTGGTCCCACTTGACATCCATCTCGGCCCTCATCTCGGCCTGGTACTCCCTCTTGGAGGCCAGCTCCTTGGCGCAGGCCTCCAGGTCGCGTCGCGCTGCCACCAGCTCGGCGGCGGGGCTGGTCCGCGCCTTGTCCCACACGGGTCGCTGCCTGGGCACCGCAAACGGGGACTGAAGAAACGGTCATCACCGCATCGCCGCTGACAATCGCTAGTGCCTGGCCTTACCTGGGCAGCTCGGCGTCGAGCTTGGACTTGATGTAGTCACCGACGGCATCCTGGGCCTTGGTGTGGATCGGGGCCCAGTACGGCAGGTCCCGCTTGGCGCTCATCTCCTTACGCAGCGACGTTCTCTCCATCTGTCGTGTCGCGCTCAGAGTGGCGAGTTTAGTCGATAGCGGCGTGGGGGTAACCGCTGCCCGCCCTGCTCCACCCTGTCACAGGGGTGTGCGGGGTGGTTCTCGTCTATGAGAAATCCCGTCACTGATACCCACTTCCGGCTCCCTCGGCAGCGGTGGCGCAGATGCCGGCGGAGTACAATTTAGAACAGCCTACGTTTTCTCCGTTGCTTTTCTGTGGAATCGTTGGTGCTGCTGTGTATCGGTGGTGTTGTGGTTGCTAGGGCCGTAGCACACCTGTTGACGACGCCCACGACGCTCTACACGCTGCGCTCCCCCGCCGGCACCCGCAGGTAGGTCCCGCAGGTGATCATCTGCTGCGATTAGTATAAGTTAACTCGCAGTTCGCACCTGAGCAGAGGCTCCTATTCTGCACGCGCTGTTCTACTCTAATGGTCCGTGAAGATGGCCTCCTACGTCCTTCACCTTCGGTCGGGTCGGGTCGGTCTTGAGTTCAGGTCGGGCATGAGGGTCGGGGCAGTGCGGGAATCAGGAGAAGCGGAAAAACGCAGCAGGCATGCACTAGCACCAGCATGTCCGAGGCATGCAGGCTGCAGGGGAATGAATGAGGGGAGGAGGAGGGGGGGGGAATCGGCCGGCTCCCCTCCCTCCTCCTCTCCCCTCCGTTACGTAGTATCCCCCCTCTCGCGAGTTGTGTGGTTTAGACTCTAGTGTGTTTGTGTCGCTGCCAGCCAGTCGCTACACCGTCCGACCTCCTCTTTCTTTACATAGTTTCGTTTTTGTCTGCGCACCCTTCGCTATCGGCCATCAGTAGTGGTGCTGCCCCCGCTGAGCCCTGAGCCGTGTTGTTAGCTGTCGCTGTCCCACACTCCACTCCCAGCTGAGCGGAGCTGGGTTCTGTATTGGTCTCCGAGGTGTCAGCGGGAGCGGGGTGGTCATACGGTACTGAATGCTTGCCAGTATTGTCGCCGGCCGTGTCATATTCCGGGCTTTAGGGCAATCGCATTAGTTCTATAGAATCTGCGAGCACCGAGACCAAACATGGCTTCCTACATAGGCCAGCGCATCAGCCGATCAGGTAGACTAACCTTTGACCTGTCAAGATAACACAGGATTAATATAATAATGAGTTGAGGTTCATGGGAATAAGTTTGTGAGGCTCTGGGCATAGCGGCGGAGGTAGCTGGTAAAAATCATAAGGCGAGCTACCCCTGTGTGCTCTTGATCTTTGAAGACATTGGAATCGGGCTTGGAATCCTGCCTGAATCAGGCCCTTCTGTGTAGCATACTGAAGGTGATTTTACATTGTTCTGTCTTTATGTTTATACAGCTCTTCTACAGAAAAGGCTGTGGTCCAAACGAGAGAATGCCTCGCGTTCTATTGCCTCATTGTCATCATTGCCTGAGACTCACCAGATGCTGCAGAAGACCTGTCGTGACTTTGCGGAAGCTGAACTGAAACCTAATGCTGCAAAATTTGACAAGGAACACCTGTTTCCTAAAGATCAGGTTATGATTTTTCTTTGGTTTACATCAATTGACCTTAGTTTACTTTAAATAAGTGACTTTTTAAATATGTATACATACATTATTTGCTTATTTTTAGATCAAGAAAATGGGAGAGCTTGGACTCATGGCTATTGAGACTCCCGAAGAATATGGTGGAACTGGGCTTGATTCCTTGGCATATGCCATAGCAATCGAAGAAATTTCCCGGTGGGTCTAATTTTAGATTGAGTGCTTTACAACTGCTGTGCAATATATTGTATATCATGGAGAAATATTTTTTTAGGGGATGTGCTGCCACTGGAGTAATCATGAGTGTAAATAATTCTCTATACCTTGGACCTATCAAATATTTTGGCAATAAAGAGCAGAAAGAGAAATTTATTACTCCTTTTGTCAATGGGGATCGTGTAGGATGCTTTGCTCTTAGTGAACCAGGTCTGTTGGCATCAACCTTTTTTTTGAAATAGGTGGTTCTTTGCTATATTTTGTGATATTATATTTGGTGACGCAGGTAATGGTAGTGATGCTGGAGCTGCTTCCACAACCGCAGTTTCTTCTGGAAGTAGCTGGAAGCTTAACGGTACGAAAGCATGGATCACAAATGGTTATGAAGCTGGAGCCTCTGTTGTTTTGGCTACAACAGACAAAAGCAAAAAGCACAAAGGCATCAGTGCCTTTTTGGTTCCCAAACCTACCAATGGTAAGTGGATGGTGTACCTATTTTATGTAGGGTCTTCTTTGGTCTGTACCATATATTTTACACATGCTCATCATTTATCTTTGTTCTCACAGGGTTATCTATGGGAAAGAAAGAAGACAAACTAGGAATCAGAGGCTCATCTACATGCTCTCTGATATTTGAAGATTGTGAGATACCTTTAGAAAATCTCTTAGGCGAACCTGGCATGGGATTTAAAATTGCCATGATGACATTAGGTATTATAACTAGCAGAAATAAACTTAACTATCCGATGTGGAAATACCAAATGACTAAAATGTTTTGTTCTTCAGATGCGGGGCGAATTGGCATTGCTGCCCAGGCTCTCGGGATAGCCCAGGCCTCATTGGATTTGGCTGTTGATTATGCAACAAAACGTGCGGCCTTTGGTGCTCCTCTGACTAAACTTCAGGCTATTCAGGTGTGACTTATTCTTGTCTTGCTGAATTATGTTTTCAGTTTGAATTTTGTAACTTTTCTTGTGTCATTTTCAGTTTAAACTTGCTGATATGGCCCTGCATCTTGAATCTGCACGACTTCTCACATGGAGGGCATGTGTTCTAAAGGATAGCAAGAAGCCTTATACTAAGGTATGGAATTCTTTCCATAAAACTTTTGGAGAGTTCTTAATATTTAAAAAACCATTAACACCGTATTTTCACCCTTGCCTTCAGGAAGCTGCAATGGCTAAATTAGCTGCATCAGAAGCTGCAACTTTCTGTTCTCATCAGTGTATTCAAGTTCTTGGTGGTATGGGTTATGTCAGTGATATGCCTGCTGAGCGCCATTACCGTGATGCTCGTATTACTGAAATATATGAAGGTACATCAGAGATTCAACGGTTAGTCATTGCTGGAAATTTACTAAAGGAATACAACTAATAAAGAACATTTTGTTAACGAGTGTATGAACAAATAAGTTTCCTTTCAAATCACTTACCTAAGACAATGTTTTACTGAATTAGAGTACCATGTCTTGCTTGAATAATTATTGAATGTTGTCTAGTGAAGGAAGAAGCAGTATTCACAGAAATAGTGCCTAGAGCTGATGAAATGTTACTGAAACTCTCTTGCCTTTTCCTATTCTCTGCAAGGTGTATGTATTGACATTGTATGTATATAGTGTACCTGAACAATTAATTGTGCTTTGATATTTGTGTTCATACTATGTTGTAACATTGTATAGTCTATATAGGGTAACGGGTACAGTCGTTGTAGGGGGTACAGTGGTTGTAACTTCCATCGATTGTGATTAAATGGTGCACCTTTTTGTATAACTCAGGATACCCCTTACAAGAGCGTACCTTGGCACACCTCTGCCACTGCCACTTCCCACTGTGTCTCTGTGACTAGTAACCAGTCACCAGTCCAAAAAAAAGCTGAAGATAAAGTTACAACTGCTACTTAAGCTACAATGACTACAGGCTTTTTTGAGACTTTTTCACTCATTCTACTTTTTGTGTAAATGATATGTTAGTATGTGATATGATAATCATTGTTTTACTACACTTTTTAATTTTATAACATATTTTTCAAAAGACAATCAAATATTTTTATGGATCCTTACATTATCTGTGGATATCAAACAATATAAATAAAATCCAGGAATCCCAAGAATTGTTTCTTTTTCTTTTTTTTTTTACACTTTGTACTTACACAAAATGGCAGTTTGATAAATCTTTAAAAAAAATACAAGACACAAGATTCAAAGTAAAATGCTCATTAAATTAAAAATCAGTTATGAAACGGAAGCCTGGACGAACTAGGGAATTCCGCACTTTGCACCGCGTGGGGGAGAAGAGGAGAGGTTGAGGGGTGGGTGGTGTGTGGAAAAGCAACAGAAATTGACCGGTCTGACCCCAGGGATTGGCGATGCACTGAACAACTTGAATGGACCCGGGGATGCGGAAGAAGGCTCCGGGTTGTCATTTGAAACTAAGTCAAACGTGCATGTGCGTTGGTCGCAGGTGTAAACAATTATTGAGGAAGGGATACACTAGTTTGGAAATTTTTTTGAATTTTACCTGTCAGGTCGTTGGTTTACATGCTCGGAAATGAGCAACGACAGCACTTATGTTGGTATTTTCAACTTAGTTACCTCCTGAATCGTCTTACCTATCGCGCGTGTAATCGGTTGTGTTCCCTTACAGCATTTGACAGCGGTCGGGAAACTTCTGCAGCGACGTGCCAAGAAAACGAAATTGTTCTGGTTAAGCTGCATTCCGACGGGCAAACGACTGAGAAAAGCAGCGTCGACTCCTGCTGTTTGCGACGGTCATACGCAAACCACTCCAACAATTCAGAAAACATTTTTTGATGACCAGACGGTTACCGGCTCCAGGGATGTGCTGCAAATGTCAGATGATGCCTGCGTTGTGGATAGTTCCAGGGACATGCTTGATTCAGATTCTGATGTGTTCATGGGTTCCTATGATTCTTTTGTGCATTCAGATGATGTAGGAGGACTTGGTCCCGGAGTAGATCAGAGGATGGTGAAGTTTGGTGAGCAATATCCATTGCTAGTGTTCAAAATTTCCAACTGTATCTAATCACTCCGCTCGTCTAATCCCTCTGCTTCCGCAGGCAACTGCCCTTGTGTTGAGAGGGTTGGAGATAATGCAATATGCAAATGGCGCCTTCATGAAGATGCTGTTATGGGCAAACTGGTTGATCTCCAACAAGAAGTCAACTCACTGCGTGCCACCCTTAGTTCATTAAAATTTGGTGAGTAGTTTCTCAACAATTTAACTCATCAGATTGCTTATTGCCTGGATGGGTAAATAAGTTAAATTCATTTATTGAAATTTATTTGAAGGATTCAATGGGTGTGTTGCAGGTGCTCAGGAAATGACTCGTTTTGCTGAGAGCTCCTTCGCAGCCCCAACTCTACCACCACCACCACCGCCACTTCCTCCTCCACCCCCACCATTTCCATCGTCTCCCATTTTTCTCCACACTGTTTCTCTTTCTTTGCTTAATCACAGGCCTAAAACCCACTTTGATGACATGCCTGCCGCACAAGATAGAGGGAAACCTATCATAACTTTGGAAGAACTGCAGAAAGTAAAATTACGTCAGGTTTCTAGTGTTGTTAATGTTAATTTGAATTGATGGTTCAATCAGATTGCAGGATTTCCAGTAAAAGAAGTACAGAAAATACTTCAATATAATCACGACATTGACAATTTGTGTTATGTAATGTAGCATAGCTGTATGATGTAGACTTGCAATTTATATAAATTTGCAGTAATCACCAAGCATGGACGATTTTTCAATAGCTTTTTCATATCCTCTGGATCTTTGGAAGATTTTTACAATTTTCGTACTTACATGAAACAGTTGATAGCAAGCCATTCACTTTAGCCTAGGTTTTAAACTGTTCATTTTACCCTTCGGTTTCCATCGTGTTTAA
This sequence comes from Odontothrips loti, assembly GCA_038380765.1. Taxonomy (NCBI): domain Eukaryota; kingdom Metazoa; phylum Arthropoda; class Insecta; order Thysanoptera; family Thripidae; genus Odontothrips; species Odontothrips loti. Next base: position 7,868,708 of record CM076253.1, read on the forward strand.
ATTAATTGCAGTGGCTATTGGTATATGTTTCCTGACAATTCTATTTTAAGATGTGAGTTATGAATTAAGATATTATCACTTAACATTTATCATCTAAATTTTGAACTTTTGGAATATGTATGTGTGTTTGTACAACAAATTTTAGAAATAAATGTTCATCCTGAAGCAAGTTGTTTTTGTTCTGACAGAACTTTAGCCCCATAATCATTCTTGTTTATTGACACTTTACTGTTGAGTGGTAAATTTTTCTTCTTTGCCAACATGTTTTTGAAGTATTGACTGAACATTCCATTCAAATTTGTGGTGGGTGAGTTCTGGATTTTCTTGGCCAGAACTAGCGAAACCAAATCACTAAGGAGGTAGAGTCCTCTAAGGAGGGAGCCTCTTAGAGCGACCAATCAACACTGCCGCATCACTCCGAAGGCAAACGGACTATCGCCCCCCCCTCCTCCCCTCCCCCGGGTCCGGAGGTTTGGGAGGAACCCACCTAAGCTAAGCTTGTTGACGTCCGTATCCATTCATTTTCCGATTTGACGATAGTGCGGAGAAATATCGTCGAAAACTCTGTATTGCTGAACTTTCCCGATGTGTCTGAAGTCTTCTTAGGAGAGTGGGCTATAATCCGGCGATCTCTATGTCGGGGAGATATTTGAAACGTTTCAGCGGCTTTGAGGATGGTAAGACGACAACTTGTCAACTTAAACTCGAAGTTGTTTCAACACGGTTTTCGCCATTTGGCTTGTTTTGAAATCCATTGTGACGTTTGATTTTATTTTTCAAGTTGCGTTTTATTTCGTATAACGTTACCGAATAGCTAGTATCGCGCAATTCCTCGAGCGACAGTTGCGTCGTGGAGCGTAACCTATATTTCCTTTTAACTTTACTTATGACTGGTCGACTGGCCTAGTGGTCTTTTCATGTGCTCCTTTGAGTCTCTAACCTTTATTATCTATTGAGTTTTTTTTCCCCTTTAAAATTGTCTGTATTTACAGGTGAGGTTCCAGAGACAGAAGACAGACAGCGCCTCCGCTTCCAAGTAGAGTTGGAATTTGTTCAGTGCCTGGCAAATCCTAACTACCTTAACTGTAAGTTGTTACCATTAAACCATCACATTCATAATTGTCATACTGCTTAAATTTTAAATACCGTATTTTCTCGCATATTTTCAGTTTTAGCACAGAGAGGCTATTTCAAGGATCAGTCATTCATCAACTACTTGAAATATTTATTATACTGGAAGGAGCCAGAGTATGCAAGATATTTGAAGTAAGTAAATGTTCTCACATCTAATAATCTAAGAACAGTGTTTTGGATGATGTAGGAGAACTTCCAAGCTTGCTTCTGTGTGATTACCATGTGTTCTTGCTCCATATGAATCATATGTTGTTATGCTTTTTGTTTAGATTTAAAAAAAAAAGTTAAACCGTTTTCTGTAGTCATTTCCCAATAGAGTTTGTATTGTCCTTTATCGCAGCATATTGAGGCCCTGAAGCAGTCTGGTAACCAAGCAAGATGCCCTCGAATGTGAAATCCAAAGATGGATCTCGAGGCAAAACCAAGCAAGGCAAAGTGAAGCGCAAGAGGAAGACAAAACACAATAGTGAACATGCATCGGAGGGTGACCTTGAATTGGACAGGGAACTCTACCCAATAGGTCACTACCTGTCCGATCGGGCTGAAATGGTTGAGCAAATGTTTGGTATCCTTAAAAAAGACAAAATTCAGTCCATGCTTCCACCAATTCTGAAGGAAATTCAGTGGCCTGATCTTAAAGCTCATTGTCTTGAACAATTAAATAGTATGTCAGAGAAACAGATAATTAGAATTCTGGAAGGCAAGCCATATGCTCCAGAACAGGAAAATGATGAAAGTGACAAGGCACAGAATGTGGACTTGGCGATTAGTAGTAGTAGTAGTAGCAGCAGCAGCACAAGTAGTTGTGGGGAATTATCTTCCAGCAGCAGTAGCCAACATTCTAGTGATAGTGAGGCTGAAACAGAGCCAGAGGTTAAAAAGTCATCTACTCAACCGCTATCAGTGAAACCTGATCCAGATAAAGTTGAAGATGATCCAGATATGCTGCAGATAGGACTTTCCCCCAAAGAAATGGGGGATTTACTGGGTGATGATGAAGATCTGCAGAAAAAAGAAAAACGGGAATCTATCAGTGTTACTTTAGAGAAAAGGGAGAAAGAAATCGGTACAGAAGAAGGAAAGACTATGAAAGATGACAAAAGTAGTGATGCAGCATGTGGAAAGAAAAATGAATCCAAAGGGGGTAAAACACTATTAGAAATTCTGGAATTAGAGATGCGCGCTCGTGCAATTCGTGCACTCCTTAAAAAGTCATCTTCATCAAAACCGGATGAACCTAAATCAGGAAGCTCAAGCTCCATTAAAAAGACAAATTCTTGTGAAGATCAAAGTAATGTTCAAGTGTCTGAAAATTCAAAGCAAAAACCAGTGACTGCCTCAAAACCAGTATCAGTTGTTGTCAAAGAGGAAGTTTTGTCAGATGAGGATGATGTTGTCTTTGTTAATGAATCTCTTTCAAAGAGCCTACCACCAAAAGAAAGCAGGAAGGAAGTAAAACAAAAAGAATGCCTATCTGCTGTATATGATGCTTCTACCGACATTTTAAAGTTTAAGCCAACTGTCATGTCTACCACTTCCAAAGTGAGTCTCGTTGATACTTCAGGGAATCCTATAATTTTGCCTAAAGTTAAATCGCAGACAAAAATTAAAACTGTAGATCCTGCTGTCATAGTAATTGACAATGATGCAAATGACAATCCATCATCCTCCAACTCGGTTTCAAGTGATCCCAAGTGTGTAAGAGGTAAGGAGAGTAGCATTCTAAAGAGGAGAGCTAATTTAACTGTAGAAGTTAAAAACAGAGAGTCGAGTAAACAATCATCTGATTCTGACAAATCTAAACCAAAATTGACTAGAATAGTTACCAACAAATTAAGTGATGCTAAAAGCGGATGCCTTTCACCAGCCAAGGAAACAAGTGGTAAATTATTACCAACTCAAAACCAAACAGCTGAAAATGAAGTTAAAGCTGTAAACAGTGCTTTCTTTGATTCTAGGGTGGAAGTCAAAGCCAATGGGAAAAAAATTATATTGCATGTTGAGAATGCTGGATCTTGATCTCATGAGATGTCATTTATGAGATATGTCTGATTCTAGCTCTAACACTTTTCCTCGTCTGGAGGAACATCACACTGCTGTCATTAGTTTTAAACTTCGTATGTTTATATGGAGCAAGAATGAATTTTCGTTGGAACAATTCAAATGTTTCTGTAGTTATGTTCGAGACAAGCTGTATTTCAAATGTAATCATGGGGTTCAAAACTAATATTGTTAAAGCAAATACACTTTAATTTTCTAACTGCTCATGTTTCTTTATTGCTGTCAGGTATCCCATGTGCTTGTATTTCCTGGACTTGTTGCAATATGAGCATTTCCGCCGGGAAGTAGTGAGTTCTCAGTGCACCAAGTTCATAGACGATCAACAGATTCTTTTGTGGCAACACTACACCCGGCGGCGCACGCGACTTCTCCAGAAACAAGCCGAAGAATCAACTCCGGGCACACAAACCAACTCTCATCCGCCAGGCACAGCAAACGGAACAGGGAACGGTTTTAATTGCAATAGTCAAACTAATGGGCAGGTCCAGCCTGTTCAAAAAGTTCCTTGAGAGTGGTGACTGTGAAGACTAATGTGAGAAGAATTCTGTGAATTGGTGGTTGGCAGATTGTTGACTTAGTTTTGAGAGTGTAAATACTATTTTTCCTCTCCTATTTAATGACTCTATGCTACTGAGGGAAGTCCCAGCATCATTATCAGTGGTTAGGATCCTGTTTTTATTCTTTTATTACCCTGTGAACTGATAAGAGTGATAAGATATAAGTGAACAAACAACTGATGTCCTCCTCAGTGTCCTCAACTGCTGCTGTAAAACACCTCATCATGTCTTCCCTTAAATTTTGTGCGAACTTGAACTTCATGTTCCTGGAATGCCCAAGTCTTCTGGAACGCTACATCTTGGCCAAGAAGGCTGGTTTTCAAGCAGTTGAAGTTGGGTTTCCATACACCCATTCTGTTGAAGAGTTAGTGAAGGTTAAGGAGACCACTGGTTTGAAGCAAGTGTTAATCAATGTTTTTGTTGGTGATGTAACCAAAGGTGAATTAGGCTTTGCTGCTATTCCGGGACAAGAAGATGCATTTCAAGCAAGTGTACTTAAGGCTGTCAATTATGCTAAGGCCCTCGACTGTAAGTTGATTCATGTTATGTCTGGGGCTGTTGCTCATCCATCTGAAGAGAACCATAATGCATATGAGCAGAATATTCGCTGGGCCACTCAGGTTTTTGAGAAGGAGAAAATTGTTGGATTGATTGAGCCCATTAATCAACGGTCTGTGCCGAACTACTACATGTCAAGTTATGTTAGAGCCATTGATCTTGTGAAAAAGATAAATAGCCCAAGTCTGAAGATCATGTTAGATGTGTTTCACCTGCAGCAGCTTCAGGGCAATTTAACTGCTAATATTGAGTCACTAGCTTCAGCAGGGCTCATTGGTCATGTTCAAGTTGCTCAGGTGCCTCTGCGAGGTGAGCCAGATACTTCAGGTGAAATTGATTATGTTTATCTCTTTTCTTTGTTGAAGAAAATAAATTACAGTGGTTGGGTTGGATTAGAGTACAAGCCCACAAATGAAACTGTTGCTGGGCTCAAGTGGCTGGAAAATATGAACCTGAAATTGTAATGGCCAACTTAATTGTGATTGTCAGTTTTGTTAAACTATGAGATTTGTTTTACTTTAGAAATAAAAATTATGAATTTCAGAGGTTCTTTTAGCAATTTATTTCACCCATTCTTGTTATTACCGCTTTATGCCGAGATGTGTCAATTCAAACACAATCTGGTTCAAAACATTCCCAGTTCTCAGGCTTCGTAATGATTTTCTACAAAGTTGTAAGAGTAATGAAATGGAAGAATAAAATTGAACATTAAAATAGAACTTAACAGACCCGTTTATTGAAAATAACCAGTACAGTGGAGTATTAGTTCAGTTAAAACACGTATGTACAGAATACAGGTATGGTGACCAATAAAATGAGAAACATAAAGGAATGAAATTCTAAACAGTTTGGAAACAATATAAAATGCAGACGACAAAACTGGTGTCGCTACTAAGGGACCATAGGTGGTCTGTTGACTGAATCTACCAGCTTATATCCTACACATGTGAACTCTGGCTGGCAGGTTAGTTCTAGAAACTAACCTTCACCCTGACTAGTTACTTCACATTTTTCCAGCCAACTGAAACTTGGTTCTTCTGTTTGGCCTGGTATAAAATACCACTTTCCAGCAGTCTGGACCAGTCCGGACATTTTAAAGGTTCACTTCTTGTTGACGAAGTCTTCTCCCTTCTGGATGTTCTTCTTCAGTTCAGGAATAGCTGCCTTCAGAAGTTCTTGTTCGAAGGGGCTAAGGTTGCCAAGACCCAAGTTCTTCTGAACTCCATTGGGCTGTGGAAAACAATAGTGGGATTAGGTAAGAATTCAAGGAATTCAGAAGAAATTACCGATGTTCGTGGTACTTACTCCAAGAAGAATAGGTGTGGAGAAGTATTTGGCTTCAGTAACATTGGATCGCACATAAGAGCATTCAATAACGTTGGATTCTCCCATAATGGCACGGCAGAGGGAGAATGCAAAGCGGGCACCAGCAAAAGCCATAGATAAAGTGGCAGAGCCAGCACCAGCCTTGGCCTTCACAACCTCAGTACCAGCCTCCTATAACCAGAAAAAAGCGGTGTCACAGTAAAAGCACTGAAAACATGAGCAAGATGTGATATTGCAATTGTAGTTTATACCTGAATCCTCTCAGTAAGAGCCTTAAGCTGGTCCTTGGGGAAGTCAACTGAGGGTTTAGCCTGAGAGATCAGGGGAATAATGGTAACACCGGAGTGACCACCAATAACAGGAACATTGACTTGGGTGGGGTTCAGGCCTTTGGCTTCGCCAATAAAGGCATTGGCACGAACAATATCTAAAGTGGTCACACCGAAAATCCTGTTGGGATCATACACACCAGCCTTCTGGAAAACTTCAGATGCAATGGGCACAGTGCTGTTTACCTGCAAAGTTCAAGCAAAGTAAATTTAATGTCCAAGATGAGGTTTAAAGAATGTCAATAAAAAAGGCAGGAAAGCTTACAGGGTTGGAGATGATACCAATTAGGGCCTTGGGGCACACCTCAGCACATCCCTGTGCTAAGTCACGAACAATGGAGGCATTGGTGTTGAACAGATCATCTCGGGTCATTCCGGGTTTGCGGGGGACACCAGCAGGGATAATGACAACCTCCATCCCCTTAAGGGCATCCTGCAAGCAAAAATGTTCAGAAAGTCGAACTTGTAGGTACAAATGTATGGAAGTGGAAATACAGATGTGGCATATGGGATAGACAAGGTCGACTAAACTAAAACATACCTTAAGGTTCTCAGGTCCATTGGCGGCGCGAACCTTGGAGTTTGTGTTGATGTGGCTAAGGTCGGCAGCAACTCCAGGAGTGTGCACAATGTCGAAAAGAGACAGTTCAGTGACCAGAGGAGAATTCTTCAGGAGGAGAGCCAAGGGCTGACCAATGCCTCCACTGGCTCCAAGAACAGCAACTTTGACATTGTTCTGACAACGGAAAGAAACAAATAAGAGACCCCACAACTGAGGGAGATGACCTTTAAATAGTACAACTCTGATAAATATTTTTGGACTGGTGAAGTTCAAATGCATGATATTGCTTACACCCCATCCACATCATGTGACACTGCTCTGAATAACAGAATAGTTTAAAAATACACGGGTGAAGAGTTTGAAAGTAAACCAACATCAAGGTACTACAAAAATTGCTTTATTAAAGAAGTGCCATGAACTTCAAACAGCTGATACTGCCTCTAGTCACTATCAAGATTTCAAAAAAACAAAAAAATTAACTCATTTGGGTCTAGTGATCAGATGCACCAGCAAAAATTTGGGGAGGCAGACACACGTACACGCGTTTTGAGTCTGACGGGCTATTAAAGATCGCTGCGAAAATGACCCGTTTACTCACTAATCCAGCTTCCTTCCAACACGGATGCAATAACCGTACCGCCCATACATTTAACCCGGAAGGTTACGTGACGTCCGATTAGGGGACACAATACCGTCATTTTACAAACTGGCACCGGACGAAACCCATACCTGGCTGCTTGTGCTGAAGTTGTGGGCGCTCTTAGCGATGCCCGCGACGGTTTGAGGCTTCACAAGTCGGGAGAACATTTTTTTCAGTGATTGAATAATACGCCGCGAACTTCAGACGTGCTCTGCCAGACGACCTTGCGAAGAGAAGAGGCAGGAGGCAAGTGGAGAAGATGGGAGACGAGAAGGGCGCAACTGGATGGCACTGTATGGGATCCCATCGTTTGAATGGAAACCTGAAAAAGTTAGTTTAAGCCTAGAACTGTGTTATATGTCATTCTAAACAGGTTTGGTATAAGAAAAATATGTTTTTTCTATTTTGATTTGTATTTTTGTTGACGTGCGCCGCTTTTAAATAGTTTAATTTTTTTATGCATTCCGTTCCATTTTACACATGTTGGTATTCAGCGCTCTTGGTGCGGTGCGGAGATCTTGTCAACGACAAAGTTCTACCCCTTGCTTATTGGATTCTATCACCGACAGTTCTTGACATCTCCTCATTTTGTATTTACCCAGTGTAAATTTCTATATCCTGCCCTGACTCATCGTTAGTTGTTTGCTGGAAACCATGGTAAGATACGAAGTTAGAACTTTAGATTAGTTGTCAGTGTGTCTTTTGTTATTTCGTAGCACAAAGAACAAAATTTTAACCTAACCTTAAAGTAATTCAAAGCTCTTTGACATTTCAAGAGGCGTATCTCCTCTGCGTATGCATATGAAACCGGAGTTGTAGGCAGGATAAGACATATATAGTCTTCAGGTATCGTTATTTTATCGCGTCTATAACTGCTAGCTAGGAGTGATCATTCGTGTTTAAATAATTATCATTATATGCTAGTTGTCATTTTGATAAATATTGTTGTAACAAATGATATTTAGTGATTTAAATTTGTTTTGCAGTTGGTGCTGGTGCTAGGTGATCTGCACATACCCCATCGCTGCAGTAGTCTGCCTGCCAAGTTCAAGAAATTATTAGTTCCGGGCAGAATTCAGCACATTCTTTGCACAGGCAATTTATGCACCAAAGAGTCATATGATTATCTCAAAACTCTTGCCAGTGATGTCCATGTTGTAAGGGGTGATTTTGATGAGGTAAGCTTTGTTCTCTTTTTTATTATACATGGGCTTTAATCATAACATTATTTATAGTACACCTGCTTGTCTTGCCAGAATCCAAGCCTTATGTTGCATCCCTTTAATTTCAGAACTTGAATTATCCAGAGCAGAAGGTTGTGACTGTTGGCCAATTCAGGATTGGACTGTCACATGGACATCAGGTTGTGCCTTGGGGTGATCCTGAATCCTTATCCCTTGTACAACGTCAGTTAGATGTGGATATTTTAATTTCTGGTCATACACACAAGTTTGAAGCCTATGAACATGAAAGCAAGTTTTATATCAACCCAGGATCAGCAACTGGTGCCTATAACCCTTTGGATACGTAAGTACTAATCAGGTTACTTCAACTTTTGGACATTAAGCTACTTCAGATAGTCTGAATTTGTTTTTGTTTTTCTACATCAGAGCTGTTACTCCTTCATTTGTGCTAATGGACATCCAAAGTTCGACTGTTGTGACATATGTATACCAGCTTGTTGGAGATGAAGTTAAGGTGGAGAGGATTGAGTACAAGAAGAGCTGAGGATATATGAACCATCAATATGTCTACATTCATTCCTTTGATAAGTTTCAGAGTCATAGAAAAAAAGATTACAGCTTGCTATAAACTCTACACTGTATTTGATTGATAGCGAGCTAGTGACCCGTACTTTTTGTTGCTCACATTCAAATATTTGGTTAACCATAATCAAAATACTTCCATAAGATTTAGAACAGTTTTACAATTGTTATTTGTGATTGTTATATTGTTAAAAAGATTAATTCACTGAATTTTTGTATTTTCTATTAAGTTCAGTGATATCTATTGGACCTAAGGAAGTATATACTTGTCTTGGCCATAATCATTTAATGTTTTAAGTTTATCCATTCAATTCAATCCATAAGTTTTTTTCTTGCGCAAAATGAGATCTGAAATGTTATTATAATTGTATTTCAATGTATTACCTTGTATTCAACTGGTTTGTGCAGCACATCTTTCAAAATCTCTTTGTGAAAAACTCTCAGATTAGGATTGGATTTTAAGATGGAATACCTTGATGTGCTCATCCCTAAAACGCCATTTATCTTTTATCATAATGATGTTTTACCATTTTCCTGTTATGTGACCACAATTATTTTTGTGTGGTTTTGGAATTGTAATTTTAAGATGAACTGTGTATGTGAAAGTTTATATCATTGTTAAATAGAGGAATTTTGCAGTATTAATGTATTCAACTTATTTTTCACCTTCTCATTCAAAAAAACAAAACAAAGAGGAAAATTATTTATGATAATTGTTCTTATTACGCCTCTGAACAAGCCTTTCACTAGGGTGAAAGTCTGGAAAACCAAATTTCTTTGCACTGCCTTGCCCAAAATTTGGTAATTTACCATTTACAATTATTTTCCTCCACCACCAAGTACTCCATACTCCTCAGTACAGAATGTGGCAAAGAAACGTACATTTGACCAGTATGCCCAGAGCTGGAGGGGTCGCCGAAGTCATCGACTCCTTGCCTTGACCCCATCTGCTCCACCCTGTCCCACTCAAGGGTCGTGCAGCCCCCACCAACCCAACGATTCCTGCCGCTCCCCCACGAACGCCGGGGAAGTTCTCCGTCACACTTGGGACACGAAGCCAACCGAAAGAGGGAGACAGAATGAGAACGTTCTTGATTCTTCGAACGTAGCGTCGGCTATTTTTTGAACCCGGTGGGGGTGGGGATACATTGGGAGGGTGAAACGTCGTAAGGGGAGAGCGGAGGGGGGACGCGGCTTCGTACCGGACAAGTCCCCCTCCCCTGCCTGGCCTCTGCCTCCCCTCCCCCGCCGCGCCACTCCTTGAAAGCCCCGCGCTCGCTCGCTCACGCCCGGCCGGCCGCACCGTCCCGTCCCCGCCGTACCCTACCCCTACCTCTACCCACCCACCCCTTTACCCCTCGTCTGGCGCCACGGCGCGGCTGTCGCTACGCCCCGCCCCGCCCGGACACGACGCGGTGGTGTGGAGCTGCGGTGGCGGTGGTGGTGCCTTCGCTTGCGTCGCTGCCTGGTGTGTGTGCTGTGGCGCTGGTCGGCAGGCCTGGCAGGCGGGCCGGGCCGGGCCGGGCAGGCAGCAGCCAGTCGTTGGCAGCGGTGGGGAGTCGGTAGTCGCGCACGCCCGTCCGAGCCGTGAGGTGAGGAGACGAGGTCCTGGCCCTGTCTGCCACCGTCAGGACTCTGTCCGGTGCGCGTGTGCGTGTGTGTCACTCGTGCGCGTGTCGCGTGCCCCGCCGTGTCCCTCGGCTGTTCTCACTACTCTCATTTCCAGCGGATCCTAGAGTGCCGGGGCGGCCGCTAATAGTGCCAAGGTAACCCGTCCACGGACAAACATGACGACGAAAGGCACCAACGGGACGACGCTCGACGGCTCCTACCTGAAGCCGGAGGAGCGCAGCCGGTGGGACACGATCCGGCTGGCCATCTACAACCCCAGCACCCACGAGATCTTCGGCAGGACATGCAAGTCGTGGGGTGAGTGAGCTTGGCTGCACCGCCAGCAGCACCGAGAGCATCCAGACCAGCCCCGGCCACACCAACGTCTTCACTTGGACTCGGCTTGGCTATTTCGGTTGGCGGTTTCTGTTCTCGCCCAGCTCGTCCCGCCTGCTCCCGCGCGATATGCGAGAGGCTCGGCCCGTTCTGCTGCCAGCAGCAGTTTTCTTTTGCTTTTGCTTTTTCTCGGCCGAAAACGACGGCTTAAGCGACAACAGCTGGTCCGGCAGCGGGCGCGCACCGCCCTGCACTGATACCTGCTACGGCCACCCCCGGCCACACCCCTTACCGAGGACTTCCCCTTCTTTGCCAAAACATTTTCAATGGGGGACGCTAGAAACTTTGTCGCTCGTTTGCCAGGCTGTCTATTTGGGGAGAGGAATTAAGGGTGCGCACGCCGCTTACACCACTCTCGGGAGCCGGCGGGGTGGACTTCCCTTCCCTCCGCGTAGAATTGCATTCGGTCACCAGCTCCCGTCGGCTTGACAGGTGCCGGCCGACACACTGACACACTGACACTTGCTCCCTGCTTAGTGCAATTGCGGCGGCGGCCGCCTAATAGGCGTCTTATCTGCCTTTAATCCTGTCCCTGTCCTTGAGCCACCCGGCGCGGTGCATAGCGCGGCATACCGCAGCGCAAGCGGAACGGAGCCAGCGGGGAGGCCGCCGGTCTGGACTGCCGTGCCGTGCCGTGCCGTGCCGTGCCGCCGCGGTCCTAACCTCCCGGCCCAGCCCGGCCCCTGTCCTCACGCTGCCTTTGCACACTTAGCAGAATTCTTTCGAGTCCGTTTTCGTTGCTGACTCAGCGGCTGCCTCACACACACACACACACTCTCTCTCTCTCTCTCTCTCTCTCTCTCTCTCTCTCTCTCTCTCTCTCTCTCTCTCTCTCTCTCTCTCTCTCTCTCTCTCTCTCTCTCTCTCTCTCTCTCTCTCTCTCTCTCTCTCTCTCTCTCTCTCTCTCTCTCTCTCTCTCTCTCTCTCTCTCTCTCTCTCTCTGTCTCTGTCTCTCTCTCTCTCTCTCCGAACGAGATCATATGCCAACACATGTGAGCTCACACACAACACATAAATTCTCTCACACACACGCGCGCGCCCGCGCGCGCTTACGATAAGGGTTCAGACGTTAAGGCGGCTTATCACTGACCTTATCACCGCGTCAGACTCGACACTGCCATGCGCCAGTGTGTGGAGAAATTACAATGTTGGCACAACCTGCATGATCGATGACACGTAAACCGCTCTTCCTGGCCTGGGCAGGCCTGGGTGGTCGTATTTTTTTGTCGTTGTGCCTTAAATTGACCATGCTCCCCTGCTGTCGTTCTGTCGGAATCACCCTTAATTTTCCTCCGAAATGCAGAAAACTCTTGGAGAAGTGATTGGATGTCGATCCTCCGAGTAGAGAGGTGTCTCGCCGCCTGCACCGGCCCAGCCGGCCTACGGGTCGTCGGGTCGTTCCCGCGATGCCGTAGCGATGCCTAGCTGCGGCTAGAGAGATTCCGAGTCTCTCTAGCGGCGGCCTGCGGTCTGCAGGTGTGTATCGATTCGGAAGCCTGAATAAGCCAAGCTGGACTGGAAGGCGAACGGAGCAGAGCGGAGCGACCAACTTGCCAGGGGCCGCGCACAAATGCTGCGTGCCGCACTCTAAAATTGGTGAAATGTCCGAACTCAGTTTTGGCGAGAGAGCTTGACGGGACGCCGGCCGGTAGAACCCTCTACCAACGGAGTGCTTGACGGGACGCCGGCCGGTAGAACCCTCTACCAACGGAGTGCTTGACGGGACGCCGGCCGGTAGAACCCTCTACCAACGGAGTGCTTGACGGGACGCCGGCCGGTAGAACCCTCTACCAACGGAGTGCTTGACGGGACGCCGGCCGGTAGAACCCTCTACCAACGGAGTGCTTGACGGGACGCCGGCCGGTAGAACCCTCTACCAACGGAGAAAAAAGATAAGCGGTCGCAACTGATTAGTTGATTTCCAGACAAGCTGTCATTTTTGGTTCCGACAGGTACATTTGCGTGCACAAAACAAAGTTTTGGTGCTTTTTACTCCTGCAACGAACCTCTTCGTTAGAGCAACTAGCGTTTCGTCGGTACTACTAAAAATTAGTTGCCCCAACATAAATTTGAGTTCTCAGAACCAAAAGATGCCGCTTGTCCGGAAATCAACTTACAAATTAATCTGTTTTTTTTTCTCCGTGTCGCACTCTCTGGTGCGGTGTGTGACGTCAATTCATTTTGTGACCGACCCCAGCGCTCTACCCTTGTAAGCCGGCCACGCCCTTCCCTCCCTTCCATGCCGGCTGGGCCGGCAGCGGCCCTCGGCAGCCGTGGAGGTAGGCAAGCCCGTTGGACAAGGTTGCCCGCCGGGGCTGCCTACCTCGCAGGCGCTCGCACTCCCCTGACCCACAGCACAGCACAGCCTGCACTTTGCGCTCCGCCGAGCCCTTTAAGTGACCTTTCCCATCGGGGCTGCCGGAGCCGGATCACCTGATGTGAGGCGGAAGAAAAATTGTTTCGCACGTCACTCAATAAGTCATGCCCACGACATTGCGCACACGTTCCCCAGTATTTCGTCTCTCTTTTTTTTTTTTCTTCTTGCTTTTCTTGAATCTTCCGAAGGAATTGGTTGCAGTGTGCGCCTCTTCTCTCGCATTTCCATAACAAGTGTCCGTGGGGTCTCCGCTCGCTGTGCTGGCTGTGCCCGCGCCTGCAGTGCAGTCCTCTGAGGCGGGGGGCGGCGGGGGCCTCTGAGGTGGGGGCTCTGCTCCGCTCTGCTCCGCCACGCCGGGCCCGGCTCCGGTCACCATCCGCGGCGCTCGAGGTCACTCGCTCCGCTCCACCACTCGTTGTCACGTGCTGGACGCCGGGCCTCCGGGCCCAGCCCGGCCGGGTCTAGCCGGGACGCGCCGCGGCTGCCCTGTCCTGCGTGCAGCGAGCCAGCTAGACCAGCCTAGCCCGAGGCCTAGTCCAGCCGACACTGCCGCGGCCTGAGGCGGACTGGACGAGACAGCTCCTCTCGGCCAGCACCGGCTCCGCGGATTCTGGCTCGGAGAACCTGTTCTGCTCGTCTTTAACGCGAGGCCTCGCAGCGCGTCTGAGCAGCCCGCCCAAAACACTCCCTCCCTCCCTCCCTCCCTCCCTCCCCCGCACCGCTGCCGTCTCGCGGTGACAACACTCCTCCTTCTATTCTGGGATGGGCCGCCCCGTGGTGTTCCGGCCCTCAGCAACTGCAGCCTGTCAATCCCACCATAGAGCCATCTGTCAACGCGGGAAAAAAAATATATGGCCTATCTGTTGGCCCTTTTCTGTTTGCGATCTGAGGGGGCGGCGCCAGCACTTGTCGCGTCGGCGTCTTGGGGCGGGTCCGGTCCAGGTTCCATCCTCCCCTCCCCTCCGGCAATCCACCCCTGCAGCACAGCGTCCCGTCCGCCCCACCCCGCTGATGTGGTCCGGGCCGGCGTCTGCCTACGTCTGCCTCCCCCCCCCCCCCCCCCGCACTGGCGCCTGTTGCTTGTCGTCTGCTGCGTATCCATGGCAACCAGCTTCCGGATGTCGGTCGACACGGCACGGGCCGGGCAGGGCCAGCCGGGCCCGAACGGCATCCCGACACACGGAGCATGTTAATGGGCCCGCGGGCTTCGCAGCACATGCGGAGGAAGTGTGTGCCTCTAGCACCGGAAGTCCCCGATCGACGTGGGTGCCGCTGCCGCCACGTGTGCCGTGCGTGGACACGTGGCGGGCGATATCACAGTAAAAGCGCGGCTCCGTTTTGGGTCGGGAACGAAAATAGGTCCATGGCGACCCAAAACCGAACTGATTGATTGAGACGCTTGCGGAGTCTTGGGGTTGCTCCGAGCATGGTAGCTGTGGTGGGGTAGCCTAACACAATTCATTTATGGTCACTGATAGTTTCCCACGGGTGACAGTTGCCACGAAAATGCATAAATAGAATAGGTCGCCAATGGACCTCTTTTCGTTCCCGACCCAAAACGGAGCCGCGCATTTACTGTGATTCCTCCAGCCCAGCCGAGCCCATCGACGGGGCGGCGGAGTTTTCTGCACGCGGCATCCGATCCGAAGCAGAGCTCGGGTTTCAGTTTTGTGCGTGCTCAGCCGCTGAGGCGCTGAGGGGCTGAGCTGAGCCGCTGAGGGGCTGAGCCACCGCTGCAGCCACGCTGCGATACGCACACAACACGGCGGCAGACGCGCCCATCCCGAGCCCTTTTTATGGCTTCCAACACCAACACTGAGTGGTCATCACCCACCCCTTGATGTGTGGCGCTGCCCGGCCGCCCTGGCCGAGGACAAGGCCGAAGGAGCC
The DNA here is from genome assembly GCA_038380765.1 of Odontothrips loti. Taxonomy (NCBI): domain Eukaryota; kingdom Metazoa; phylum Arthropoda; class Insecta; order Thysanoptera; family Thripidae; genus Odontothrips; species Odontothrips loti. The sequence goes on from CM076253.1 coordinate 7,883,915, forward strand.
GATGGAGCCGAAGGCCAGGCCACCCCGGCCGAGGCAGACTCTCTTCGAAACACACCACGAACAGAATTCCCGCCTATTCATGATTACCAGAAAGGCGACGAAACAGCAGCGCCGCCGAGATATCGTCTGTCCTGCCGTGTGCGGCGGTTGGCTGGCGGTGGCCCACTGCCCACTGCCGATGCGACCGCTGAATGCACCTCACACACACACACACACACACACACACACACACACACACACACACACACACACACACACACACACACACACACACACACACACACACACACACACACATGTCGTGACGCCAGCGGGACACATGGCTGTGGCTGATGGCTTATGACGCCGCGCTTACGGTCCGTGACTGCAATAGCTTTTCTCAAGTCTGCGCACCTTACAGGTGCCCCCAGACTTATTGAGGAATGAACTGAAAGAATTAAATGTTCTTGAACGTCGTTTCGGAAACGTGTTATTGAAATAAGTTTGAGATGTAAACAAAAGCTCAGTCATCGCCGCCCGGCCGCAGGGCCATAAGTGTATAGACAAGGGCCTACTAACAACAGCAGGCCAAAGCATACGAACTGTAGCCTCAGCTTAATGCGCCGTCACTACTTATGCACAAACATCGATGAAAACGGCCCCCCTGCGTATGAGGTCGCTGGCTAGGGCTGCGAACGAACTAGCTAGGGCTGTGAAGGAGCTACGAAAGCTGCGAACTAAGGGAACGGTAATGCCAGCCCCTAACAGGGCCTGTTCAGTCTATTTCCAGACAAGCAGTTCTGAGAGCTAAAATTTTGTTGGCGGAGCTATATTTGTCAGTAGAACCAACGAAAAGTCACCTGCTTCAACAAAAAGTTAGTCGCTGGCCATGAAAAGGTTTGTTGCGGAAGCAATGTAGTTTTGCTCCGGCGACGCACCTCCCGATACCGCTGCTATACCGCAGTGCGGGCCGAGCCATGTTGACCCAGCGCGGTTGGCGCGGTGCGGTGCGGGGGTCGTATTCTTAGCCTTATATCCTCTGACGTCATCGCAGAGGTCCCCCAGTTTACCTTGCGTGTCGAGCTGGGCGCGTAGGGCCGTAGGGCCCTGCCCGGAGTGCGTGGATGATCGAGGGGGGACGGGCAGCGGCCGCAGCACACACCGCGCCCGGCCCTGGGTTCGAATACCTATGCGGGATGCGGGTCACGGCCTTTGGAAAGCATGGCAGTTGCGGAGGCTATGCGGCAGGCCGAGCAGGCTCATGGCACCGGAATCGTGGTGACCGGACGCCATCCGCTCATGCCGATCATGATTCGCAGAAAGTAGCAGAAAGCACGGTGTTGCCAACTCGGCGGGGCGGGTATCGGGTATGCCTTGCAGTCGGCGCGGAGAGTGGAGATAAAACGGCACAATTACCTTAAAAAAAAGAATTAGTAAAAATAGTAATAAAGCTAGCTGGTTGAAGCTAAAGCAAGTAAAGCTTCCTCTGCCAAAAAAGGTCTGCTGAAAAGAAAACGTCACTCACTCACTCACTCACTCACTCACTCACTCACTCACTCACTCACTCACTCACTCACTCACTCACTCACTCACTCACTCACTCACTCACTCACTCACTCACTCACCCACTTGATTTGATAAAAACGATAAAGCTGCGGGAAATAAATATCCATAAAAAAAGACGTCAATATATAAAACGGTGTAAGCTCATGTGAGCCCCTTATCTGTTGCAGGAGCCATCTCCCTATTCTACTCCATTTTCTATGTCGTGCTCGCCGCCTTCTTCGCCATCTGCATGAAGGGCATGCTGATGACCATTGACGAGAAGGTCCCCTACTTCACCCAGGACTCCTCGCTCATCGGATCAAGTCCAGGTAGGTGGAGCTTGGGGAATCAAGAACTTGCCGTGGTATTATAGGTTCACTTGTAATCACTTGCAATCAAGCACATTAGAAAATAAATTATGAATATATTGATCAGCGCAGTGAAAACATACACACACACACAGACACACACACACATGCACACGCACATATAGCTTAATGTCCGGCTTTTCGTTCGCCCCAGGCCTCGGCTTCAGACCCATCGCTGAGGACGTGGAGAGGGAGGGCTCGCTCATCTGGTACCAGTCCACGAACACCACCAACGTGCAGATTTGGACAGACCGCATTGATGCCTTCCTCCAGCGTGAGTACCATGGGGACCAGGGGGTCGTGAGGTGCGTGCGGCGGGCGGCGCCGGGCCGTCGGGGAGGGGAGCGGAGCGGAGGATCGGCGGGGACCTAGCATCCTGGGACGGCGGCGGTGAGGCTCTTGACGACGTCGTGGAGCCCGCCGCGGCACAGGTGTGAGGCATAAAAGAAGCAAAACTAAATACTGTAATTAAAAAATATACCTACCTGACGTGTTTCACGCCCTAATGGAGCTTTACCAGCGAGTCCATCCACTCGTCGCAAAAGATTCCTCTTTATATAGATGTCCACGCCGGAGCGTTGCCCCTTACGGACGCCGCTGGGTAGGCAACCCGAACTCACTGGTGCGGAACGGGACAGTCTACCCAGGGCCGCGCAGGGGCTCTTGGTCGCAGCGCAGCACTACCCCCTGTCCCTGTAGCCTCGCGGCGCGGCCCGCGCCCTCTGCCTTTGATACCGGGGGCTGCCGGCTGCCGCCCTGCCGCTGATGCCGATGCCCGCTGCCGGCCAGTCGATTTGGGCTCGGTCGGTGTGTGGGGGCGTGCCGCGTGCCGCGTGCCGCCGGGCTGCACACGGCCAACCGGACCGAACTGGAAATCGGCCGGTTGGTGGTGGTGGTGGTGGTGGTGGTGGTGGTCGGGGGGGGGGGGGAGGGGGGCTGAAGGGCTGTGCCACGGCAGGTCGGTATGCGGTTCTGCAGCTCGCCAGCGCTGCTGCTGACGGGGGCATAGACCCTAAAGGCGGAACCCGTTGGAAAAAAAAGGAGCAGGGGGAGGGTAGGCGGAGGGCCAAGTTGGTCAAGTCATGGTTTGGTGACGTCATTAACGGTTTGGGGAGGGACTGGCCGGCGAGTCGCGCGAGCTAAATGCCGGCCAGAGGTAGGGGTCGACATTGCAGTACAGGGGGTGTCTTTTGTGTCGGCAGCCTACAAGAACAGGAGCGCGCTGGTAGGCGGGGGCCGCAACCAGTACCGTTGTGACTACGACAACCCCAACCGGGGCAAGGGCTCGGTGTGCGCCATCAACTTGGAGAAGTGGGGCATTTGCCAGCAGCAGTTCGGCTACGGCTACGCGAAGTCATCCCCGTGCGTCTTCGTCAAGATCAACAAGGTACAGCGCAGCAGTGCAGCGAGTCCCGTGGCTTAGTGCCCAAGGGGCTTTCAAGTTAGCCTCGGCTTCCGTTGACGTTTTTTTCAGATTTTCGGCTGGGTCCCTGAGTACTACAACGACACGCAGAGCCTCCCCAAGGAAATGCCCGAGCACCTCAAAGACCACATCAGGAACCTGCCGGCCAGCGAGGTAAGGAAGCGGCACAAGGACGCTCGAGGGCGGGGTTCCTACCGGAATGCTTACAAATCTGGGGCCTTCGCCGGCAATCGGGGGGCCTTCGTTATGTACTTTCTCAATGAGGAAGACGGTGGCGGGGCGTAGCGCGGACCCAAAACAGACGACGCCAACGTAAAAGTCGTAAGTATTTTGGTTCTCACTTCACGGCATCAGTAACCGACCTCAAAGCACAGCTAGGGCGGCCTTTGCTTCACTCGTTTAGGTTCAAATTAAATGCATTGTTTTGGGTCCGCGCTACGCCACGTCACCATCTTCCTTCTGTTCTTCTTACGGGTCAAACTGCTCATTCCCGCACTAAGTGCGTAGCGTACCCTCAAAGTTTCATCTGCCCCCTCCCCTCCCGCTTCCAGCGTAACACCATCTGGGTGTCATGCGAGGGCGAGAACCCCGCCGACATCGAGAACATCGGCAACGTCACGATGTTCCCGGCGATGGGCTTCCCCGGCTACTACTTCCCCTACGAGAACCAGGACGGCTACCTCAGCCCCGTCGTCGCCATCCACTTCTTAAATCCGCAACGTGAGTACTGCTGGACCAAATCAGAAAAAACGCAGAATTAGACTTAATCTTTCAAAAACTATTAGACTTGAATGAAGGCAGTGTTCCTAGATGGAGTCTGAATTTAGCTTGGGTCAAGACTACAGACTTGAGAATCTTCTGGTCTAGGATTATCAAGGTCAGACTAGACTTGATCGAAGAAAACATTTTTCTGGGTACTGAATAGGCACTAATATGTATACGGAATAAACACGTATTTTAACAGCTTGGAACATTACGGAGATTGACCTGCATGTATTTTTTTGCTTTTGTAGACGAAGTACTAATCAACATCGAGTGCCGGGCGTGGGCCAAGAACATCAACTACCGCCGACACAACACGCTCCGGGAGGGCTCCGTCCACTTCGAGCTCATGATCGACTACTAGACCATTCCTTCTCACCCCCGCCCGGCCCCGCCTGGCTCCGCCCGGCCCCGCCCCCCACTCACAGCACCACTCTGCTTGGTGTTCCTGGGTAGACTGTTCCGTACAGCTTCCGAATTGGGGCCGGATTTCGTTCCATTTGAGTGAGGTACTTTCAGGCGGAAGCAAGGAGGTGTTTTTGTTTCACGGGATGAATGCAATTTTTTTTTAGGATCGCCTGAAATGTCACCCCGCCCCCTCCTCCAAAAAAAAAAAAAGTCTAAAGTTCCCATCAAGTTCTAAGTCGTGGTGACCCTGTGATCGAATGGGCACATCCGATCCATTGCAGAGTGGGACAACGTATACGGGCAAAATGGGATAAGTCATTTCACAATGACGTGGAGAATCGACAAATGTATTCGTATATTTTCTTACTGTAACGCGGTGACCCGTGAGGTTGACAAGCTCGTAAGGTTTGCCGGGCCGGCGGCTTTCACGGGAATTTAGGGATAACATTTCATCTACCAGACGTGATAGTAATTTTATGTTATTGAGTTTCGCCCATATGGCGGGATTATAAACTAGTTAGTATTACTGTTAGTCTAAGGTATCGACGCATTTTATCACGTAAGTAGAGTAGTTTCATTTTATAAGTGTTGTGTCTTTGGTGAGCATTAATTAAAGTGAGTCTTCAGATTTGTTCTGCACGGGAAAAAAACTAAATCCAGCAGCTAATCTTGTTGGTGCACTCGATCAACCGTAAAACTTAAAACTGGAGTTTTAACAACAAGATAGTCTAGACGCGATGGTTTCTAGATTTTGTTTACGTAGCATTTTACTGACTGTCCCGGTTACAGATTAGCTGCTAAAATTGTTATTCTAGACATAACTTTTTCTCGTGAGAGCGTGCGCTAATCGCACCCTGTCTTTTGTGATAGAAGGCTCTCAGAACACTTTCAGTATGCCATACTATGGCCTTTTTATAAAAAAAGTTAATCAGGAAGGGACCTATTGTTAAAGTAAGATGAGTACTTAATGTAGAAGATCTGGATGGGGAGATCCACGAAGTTATAGACGACGCAAAGGGTTTGTTTCGTTTCGAAACAAACGCCTGCCAACTTTTTGTTCTCATCGACTTCTGTCGTCAGCCGACGACAAAGTGATGTATCGCAAAAACCTATTTGTCGTTTGTTTCTTTTCTGGATTTCTTTTATAATCGCTGTGCGATTTTAAGCGACCACTGCCGTCCGGCAATACACATTTTATGTAGAGACATTAACTTATTGTTATGCGATGTGCTATTGCATTTTTATTCTGTATGTCTATTTTTGCTTTCTTGTGTTGTTTAATTTTTTTAAAAATGACTGTTTTGTTAATATGGACGAAATTCGGTACGCAACTAACTATTCTACCGCTGAGTGAAAGATCGCACTCATTCAGGTACTCTGCAGCCATGGATGCTGCAGCCATGTTGGAAGAAGATCTGTGGTTGTATGCCAGTCTAGCTTTCAAAATTGTAATTCCAATGAATTTTTCATAATCTCTGCAGCTGCAATTTCATAGAAGACGTACTTTATCAGTGTTGACCGTCCTTGAAGTGAGTCATGCCATATTTTTTAAATGTTAGTCTAGTCTCAGCTTAATCAGGATAGAAATAAATAAGCTATCTTAGTTCACAAAACCAGTACTATGCAGTGTGCGAAGGAATTCAGATGATGATAATAAAATTTCAAATCGCATTAAAACTTTATTTATTCCTGCAGACACTTGGTACAACAAATTTATTACAAATATTCCAAAGTAGGAAACACAGCACTGCATTGTACATAGGAGCCGACTCCGGCACTGACACGTATGGGTGTGGCATTCATCCGATGTATTTGTACTTGTACTTGTAGCCGACTTGGAAGCCTCCATATCCCCCGTGTCCGGAAGTCCTGTAGCCGCCATAGTAGCGATGCTTGTGCCTGTCCACGAGGGCCATTGCTGCCAGCACCAACAACACGACCTGGCACAAATGGAGGGGATAGGCATTGGTCGGTGTGAATACGTTGATTCTTCTGGCGTCGCCAAGCGCCTGTGAATGCCAGGGTAGGCCAGCCCGCAGGACACGCGCGAGCTTGCCATCTCCCAGGCGTCACGAGGGCCCAAAATAGCTTTGCCTGGCGGCAATGTCATGACATCAATTCGAGGATGACCCATTGACAAACTGTCACTTTTGATCGAAATCCGCGACGATGAAATTTTGTTTACTACTTACGACAAGAGCGAACCGGAGCAGCGTCATATCGCTGGATGGCCTAGCTCAACAACAGGATGCTTACTGAGCTCACCTGGCGGCTGCCTTGTGTTTGTCCAGAACCAGTTCTTAGTATGCCCACCACTACTCCTGATTTTATTTTTCCCTTTTTTGTCTCCCCACTCCACTGCCCCCGCTCCGTAAGTGATGCTCTGCATGTTGTACATGTAGGAGGGAGGCAACGAGTTTGGGGTCGTTCACAAACTGCGTTTCCAGTTTACGCTGTTTTCGGGAACTTCGAACCCTCCCCACCGCCTTGTGTGAACGCGGTTGAGGGTTTTCTAGACCCCGTCCCTCTCCTCTGCCGGGCAACGTATCTTTACAAATAGTAGAAATAGAAACAAAGCGAAATGAAAACTGTATTAGTTTATGGACGCATCCTTCGACAACCACGACTGTCCTCTGCGCCCCGCCCGCGCCCCGCCCGCGCCCCAACCCCACGAGGCCGGAGGGGCGGAGTCACGATCCCAATCTCTCTATGATGACACGCCGAGGAAGCTCAGCTAATTACAGTCCAGAAGATCGCGGATGTGCGTGCGAGCCGGTCTGCGCATGCGCAGCTGTGCGCAGCGACGCGCGCGCTCTCGCGCCGCACTGTTAAACTAAACATCAGAATCATGTCCGGCCTCCCGTCCCGCTGGGTGGGTTCGGCTAAGACTTGATCCTGGGTCCATTCTGGACTGGGGAGTCCCCTCCATTAGCCTGTGTGGCGCTATCCGCATCCGCCCCCCGCCCCCGCCCCTCTCCCCCTCCGGTACCCGCCACGACACGCTGGTGCTCTTTGTTCGACGCCTTCGCACACTCCAGCAGGCGGCGTGCTTGAGCCCATGAGCATCACGTGAAACGCCCGATTTCCCGACATGCTAACACGAACGGCCGTGCTGTCGTAAAATATGAACGTTTTCCGACTCACGTTTGGCTGTGTCCGTCTACCGGCCGAAGCCGACACCGAACGAGGATGCGGACCTGCCGGAGGGGTCGGCGTGGCCGCCGCCGTAGCCGCCGATGTTGCCGGCGCCGTAGCCGCTGAAGCTGGAGGAGGCTTGGGGGCCCTGTGCGAAGCCCGAGTCACCGCCACCCCTCAGGCCGAGGCCGCCGCCTCCAAGGCCGCCGCCCCCAAAGCCGCCGCCCCCGAGGCCGCCAGCGCCGCCCAGGTAGCCGTCGTCGCCGTCCTCGTAATCCTCGTAGTCCCCCTGCGGGTAGGGGCAGTCGTACGCACCCTGGGGGTGCGGGTGAGGGTGGGGCAGGGCGGACGCGAGGGCCAGCACCAGCACACACCCCAGCACCTGGGCGGGGACCAACCAGTCAAACATGGCGTTCATACAAAAGGGGTCCCTCACTCAAAAAAAAAAAAAAAAAATCAATTTACACCGTAAAAAACCATCAGAAAATGTCAGCAAAAAAAAGGGGAAAAATGAGAGAAGAACGAGGAAAAATCAGGAAAAAGAATCAAAAATTCAAGTTTTGGTTTTAAATTATGGAACGCTTCCATCACGAGTGAGGGACTCACCGCCGCTGCGCAAACCCGGGCGAGACTCGGAGCCATGGCGATGATGCGATGCGTGATGTGCCGCGCGGAGGAGTCAATGACGGTACCGGCGGCGCACTCCACCCACCGCACGACTGAGGCGAGTAACTCCAGCGGCACGGCTTTTAAAAGCGCGGTTCGATCTCACAGAGGGGCCGAAACGGATACAGGAATCCAGCAGTCAGCACAAGAAGGCGAATTAAATGGTGCGGGTGGGACAGGCGGAGCGCCGAGTCGACGCAGGTACCTAGTGTATTGTGTATTGCCCGGCCCGGCCCCGGCCCCGGCCCGGTGCTCCAGCCACAAAGGCTCCAGAGGCGCCAAAGCACACGCCGAATTGATGAAAAGTTGTTGACCGCAGACGGCGGTGCCGAACGCCTGCGAATACCTGGGTAGGCCAGCCCGCACCACACGCATGCATGCTCAGGTCGTGGTTGCCTACCCGGCAGGCGCGAATTGGAGAATGGGTTTCAATAACTTGTCAGTACGTGGCAGACAATTCGTTTCGAATGAAATTTTATTGCATAGAACGTATTACAGCTAGGAATGAAAGGTATGAGCAGCACGCATTAGCTCGTGCGTGATGGCGTGGTTGACGTCCGTGCAAGTCTCCATCGCCGGGCCCGCTGTGCCCGAGGCTGTGACGCTGGGGCGCTCCCCTCCCCGATGACGGCCTGGCGGCCCGGGAGTGTGAGAGGGACGGCGCGCGCGTGGTCACAGAAGCCGCGCTCCTTCTGATGCACGTCGGACACGGAGTGGCGAGGCGTCTGGACCAATCAGGGGCCGCTCTTGATGTCAGTGGGGACGACGGCCTCCAATGAGGATCCCCGAAGCTCGCGGTGCGGACGTCATCGTCGGCGTCCTCAGCGGCGGTAGTAGCCGCCGCTGTAGCCGCCGTAGCCGCCGTAGCCGCCGTGCCCGTAGCCGTGCCCGTAGCCGACGTGGAAGCCGACGGAGGCGCCGTGCCCGTAGCCGACGCCGTGGCCGACGCGGTAGTAGCGGCGGTGGTAGTAGGGCGGGCCGTAGTACTCGTCGTGGTAGTACTGGGCCCGGACGAGGGCGGCCAGCAGTACCGCGACCAGGGCCGCCGCCAGGAGGGAGCGCTGGGGACAGAGGCAAAGCACCACAGCATGGACATCAATCACAAATCGCTTTAGTTAGCTAACTACTAGCCCTCCAAACACCCCTCCGAGTCCGATGGACGGCGGGACGAGGGACTTAGACACGGTGTTCCCGGTGGTGTTACCCGCCCCGCCGCGCTCGGCGGACACGACACCGGCCCACACCACACCCACACCAGCAGGGCTGATTGGATCCGTGTGACACGCCGGGCTGGGCCGGGCCGGGGACCGCGATAAATCGATACTTTTGCCACCGATTGACAGGCCGGATAAGCAAGACTATCGTGTGTGCTCTGTGCAGTGCGCGTGGCGGCGTGTGGCGGCGTGTGGCGGCCGTGACCCGGGGACGGGGTGTGAACGGCATCGGTGGGCTGGTGTAACAAGGGCATATGTTCGCAGGTGTAACTCCCCGAATCGAACCAAAATTGAAGGGTCGGTAGACCTTTGCTAAATATAAAAAGTTGGAATTCGAAAATAATAAATACACAGTTTAAAAAATATCGGTGGAATTTCACAGTAGAGGAGTGACAAAAAAAAAAAGATTTGCTTTTTACCCCCCCCTCCCCTTAGATATGAAATTCCGCCGATATATGTATATGACAAATACCTAGTGGTTCTAGACCGTTTGAAGAATCACGACCTCAGGCCGGTACGACCACAGTTTCCCTCATTCACGGACAGCTCGACGCCAACTCAGCGCCCCCTTTGAATTACTCAGATTTACAGACCCACACAATTTTTGTCACGCGACCAACACGTCTCTGGGAGTTTTTTGTCACGCGATCGACACGTGTACTCTGTGATTATTTCATGTTCGGAAGCAGGAAGGCCGGCCTCACGGCGACAAGTTCCATTCAAACCTCATCATCGTTGCACCGACACCGACCTAGGGACCTAGGGTGTCTAAAGTTAGGGACGCGTGCGTGCAAGACATGAGGTGACGTCTGGGCTGCCTACCTTCTGGGTTTCGACATGTTTCTGGGCTTTTCCGGGTTCGTGGGTGTCATGAGGCACCAATTTCATGACGAAACCATGGTTGGTCGGTCGGCACCCGAAAAAAACAACACATCTGCTTTGTCAGTCCACTCGCCCGCAGATATACGCGTGTCCCTAACTTTACAGGCCCCTCTGTGACGGGACCCTGTCTTGGGCGGAGAGGCACTCACCACAGCCGACATGGTAAGGGACGTCTGCGAAGATGCCACGATCACAACCGGCGTCGCTCTCGCACTTCGATCTGCAGTCGAATGTGGCTGCAGCGGGGGTGGGTCATAATTTATACCCACCTTGGCCAGAGGATGGCGTCTGGAAGGGAACCAGTCATGCAGCGGGGCGAGAGGGGGTTACAATGGAAATAAGAGTGATAATGATGAATAGAGGTGCCAGAGGAGATGAGCTATGCATTTGCGGGAGGGAACGGAAAACACCCGAACCGAAGGAATGAGGTGGAGTGGAGGGGGATCCTCGAGTGATAAATGAGTGCGTTGGGGGACGGCGGGGGCAACGACATGTCGGAGTCTACCCCGACCGTTCATTCATTCATGCATTCATGCATTCATGCATTCATGCATTCACTCATCCACTCATTCATTCCTTCGTTCTGATAAATTTATGTTCCGAAGAAGAGCGACGGTCATCGACCTTTCGACCCAGGATAAGTACGCGCCCTTCGCTCGTATCGTGTAGATGAAAACATTTTCCATCCCATCCCAGCGGATGCACAAACACCTCATCCAGTGGGAGGGAATGCGTTTTCTATTCTCGGACCTGTTGTGTTGTTATTATTAGGGAAAATTCCTCCGGCAGTGCTGCTGGGCAGCAGGCGCAGGCGCGGCAAAGTCCCTTCGCTTTGACAGTCACTCTGGCGAGACGAGAGGACAGGAGTCGCTGAATCACGCTCGGGGAGTGGAGGTCGAGGCCTAGCCAGGCCGGAGCCGGCAAACAGATCATCGTTGGTCATCAGAGGGGATGGGAAATAAACAGGGACAGGACAACTGAAGACTCGCAAATCGAATTGGGAGTGGCAGGGGTGGGGGGCAGAGACGGTAGCTTCCTGAGTGACGTTCATGAAAAATGGGGACGAGGAGGTTTTCCACGCGAGTCGAAACCGCGATGTCTTTCAAAGACGCGCGCGAAAAGTCGATTTGTATCCTTTCACACGGTAGGTGGAGCCACTGTCGCTGTTCTAACTTAACCTGCAAAGGTGCATGGTGGTGAAATCTGTTGTTGGTAAACAAAAACACTTATCGTCTTATCGTCTATTACCCAATATTGATTTTTGACTGGACGTAGTTTAGAAAAAGTACGAGTCTAAAATGCGTTATGGTCAAATTGTTCTCGGGCCGGCTGGCAGTGGCAAGGTAAACATGATGTGGGACTATCAGATATGTTCTTGAATATTATTTCTTTTTTTTTATAAAAATCTCATCTAGCACTGCCTATTTATGTGTACTAACTCATTTCCATTTTATTTTCAAATATGAAATTAACATTTTATGTATGTCCAGTCGACCTACTGCTCAACACTGGTACGACATGCTGCTGATGCTAAGAAGGTAGTTGAAGTTGTAAATCTAGATCCTGCTGCTGAATATTTTGACTATCAACCAATGGCAGATATCCGAGAGCTTATCCATGTGGATGATGCTATGCAAGATGAAGATATGCACTTTGGGCCCAATGGGGGGCTTGTCTTTTGTATGGAGTAAGTCATAAGGACATGCAATGGGAGTCGTCTTGCCACCCTCTTGCAGACAAAACTTTCACACAGAATTGAAACTAATTCTTGAGATTTACGGAATGTTTTTGTCTCTTTTTCCCAGATATCTCTTAGAAAACCTAGATTGGCTTGAGGAGCAGCTGGGAGAATCAGATGATGACTATATTTTATTTGACTGTCCTGGCCAAATTGAGTTATACACACACATGCCAGTTATTCGTCAATTTGCAGATGTCTTGGCACAAAAGTTAAACTTCAGATTGTGTGCTGTGTTCCTCATCGATTCTCAATTTCTTGTTGATGGGCCCAAATTCCTATCTGGAACCATGACAGCTTTATCAGTTATGGTAAATCTTGAATTACCACATTTAAATGTCATCACAAAGATGGATCTTTTATCCAAAGCAGCAAGGAAGCAACTTGACAGGTCAGTAATAATTTAGGTGTATCTTTTTCTCGTTTTCCTCGCCATTAGAAGCAATTAAAAGTGTGATGTATGATTTTGTTACTTTTTTTACAGCTATTTAGATCCAGATCCTCATGTATTATTAGCAGAGATGGCAGGCTCAAGTTCCAAGTGGAATCAGAAACATGCAAAGCTATCAGAGGCTATTGGCAAACTCGTTGAGGATTACAGGTAAATTACAGTTCAGATACATCGTTGTTAAAATTCCTTCTGTTCTAATTCTCAAGTCATCATTTATTTGATCTTTCTTTTACAGCCTTGTGAGGTTTTGTCCTCTTAACATTCGTGATGAGGAAAGTGTTGCAGATGTTCTGATGACCATAGATAATATAATTCAATATGGTGAAGATAATGATGTGAGAACACGTGACTTTGAGGAGCCAGATGCTGATAGAGAAGAACCTGAGGATGGTTATGATCATTAAAGTGTTCTCTCTGAAGGATGTGAAAACTGTGATATTTACTTTCTCCTGAGCCTACGAGATAATTTATCTTACTTGTACTGTCATAAAGCCATAGTTAACAAAATTGTGTAATTTTCTGAGTGTCCTCTTGTATTTAATTAATGAATTAGTATGTATGAGACAAAAGAATTCACTCAAGGGTGGAAATTAAAACAAATGCTGCAACATGCTTATTTAAAAAATTTATTGTTCCTTAGCTACAGATGATTCTGCTTTCTCTCTCCTGGTTTCCCGCTTTGTATTGACAAAAGTTTTAAATGTAATTTCTTCATTAGTTTCCGTGTCATCTGAAACATAAAATTATTTTACAAAATACATTACTATTTTACTACAAACAAGGAAAACATAATGGATTGACTACATACCTTCAGGCTGGTCGTCTTCCTCACCATCTTCATCCTCACTACTTTCATTTGCTGGATGCTTCAAGTAAATATCAGCTATTTCCCTTCCCTTTCCTGTTGTTGTTATTAAGGGTACTGCAGTTCCCAGACCTTGCTCAGAATCTAATGCCAGTTTTTTCAGCTTGTCTTCAGCCTCAGCTGCAGCATCCTTCTCTTTTTCTTTCCGAAGCTTCTCCCATTCCACTCTATAATCCCTGCAAAATCCAGACTCAGTTTCAGACAGTCTTCATCAAACTAAAAATGATCATACATGTTTTACTCACTTTTCATACTCTTCAGCAGCTTCATCTACAAGCTTGAAGAGCTCATCCATGCCTTGGCCAGTGAGAGATGACACACCACAACTACGAAGACCACAATAAAATTCATCTAATGCCAAAGACATGGAACGCGTTAAATTGGATATATATGTTGTCTCACTTTCCAGAGCATCTTGGAATGCCTCAAAGTCTGTCATCCATTCAACAGCATAACTGTTATCTACAACATCAATCTTTAAAAAAAGGATTAAGTGAATTGTAAGGATAGGAAGTAATAGATATGACACTAGGGAAAATCACCAGTAAAAAATTTGTGTGCTTACTTTGTTCATAACAACAATGAAGGGGAGCTTTGTTTTGTATAAAATTGAACATGCATATAACATGTTTGACATGAATGTTACTGGATTAACACTTCTTACTGTATCCATCACATATACCACCACAGTTGGAAAGGAAGATGCTAATGCTTCTGAGATGATTGTGCCTGATGCTGACCAAGTGAAAACTTCAATTTGTCCTGGGGTATCAAAAATGGCGTACTTATGATTGGGTGATGCTTTATGCAATAGCTGCAGAACCTATTTGGAACAAAATTAAACTCATAAGGCCACAAAGGAAAATGATATTTGAATTAATTGATCAATGAATTTATTTACCAACCTGATCAAATTTAGTTGAAAATAGATTGAGAGAGGTGACAATACCACCATTTGGACCCAGTCCATACTGTTTCATCACCTCCTTATATTTGACAGTATCTCTGATATCTGAAATGTTGGGGGGATAATATTAAAATTTTGATATGCATACAATTGATAGAACACATAATTAATTAACAAGCTTACCAATATTTGTGAGGTATGGAACTTCAGCACATGCTGGATCCAAATTAATGACGTACGGAGGCGTTTGCTTGAAGTGTAAGTATGTTTGAATTCGTTTTACTAAAGACGTTTTGCCAGAGCCTGCCATTCCGAGGACTATCAAATTGACAGGCTGCTGCTTGGGACTTTCATTACTGCTACCTGATACAGTTGGTTCCTGAGTGTCCATCTGGGAACTTCCTACTTCTCCTCCAGATGCCATAATTCCCAACAACCTGTAACGGATAGTATTGCACAATTAACTAGTTCAACCCAAAAATTGAACAACAGGGAGACCAGCAATAGTACCTCCTTCAAACACTACTTAAGCTGACAGGGAACAGAATGTATAAGACGGTAACGGCGGACAATGCAAAATTTGAAATAAAAACAAAATCTATTTGGGACAAATTCAAAACCATAACCTGATGGCTGAGTGAAAATTCACGTACAAGACACTGGCTTGTGTCCTCACTGTCATTAAAAGTTACATTACTTTCTGGGTGTAGATAAAAGCACTCCACGTAGAAATCACCAACAAACTGACATACTGTACCTGGGTTGATGAAAAGTTACAAAAAGGGGTACACGTGCGGAAATGAGTGACAGTCTCCTCTGTTCGCCAGGTTCTCCTGCCCCTGCTGTTTGTTTTGATGCCGTTCCTCGTTTGTTTTATTTGACCAGGGTGGGTAGCATGCGAAAAGACACGCGATCACACTGTTGATGTTGATACGAGTGATTTAAGCAGCTACAACGATTTATAATGCCACAAAATACACAATTTTCAGCAGCAAATGGGTTTTCAAAGACCTTTTGAATGTAATCGTTGGTCTGCAGTTTAGTTCGTGCCATTCCGAAGATGGTACGTCATCCCAACAAACCGGGAAAATTCATTGCTCATCCGACGTTCATTGATCGGGAGCACTTCGAAGTGGCGACGGTACGAAGTGGAAACCTTCTGCTACGACACCTGTTGGATTCCAGCAGCGATTCAGCGGGACGACCCACGGGGACGGTAAGGACGTGATAGGGCGGGCGGAACGCCACTGAGACGGAGAAACCCACACCCCACACCGACTCATGACGGCTGCGGCTGGCACTGGGAAACAGTCGCGCCCCGCCCCTGTCCGTACTGGAGGACTCAGCCAGTTTCACGTGGAGAGAGCACAGGTCCCGACAGCGCCGTCAGCCGCAGGGTCAGGAGGGTTTTGCGTATATTTGTGACCTCTGCCTCTGAATAGCTGACTGTAGGCGATGTGGGATCCTCAGTCGTCACCCAGGGTAAGACGATGCCCGTGTCTCTGTCTGAAATGTATGGCCCTGCTCTGCCTGACTGACTATCTCGCTTTCGCAGACCCCGATTTTGTACGAACACTGGATCTCCGAGGGTGTGTTTCCGTTCTCACCAACCAGAAGAAATGGCTCACCAGCCTCCCTGCCCATTTTGACAAATGAGTTCCTGACACCCTTGTCAAATGGAGAGGAGAGATATGTGATCATACCACTGCACACTCCTCCAAAGAAACCTGAAGAAAATGTTGTGGACAAGGTAGTTAGGACTTTTGACAATCGTGTACATCATAGTAAAAGTTCTTTGTGAAAGAACATGTTGAATATTTTGTTCCAGCCCTCCTCTGGTTCCAGTGTTCGAAGCAGCATCATATCAAGTTTCCATTCCCCTTTGATGCAACTTGAAAATGGTCCTCAGCCACACAGGAGGTCACCAGAGAAGCGGTTTCATAGCCCAGGTCCCATCTGTCGCATATGTCATGACGGTAAGTACCCTTAATTTTTCTCTAAATGACAACAAAGTGGGCAACTTTGTAATGCTGTGTTCCCAGGTGACAAAGAAGAAACTTTACTTTCACCCTGTAACTGTAGTGGCTCAATGCAATTAGTTCACAAGAGTTGCCTAGAAAAATGGCTTTCAACATCAAATTCTGATCATTGTGAACTGTGTATGAAACAACTTCCTATCCGTAAAGAGGCTCGCCCATTATGGCAGGTAATAATTAGTCTTCATAAAAAATCAGTATATCATATGATTTGGTCTTCTTGTCATGCCTCACCGATCATTCTCAATATTTTTTTGCCACAGTGGTTTAGCATGACAGGTTCAACTGATGGTCCACAGGGCTTCTATGCAGACCTTACTTGCGTCATTCTTCTTACACCTCTGTGTCTTCTTTCAATTTACCTCTGTGCCATTGGTGCTGCTGATTACATGAAGCATGGAATATGGGAAGGGACTGGCTTGGCTGCCCTGAGTTGCTTTTTGCTGGGTACCTATGTGATCTGGTGTTACATCACTATAAAGTGGGTATTGTCAAGGATTTATTTCAGCCTATTTCTTGTTTTACAGTTTGAAAGAAATAACTGATTTCATGCTTCTGATTTAGATTTCATTGGCAAACGGTACAAAATTGGAGAACATCAAATCAAGTAATTCATTTGGTTGACAAAGAGTGCAGAAGGCGAGATCGAAGAGTTTCTGATTCAACCACACCCCGAAGCACAATGATTGCAAGTAGTGGATGGCACTCTCCCCCAGAAGTCAGAGTGTTTTATCCAAGCATCAGTGAAGCTCGTGAGATTCTACCTTCCGACAATACATTTGGAAGTCAACCCAATGTGATGGATGCTTCTTTGCAAGGGTTTAATGTACCCTCAATTTTATGAATTTTGGTACTTGCAAATGATTGTTTTTACATTAGCAACCTTTGAAACAATCTGTCTGTGGTGAGCAGACTGAAGATTTATTTGGAATTTGTTTTAAATGTTATTTCGAGTGGTATTACAATCAAATTTTAATGTGTTGAACTTTTCTTCTTGTTCATATCAATTTTCTATGTGGCGAACATTTTTCTTGTCTGTTTAACTTTTTAGAACTAAGAATTCCATGTGCATAGTCTAAATTCAAATTTGGACTTTTTTAATCCAGGAATTTTCTAGTCATATCATACTTTTATACTTGTACTTACATTATAGATGTATCCTTAAGGGCATTAAAAATAACAAAACATTGTTTAAATCTGACTAGTTTTTCACTGAAATCGACACCACTTCCTCTGTTGAACCGACATCTCAGCCGTATGCTAAGCCGGGAAGCCCAGGGAGTCCTGGCCGTGCCGCACCGTACGGTGAGAACCCACCGCCCCCGAGGCCCCCGAGGCCCCCGAGGCCAACAGGCGGGTAGCCGACCACTGGCTGCTGTGGAGGCCTGTTCTGAGGTGCGGGTAGGACGGGCGCGGTACTGTAACCGTTGTACCAGAGCAGATTGGGCGGCAATATGATGGGCAGAATGAAGGCCTCGGTGGGGAACACCAGCACAGCCACTAGCGCAGCTAGCACCTGCAGCAGCACCAACAGAAAATGAGTGGCCAAGCGCAGGGTGGGTAGGCAACACCTCGAACACGGGTGTCGTATGGGACGCCAAGCACCTCCATACACCGGGCACAAAATGTGACCCGACATGCGATATGAACCAATCGGACTCAGCTCACCACTACTTTTATCCGGTCGGGCTCCATGCTGCTGCGCTGCGCTGTCTTCCGTTTCCAGCCGGTACTGGCGTTGTGCGTCCCGGGTCCGAGGGCGCCGCTACTTATCCGGTTCGCCCCGGCCCGTCTCCCTCCCCTCTGCAGGTGCAACTGCAGGAACGAGAGCCGTAAAACACTGGACAATAGTGCCCTGGAGCAGTGCTCAGCTATCACCGCCCCTCTTAACACCCATCCACTATGAGACAACCCCAGGCCCGAGGGAATTCCCCGGACCCAGACAATTAAAAGGAGGGGACAAAACATCTATAAAAACAACTCAATACGAATGTAAGATCTATAAAATTATTTAATACCATAAAAAGCATCAGAATGACAACAAAGATGCGAGGACTATAAAAATATTAAAAATACAGAATGACAAACACTATTGCAAATCTCAGTTGCATTCAGTTATAGGTCAAGGAAGAAGGAAGGGCATCTTGCTGCCAAATCCCTAAAGGTAATACTAAGACTAGTACACAGCATAATTCCTAATTAATACTTCAAGTATAACAAACAAGAAATTGTGACTGTAAAAATTACCTAAAGGTTTACACTTCTTTAGGTATAAAAATTAACATAACACAGTGAGTGAAAATAAACAGCATAACATACACAAATGCTGGAAAGTCAAAATTATAAAAGCAAATATGTTTGGATGACCTTTGACAATCAGTCTTCCATGTAAAATTGTACTTCATGGACTTCATAGCCCGAAGTTGATTCAAATTTAACAATGGAACACATAGAGGCAAGAAGCAGGCTTCATTACAGGCAAGAAGTTACCAATGAAATATAATAAGAGGATATCAAAACCTCTTATTTTTTCCCAACTAAAAACAAACATATCATAACAACAGCAATGCTACATAGTGTAACAGATTTTGCACTACCATATTTTCTATACACAAAATTTACAATATCCACACTTCTTTCAAAATTTGTTAGGTATGAGAGTCCAGAATCTGTTCTGGGTCCTAAAACACTATGTAGCATTGCAGACAGTCATGTTTTCACAAGACCCGGAAAAAATCTAACAGACTTGCTACTCTGCGGAGTGCTAACACCATTAGGAGATTTTGAAAATAATGTGGTTTCTCTGTGTAAACTAGTCTTCAGTTGAGCCAGAGTATCTTCAAGACTTTTGACACATCTAAATGAAGTGTGACTAGTGTTTCCTTGGCTCAGAAGATTGTGAAGACGTTTAGTAGCTCTTTCAATTTCAGCAACACATTGTTGAGCTTCTGAAATGACATATTCTGTAAATAAAAACACTCAAGATTTTATTTTGGAATATCAATTAACACATCATTCTAGTTAAATAATATGACCACTTCATTACCTGAATGACCAGATTCTAAGGGAGACTCTACCAAGGACTGCTGTAAACTCTCATTTAGCTTCCGGCGTATTGGCAATGTGTTAACAGATATACTTCCATCAACATCATCAGCACCAATTTCATCACTATCATCAGCTTCCCATATTTCTTCAGAACCATCACCTACTCCTGATATCAAAGCAGCGATGCTATCCTCCTGAAAAACAGAAGTCAC
The DNA here is from genome assembly GCA_038380765.1 of Odontothrips loti. Lineage (NCBI taxonomy): Eukaryota > Metazoa > Arthropoda > Insecta > Thysanoptera > Thripidae > Odontothrips > Odontothrips loti. The sequence continues at coordinate 7,903,554 of CM076253.1, forward strand.
CAAAGAAAATAAAAAATTGGACCACCATGATGTGTTCAGCCATTTGACCCATGCACTACTGTACCATAATGTTAGAACTATTTCCAATGTTACTTACAGGGTCCCAATCCCGCAAGCGATTTAGCCAAGCACAAAATGTTGCAGGCGTCCATAATACAGTCATTTTCTGAGAGGTATCACGAACTTGTACAACAGGTTCAAGACCAGATTCTCGGACAACATGCTGCTGTTGAAAGTCCTGAGGAGGCAAGCAAGAAGTAGGGTAAGGATAAAGGATAGGAATCCTACAAATGTGACACGGAAAGCTTCATGGCAGCCTGCTACTTACATATGGAATGCCAAGCTCCTTACACCGTTGAGAAGCTTCCCGCACTTGAACCTGCATCTCATGTAAGCTTGTAGAGCTGTATGGATATCGCTCATTGAAGCTTAGAGAGGTGCCTGGAGAAGTGCAAGTGGTGTCATTTTCCAAGGCATGCATGGAAGAGTTCAGCAGTGCCTCTAGCTCCTGGACGAACAAAACAAGTTGAGAATTTTTAGAGCTTACATTACAGCTCCTTTTGCAGGTGTTATTATTATAAAGTAACGGGAGCACTACAAGCAAACTGTGTTCAAGTCTGACCTCAATGAAACGGCTTCTATGAGGGGTGGATTCAACAGGTGGTGGTGGTGAAGATGGCCTTGCATAGTTCAACTGACGATTCATTTCTGCCTCCAAAGCTGTTTTCTGTACTTCCAATTGCTGTTTCTCCTTGCGTTCATTTAATAATGCATCCCTGTGTAATTCCTGCAAACCCAAAAGAGAGACTTAAGACATGTGGTAAAAAGTTACAACCTCAACGATATTAGCCCATATAGGACATTAGGGGGCACTAACCAGAGTTTGTCCTAACTGCTGCAACTGCTTTTCATAGTCAGAGCGTTGAGACATGAGACGGGTCTCTGCTTCTCGCTTGGCCTCCTCCAACTCTCTCATAGCCTTGAATTTAGCTTCTTCCAGTTCTGCCTTCAATCTGTCATAAGAACACACATATATCAGCACATGCCGTTCCAAAGAGGGGCAGATGATAGCAAGAGATACGAGCACCACGCACTTGGCTTCCTGGACAGCGAGTATCTCCTTGTGTGCAAACTCGAAGTCGGCCGGCGGCTCATTGCTGGAGGACTTGTCGTGAGGGTTGCTGACCCTGAAGTAGTGGTTGCCGCCGAGGACGAGGCGGTCGCCGTTGTGGAGTGCGGTCCGGCCGTTCACCGCACGCCCATTCACGAACGTCAGCCCTTCGCGGCCCGGCTCCAGCGTCAGGCGGCCCTGCCGGTTCTCGATGGTGCTGCAACGGTAGGAAGGGGAAGGGGAGCAGACCATTAGCACCTAGAGAGAGCACAGCGCACAACAGCCACAGAGATGACAGCCCCGCCCCGCCCCCTCTTCGCCCCCCCCCCCCCCCTGCACCTGCACCTACACATCAGTGCCCGCCAGCCGCAGGCGCACCGTGTTGCGTCGCGCCCACTCGGCGGCCGCGGTCGGCGCGGGCGGTGGAGGAAAGTACCGCCCTCCGCAGTGACGCCGGCCCGCGCCCTGCTCAGCAGCATGGCGACCCCTTTGATGTCGGCGACCTTGACGCTGCACAGGTGCACGCCGCCGAAGGACAAGTAGCGCGCACTGCACTAGGGGGCCCGGGCCCACGGCCGGAGCGACAACACACACAGCCACAAGCCGGACGGCTCGGCTCCGGTTGTGTAAGGCTACACCGCAATCACCGCCGAATGCGGCTCTGTAAAACTCTACCGCCACAAGACGCAGGCCGCCGGAGCCCGGCCCAACCACATTCTTTCGTTTCGTCTCCTCGTCTCGCTACGCTGCGGCACGGTTGGGCACGGCACGCCGGCGGGACGGAGGACGACGCGACGCACGATGCAGACACACACTGACTCTCTCAAGCAAAGCAAGCGGCAGTACCGGACTCCAGGCCCAACCGGGCCGGCGGGGAGGGGAGGGGCGGTAAAGGACAGAAGAGGGGAGGGGAGGGCAGAAGGCAGACCCTTCAGGTCAACAAGTGCGCAGAGGACGGAGGACGGCGAGCGAGCGAGACAAGAAAGAAAAGAAAGACGAGAACTGCCTTCCTTTCCACTTGCCTTTTGTTCGCCTTTTCTTTTTGCCGTCTCAGCTCTCCACACCATTCCGCTCCGCCCCCTGCCCCGCCCCCTGCTCCGCCCCCCTTCCCCGCAGGGGCCCGAGACGGAGCCGGGGCCCGGGCCGGGGTGGTTGACACCGGTACGGCACGGCACGGCCCGGCACCAATCAGGGGAAACCCTATTGTCTATCCTTGTCGTTTTCTCCCCTGTTCCCTCCTCCACTCATCTTCTAGCCCTTTTCCGCCGCATTTGGGCAGAGGGGAGGGAAGAAACGCGCCAATGTTCGAGCGGGATGCTGCTGGGCCAAGGTCGTCCGGGCCGGAGGGCCGCCGTCCTGGTCCAGCCCGAGGTCATGTAGTCGTAGCCGCAGCCCCCGTCATACTCTCTACCTACCAGTGGTGCTTCTGCACGAGCGGCCCCTCCAGCTGGATGTGCGGCGCTCCCGGCGGCGACCTGTTGCTGTTGGGGGTCTTGCTGGGGCTCTTGGCGGCGCCGGCGATGCCGTTGGGCAGCGGGCTGCGGCCCAGCGCGGGGCTCCCGGGGGCGCTGCCGGCGCCGGCGGGGCCGCCAGAGTCGAGGCGGCCGACGCGGACGGGGCCCGGGGGCAGCAAGTACAGCAGCGCGCCCGACAGGCTGGGGTCGGGCGTCAGGTTGACGAGGAAGGGGCAGGGCTGCTCCCGGAGCTGCTTGCCGTCCAGGGCCAGCGCCACGCCGCGCCGGCGCAACAGGTTCATCTCGGCGTTCTTGCAGCGCTCGGCCTCGCGAAGGCGCTCCGACCACGACCTGCTCAAACAAAGCACAAGGCCATGCCCTATCAACCCCCATAAAAAATGCACAGAACCCCACACGCATGGGGACGCAGAGATAAGCTGCTAACCACTACGTCGTATATTTCTCATGATTGTCGCGGCCATCCCGTCCCGCGTCCCGCCCTCTCTAGCAAACCACAGCGCTGCATCAAATGCAAACATTGCACGCGTGCAGCGGCCTCGGCTCAACATGATAAGACGGCTGTGTCAATAGGGAAACATTGTCTTAAAGTAAAGCAGAGCGCAAGCAGAATGCGTCGCGTAAAATTCAGTTCTCGCGTCCCCCAGAAAAAAAAAAATATAAAAAGGACCCTGGCCATTTTCCGCCTCGGGAAACTTCGTCCACCCCGTTTCATTTCCCGGTCTGTGTCGGGGCGGTAAGGGGGTGGTGCTGGAGCACACTGTCGCTGGCGCGGGCTGGAAGGTCTCCCCGAGACTGACTGCAGGCCCCGTGGGTTCGATTCCCACAGACGGTTCCACGCACCACTTTCCCGCTCTGATCTTTCGCGTCCAAATGACCAAAGTAACCTTTACATGTCACGTGGTCCCGGAGTGGCCCCGCAGTGCCAGCTACTCACTTCTGCGCCAAGGCCAGTTGCTCCTCGGTCTGCCGCAGCTTCTCCCGCAGCTCGCTGACGGCCTGGTCCTGCACGGCGGGGGCCGCGGGGGCGGCGGGCGACTGCGTGCGCCTCCCGGACAGGGGCGTGGCCAGCCGCTGCTGCTTCTCCAGGTCCTCGTGCACCTCGCGCAGCGCCGCAATCTCCGCCAGCAGTTGTCTGAAGACGAGAAAAAAATAACAGCAATGTGCACAGTTCCATGTTTGAGACATTTACCAAGGGGGTCCTCACTCAGAGAAAGAATCATGAACGCCAGTTTACAAAAATATTAAAAAACAGATCGAATTGTTATTTTAAATAAAGTACGCTCGCACCACGAGTATTGACCCCTCCACATTTTCCCTTGGCCCAGTGCCAGTGTCACGTGACCTACCGGATGCGGCGGTGGCTGGGGTCCTCGTTGACGCGCACCCTGTTGACGATGGTCCGGGCCTGGCAGGCGTACCGCAGCGTCGCCAGCGTCTCCTCCAGGTGCGAGCTGCAGGGGCTGACCGTCGCCAGCATCGTGGTGCTCGAGTTGCCGCCCAGACTCTCCTAGGAACAGACAATAACACACTTGGTTGTATTCAACACCATTCTGGATCGTCACGTCTTTGTGGGTTGGTCGTGCCTAGCAATGCGAATGAGGAAATTTTTCATTAAAAAATTCAAAGAAAAATGGAAAAATTTCCCAGGAATTGTCGGTTTTGTCTGGCTGTACGGGAAAGACTTCACGGAAATCTTGAGTCGTGCCATCACCGTGACGCAGCTCGATCGCGAACCTTGATCGGTGTCGCGACATTCGAAATAATCCCCGTGTGCCTGGCCGCCTCTCAGACAGAGATTACACGCAGGGTCCTGCCGGGCGGCACGCAGTGATCAAGACCAAAGTCACGGACGCGTCCAAAAGATAAAAGGAAGAGAACACACCAGCCTTCACAAACGAATGGGACTTTTTATTATTTCCCCCTGCCCCACCAATCTTTTCGTTTGAGAACAAACATACTAGCTCGTATCTATCATAGACAAAGACGGCACTACTTGTCCTTGACCCACTATCAGCAGAATATCACGCACCTGCCCAGGGGACGCCACTATGCATATTGTGCACTATGCGCGCTGCTGTCACTGTCACGTGCTCCACATTATCGATCGCGTACTCAATGGAGATCAACAGAAGGCACGGCGGGCTCCGTTTATCAAGATACATACAAACCGCGCCTGCCCACCCAGATCCCCACAATCAGGACAAATATTCAAAGAATTAAGGAAGTATTTAATGAGGGTGTGGTGGTGCGGGGCGGGGCGGGGTCAGCCCGCAGTCTCTTATCTGCGTTCAAAGAACCCTGCCTGCAGCTGGCCATATCGCACCGCGGCGACGGCGCCGCGAGGGCTGGGCGGCATTTCAAAATATTGACTTTCAATATCAATATTTTTTCCATTGACATTTCAATACTGCGATATTGAAAAATCTCAATATCAATATTCAAAACTGGATGTCGATGTACTGACTCTCCATATTTCAATGTTTTGTATTGAACATTGGAGCTCCGCTGCAGCGCTGCAATATTTTCGATATTTCAATATTTTTTATATATTAATATTTTCAATACACCTACATTTTCAAAATAATCAATATCGATGCCAAATGATGATATTGAACAAAAATGCAAAAAATTCAATATTTTGTAAAATACTGGATGTTCTTGAAATTTCACGCAATGCCCAACCCTGGCCGCGAGCCCTTTACCGCGCCGTGAATGGACTGCCGGGACCAGTGACACCCGCTCTCGTGCAACGACATGACCCCCAAAGCTAGCTTCATCGTGTAACAGGTCACGTGCGCCACCAGCAGCGCAAGGGCTACGTGCCGGGGTCCGTGGGGTGGCGGTGTAGCCCACAGCCCCACCCATGCCGCGGCCGCGGAGTGCGGAGCTGCGCGGAGCCCAAGGTGCGGGGCGGGAGAGGGAGGGAACCAAAACAAACGGCCGTGCCGTGGCGAGCCGCGCCGAGCCCAAAGCATGGTGGCCGAGACGAGCCCCCCCCACTGAGTTGTGGCCGCGGTGGTAGTGGTGGCGGCAGCGGCGGATCCACGTCCTGCCGCGGAGAGGGGGCGTGGCGGGGGCAAAGGGGTGCGGAGAGCCGCTGCTGTGCCCCTCCCCTCCCCCTTTCCCCAGCGTCGCCGTGCGCTACGCCGCGCCACGGCCCGACGCGCCTCCGCGCCGCGCTACGCCACGCAACTCCACTGGGCTGGGCTGGGAGAGACGGGGCAGTGAGCGGCAAGCTGTGCGACAGGCAGCACGAGTGCGAGCCGAGTGCATTCACTTCGGTGAACCCGTTCGGAGAAAACAGACGCCAGCGCCGGGAATCGAACCCGCGACGCGACGCCATCTGGAGAGAAGTTATTGCTGCAGTGCGGGCACGACACCCCGTTCAGTTCCACACCCACGCGCGCCTTGCTGCGCGTCCCCAGCCCAGGACCGCAAGCGTGCAGACGTGACCATCACCACGCAACGCGGCCGCCGCGGCCGGGAGTCGAACTCGAGGACTCTGCAGCCTCAGCTGCCGGGCGAACCTGCAGCAGGCTCCAGCCAGGCTCCAGCCAGGTTCCAGCCAGACTCCAGCCAGGCTCCAGCGCGAGGGACGGCCACGACCGGGCGGCAGAATGCGCTAAGCGCAGCGAGCATCGCGGCCAGAAGCTGCAGCAGCTGCACCCGACCTCCCCCGGGACGTCCCCTCACCCCGCCGACGCACCCACCAGGACGCCGCCATGGACCTCGCCTACCTGTCGGACGCCTTCTCGCACATGTCCATGTCCACGCGGACGTCCTACAGTCGCTACGACCAGCCCTGGGGCAGAGGCTGGGCTCCCGAAGACGGAGGACTCACAGGTACGTAGGCCCAGGGGAGAGCTGCGCTAGAGTGCAGCAGGGGCCCTACGGGGGCCCTACGGGAGCACTGCGGGGGCCCGGCTGCCGGGTAGTCCCTTTCCCTACGTCTATCTTACGCAAACGTCGACGCCGCACACGCACTGACACACACTCACACAGAACCTGATGCATTGGCTGACGGCGAGGGGGTATTTTCCACGACCCGTTTTCGCACCAAAGCGTGTCACTATCGCACTATCAGTCACTACCGTTTCACACGTGTATCGGGAACGTCATTTTCTGTTCGCGAGTGCATGTGTGTGTGAGTGTGTATGTGCGCGCGCGCGTGTGTGTGTGTGTGTGTGTGTGTGTGAGAGTGCGCGCGCACGCAGAGCAAGGATCTTGACCCCGTAGGAGGCGCGCCCCCTTCGCCCCCTCCCCTCCTCCCGCCCTGTGCCTTACAAACCTGGCAGGGGAGCGCGCTGGCGGGGAGACGCACGTACTACATGGCGTTGAGCCCCGCCCCTGTTGATGCGGTGCCGGCTACCGCCGCGGGTCCCCGTGCTGACGGGGACCTGTTGTTGTTGACGTGGTCTTCCCTAGCCGTGGTTATTTTGGTGCGGAGGTCGCAGGTGGCCGATGGTGGGGCAGGGCCGGGGGCCGTCACGCCAAACAACAGGAAACGCTGCGCCCCGCGGCCGGGGTCCCGGTACAGGCACAGGCCCCCGTGTCCCCGCTGGAGAACAAGTGGGGCCGGCGGGGCGCGGTCTCAGGCCGACAGAACAGAACCAAGGCGGGGGCGCGTTGCCGGCGGGGAGGCCAGGCCGGGCCGTGTGGCGGGGGGAAGCCCCAGCCCCCGGCCCGGTCGTCAGCTGCGTCAGCTGCGTCAGCTGCGTCAGCTGCGTGTGCAGTCCAGCACCGGGGCACGCGATCCCCAGCTATTGATAGCGGCGCGGCGCACCCGCCGAAGGTCACTCAGACAGACAGACGGGCGGACAGACAGACGGGTGCCCGCAGCAGCGCGGCGGCACCATGCCCTGCCGCCCCCACCCGCCGGTTTGTTGTCCCCGGCGAGTCAACTCAAGTGGTCTGTTCTGTTCACCGGCCCCGCGGCCCGTCAGGGACCCCCCGGGGTCCCCTCGGGGTCCCCGTCGAGGGCAGGCCGTCGGCGGCGGGCCGCCAGGGCCCCCGCCAGACCGGACGCACGGGCTGCCGCGGCGATACGCAATGGTCGCATACCCCGCGCTCGCTCCGATTTTGAATGGAACTGGTTTTCCTGAAGGCGAGGTGAGGTGGGGCGAGCCCGGCCCAGCCGGCGGCCAGTCAGGGCAGCCAGCGCCGTGCCGTCATAAGAATGGCCGACCGACAGAAAAACGACAGTCGAGACGACAGGTGAGTCGGTGCACTGCGCACCAAACACGGGGCCGGCACCGAAACCGTGTCCCCGGCCGTGGCGCGTCATGTGCGGCTAACCGCCTTCACTGCTCCTGCAGAAGCGTACGGCAGCCAAACAGTCTACAGGCAGGCAGGTGAAACCTCTCGGCGGGGGGTCGCGGGGGGCCGCAGCTCACCACGCCACGGGTGCTGCAAGCGCAGGACAAGTTCAGTCTAAGTAGATACAGCTGTATAAAGTGGGACAGGGCGGGGCGGGGCGGCGCGGCGCGGAGAAAGTTCACCACCGCCGCTTCTGCGGCTGCGAGCCACCTCCGCTTTCGGAACGCCCGGTGGTGGTGGCGGCGGGCGGCGGGGCTCGAACCCGCGACACGCGGGCGCCGCTACCCAATACCAACACGTGCGTGGGCGTGGTCCAGTCGATCGGCATCAAACACTACAATAAAGCGCCTTGGCGACAGGCGATACAGATGGCGACAGACATGTGCACCGGCGGCACGGCACGAGCCGAGCACGCGCCACCAAATGCATATATGGTGTGCGCTGCACAGCACTAGGCCGTCGTGTGCCCACATACGGCGCAAATGTCTGCCGAGCGGAGAACACCAAGAGAGACGTAAACATTCCGACAATATTTACGCGGCCGCGCGGCCCGGTCAACTTGGCCGAACTCCCACACTCCCAGTCGTTGTTCAAGCCACACGCGCCACAAGAGACGGACGAGAAAAATGAGGAGACAGCCAACCGCGCCATTTCTCGCGAAGAAAACTGCGTTGCAAACCTGTCAGGGAAGGCCACAGTGGCATTCGGCTTCAATGCGGTGAGGCGTTTTGAAAACCTGGATCCTTTTCCCGCGCTGCGGACAACTGCGTCTGCCACTGCAGACGTCTTAGTGCAGTCCTGATAAACAACTCACTCGCCGGACGGTGGCCGCTTGTCGAGACAACCGAGAAAATAAAATACCCGAGGACGCGCAGAGCGCTGGCGAATTTTATCACCGCTTTGTCCTTTCGGCGCTATGGAGGTCTTCGCCTTTTTCGCACTTCCAGCCCGGCACGCCTTACGATAGCGGCGAGCAACGACGAACAGTTGAGTCAAAGCCAGACATATAAACAAAGAGGGTTGGCAGCGGCGATAAGTCACAGCGGGGAATACGCCCCCTCCACTCGATACCGGCGGATTTGCGGACACACTCGTCTCCGAAGCCAAGCCGCTCGCGCGTAGCGCCGGATGGGTAGGCAACCCAGCCTTCTGCAGTCACGTGTGTCGTGCGGGCTGGCCTACCCTGGCATTCGCAGGCGCTCGGCGAGTCCTCGGATTTTGCCTCGGATCGTCCGACACCGAGTCGACCACCATCATTAACACCATCATCGACGGCTCTACGACGCAAACAACAAAACGGCCACGAGACCGAGACCGAATCCACACAGAGGCAGGCGTTCATGCCCGCCATGGGATGCGACCCAACCACTTGTTGTTGTTGTCGTCGTCGTAGCGAGATACGCCTCTCATCCCACGGCGCGGAACGAAAAGGAATCTTGATCCGTAGACGACATCGTCAAGCAAGGGAATTTGATAAGCGAGACAGTCCGTGTGTTGTGTGTCAAAGGCAAGGCGGTGCACCGCCCACGCCCCCCCCCCCCCTCCCCACATGTCCTTGGCGCCGAGCACAGCCTCCGTGCGCACTGCGCTGGTGTGTTCATCTACGCCACCCCACCCCGGCCGCTAGTAACCACTAGTATACATTTCCACACGAATTTTTCCTTGATGTCCAGTGAAAAATTGAAAAATTTCAATGAAAATTTTTCGATTAAAAAAAATTTTCAATTGAAATTTTTGCATGAATAAAATTTCAATGAAAATTCTTGCATTGAAATCTTATATGCAACTCTTTGCTTAGGCCTAAAAAAAATTTGGTTAAATCCCTTCACAACTCAAATGAATGATTAGTGGCCGCGCCCTCACGACTCGCGTTTTCCTCCTCCGATGATAAACCAGCGCGCTCGTTTCCGGCCGCGAGACAACAGGGGAAATCCTCGACACATCATCACCATCGTCAGTATGTTGTTATCACTGTTATCGAACGCGGCTGTCGTGGTGCGGACACCCATGGAGGTGACACCCCGCGGGACACCGACTAAGTGACTGACCCCCGGAGTGCCCTTAGCGTCTCACAGTTCTCACACACTTGACTTTACTAGCAGAGCAGCGTCAACTACACTAGACGAGGCCGACACGACGCGCTGACGTTGGCTGCCATGATTAGCCTGGCCCGGCCCGGCCCTCGCCACCCGACTTTCCCAGTCCATTCGACCGTTCGCTCGTTCCTCGGACACCGTCCAGCCCACTCACTCTATTTACCCCGCGGCCGGCCTGCAGAGCCTGCAGTTCGCACGTCCTTGGCGAGCAGCGACAGGCCAGGCCCGGCGCAGCAGCAGACTACGCAACGCCACGCTTCCGCCTCCGCGTTCTGAGAGGAGGGACACGGAGGAGAGAAGGGGTGGCAGGGCAGGGGTTCTGGAAGCCTCACTCCGTCCGACGGCCCCCTCCCCCCTGCCTTGTCTATTGCGCCAGCGCTGGCAGAGGAAAGAGGCGACGAAAGGGGGAGAAATAGAACGCGAAGATAAAACTAAACGCGCCGGTAGATGGAGGGGGAGGAGGGGTAGGTTACCGCCGATAAACCGGCCTACCCACACATGTCGCCCCGTCAAGTGACACCCCACCAGGCCGGGGAGGGGGGGGGGGGGAGGAACGGGGGGGGGTAGATATGTGCCGTGCTGTGCCCCGCCGGCAGCATGGCGGAGGCTGTGGCCGGCGGGTCCGAGTGCTGAGGGCAGCTGAGTGCCGCTGGCGCATGCGCTGGCGGATCGCGGCGATGTGCCTTGCGGGAGGTCGGGGACGGTCCGGGCCGGCCATGCACTGCAAGCACTGCACTAACTGCTACCGCGCCGCCTGCTGAGGGGAGGCGCCAGCCCGGTGTATTTCGGTAAACTAGGCCAGGCCGAGGCAACACCCGGGGCCTAAGGTGCCCGGCGAACACTCACCTCTCACCCCCTATCCTGCACTACCCTCACGTCGGATGCATCTAAAAATTTTAGAAACAAACATCACTTCACTCCCAAGTAATCAACACTGAATTTCTCTGTTGCAGTGGCTGAGAAGCACCGTCAAGCAAACAGGCAGAAGAAACTGGAGCAGAAGAAACAAAGCCACCCATGTCCCATCTGTTTGGAGAACAAGAGACGCAAGTTGGGTTCCTACATTCGGCAGAAGTCTCAGGAGAATTCAGATGTTCTCCTCGAGGAGGAGGAAGAGCACGGGGGCCATGACGAGACCAGCCATCAGTCAGGATGCCGAGATGACAAAGTCATCCTGCCTAAACCACAAGTGTCAACATGAAGACTGACAGAACATTTTTGTGGCGGAGAGAGAAAAAACAAGATTTAATGTAGTCTAATTGATAAGGTGCAAATGCAAGAGATGCATTGAAAATGGTTAGATTGGTGGCATTAAAAATATTTATGTTTTATAATTAAGTTGTTAAGAATCAAGAATAGTAAACAATGTTATTGTCTTCACGACACATATTTCTGGCAACTGAAGTTTCTTGTAACTATGTAACACAGAATATTGTAAATTAAAACATTTAATTATCATAGAAGTAAGCAAGGCAGAAGACCAAAACTGCCACCATCTATTCCTAGACTGAGAATATAATGTATTCATTAGTTCAATAAATTGTAAGCACATCTCTCATGTGGAGAGATTGTGTGCAAGTTTGCATAATCAGTAAATTTTGCTTCTGTATTCTTCCACTGGAAGGGGAATGTTTATAACCAGCAGGAAACCAGATTGTATCTGTGGTACTGTACAACAAAAAGTAGAGCTGTAAACTGAAATCACACAGAATGCTGAGTACAAATTAATACTTTGGCTATGCACATGACCAAATGATCATTCAGCTACAGCTGTGCTGACTTTAAATTAAGACTGAAAAGTACATGTGGAAAACCACAAAATAGCATCTGCAAAGAATCAGATGAAAGGGAAGTTATTTAACTGACTGAAATGAAAAAGTGGTTGTAGATTTGTGAACTTTGTTGAGACTATTGTTTTGCCAGCCAAAGCAAGTCGACTGTTGTCTTCCAAAGGTCGTATAGCACTTTTTAGCCCGTCCCGACACGTTTCTTCGGAAACGGCAGGATAACCTCCTTTCTTAACGTAGAATCACGTGCGGTGGCAACAATTTTCGATTTATATCGCATTTTTGATTGATGAAAATGTGTCTGCTTTAGTTTTTTGACGTTAGGGTTGGCCGCCGCGCGCACACCATTACCATCGCGGCGCGCACAGGGACGGGCTCAGGTTAACGATTTTAATCGTAACAAATACATCTGCTATCGGGCACTTTTAGGGAGGCTTGAGGCAAACGCCGCCGGCAGGCCAAGCTGGCCAAGTCCCCCTGACGGAAGGGACGGGCCAGCTTGTTGATGAATGGCCGACCTGACATCAATATAACAGTATTTTAGCAGTCTTCATCTTTTAATCAAATTTCATAAACCAGGTATATTATATTACCTGGATCTCTCAGTGGTTTTCTATTATTTTCCTGAAGATATATCTTCCCAGCTTCAGATGCATAAGAAAATCTAGTCAATGTTGCAAACAATTTAAGGCAACATTAAAAATTTCAAATTGTGTCAGCACACCTATAGTTTACCAAGGTAATAATTAATACATTAATGTCCTCATTTTAAGAATATATTCTATGAAAACGCTGAATATACAAGGAGAAATCTTGCAAATAAAATGTGTAACCTGCTGAAAGTACTCGTATAGGTGTGATTTATTCTTTGCAAGGAAATGTTCCATGGGAAATTAATATGCATGTATCTCTGCTTTTTCCTATCTTTCAACTCTGTATTTATGAGGGCTTGCTCAACAGCATTTCTTAGAATGTAATGAAGGAAAAATAAATGTCAAACCAACTCTTTCACAGTTGACAATTCCCCACAATTAAGTGATAGCACTCACCCTTAGCAGCCAAGTGAGAACAGAATCACGATACGGCACAAAGCCACGGCGGCGGCCAGCAGCATTTTCAGCAAGAGCAGCTATCACCTTTCCAAGGGTTAAAAGTGATCGATTGATGCTGACTCCTTCCTGAAAATATTTTATACTCAATTAGTTTAAGAGAATACTAAAAACCCAAAAAGATTTTTTTACGGTGTCAGCAGTACACTTACTCTCAGTCTGTCACCACTAGCACATGTTTGAGAGCATCTCTCACTGCCAGCCAAGTCTACAAGGTTTATTTTGCTCCTCCGGCTCAGCTCAACATCACCCTATAAAGGACATTGCAATTCAAGCATTAAAGAACTGCAAGAGCTTTAAACATAACAAAACACAACTGAAATGTAAATTTACATGAGGGTGGGTCTGTGTAAGAATAACACTGAAGATGGAGTGTGATCGGGAACTCTTCTCATTCATACCAGTTGCAGCCGTAGCCCTCTGGCTGTTGCCAACTGTCAGCCAGCCCTGCAATGATGAGTTCAATTTAGTGTGCACAGCAACATCAACAGAGAAAGGCCTACTTAAGAAAATCAATCATTGTTTTATTATTTTATTTGTTTAAGTCACCTGAATGTCACTGTAAGACTCCACACCATGGACAGACAAGTCCACAACATATGGCCCATCCTGAGGATGTTCTCGTACTTTCAGAGGTGGTCTCCTGCCACTTGGGTCAGAGTTGGATACTCCACCAGCTGACCCCACAGTTGCTACTCCCAATAAGTCATGAATTTTTTCATTGTAAATTTCAAAGTAACTAATTTCTGCCGTAGTTGTCACCCGTGCATCATCATTTGATGATGTGATGCGCTCAAACACTTCATGACAAAACCTAGGAATTATACCAGCATTGGTGCTCATAACTCCATTTTTGCAATCAGTATCAAGCCCCATCATGCTGAAAGGAATATTTTAGTACGAATTAAAAATAAATTATTCTAGTAGTTAATTTAAAATAACACAATTTGTTTGCCCATAAAAAGAACAGAAATTTTTCTGAAACTATAACATATATCGTAGCACAAACTTCTAATACCTGTAGCTTTTTCCAGAACCTGTTTGGCCATATGCAAAAAGACACGCATTATATCCCTGGAATGCTTTGTCTATAAGAGGTAGGACCATAGATGAAAATATAGTTTCTTGGGACGCATAGTTTGCCAGCTCTGGGTCACCCGATGCAAAGCAGTGATCATATGAGAACCTGTGTGTGGTTCCAGCTCCTGTGTCACAGGTCACTTGAATCTCATTTGCCGCCACAGAGACCACATTGGTAACAGCTGTGTCACCCTTCTCCCTGCAATGAGACACCAACCATCAAATGAGCTACAGATAAGGAGAGGTAACACATCATGGAAAGAGTAGAGTACAACATACCTGACGCTGAGAGGTCTAACTCTTACACCAACTGTGAGATTACTTGACTCTTCACCAAAACCAGAAACATCATGCGCACGTCTACGTGGGGTCTGAGAGTCAATGTTAACTCTATTAAAACAGTCCGGTGTCGCTAACATGGCTGGTGTTGGTACACCCCGACTTGGTGTAGAAGGTGGGGGTAGAAGGCTAGCTTCACTACGATGCCTCTGAAGTGGCATGGCAAGGGGTGTGGAGGCCCTTGAGTTGAGCTGGGAGGAATCTAGCACACGTCGAACTGTGCCAGTACTGCTGCGGCTCACCATGGTTTGAGAGCTACTTCTTCGCTTTGGGGTGCAAAAGTGAGTGACAGGGGTCCTGTCAGAGGACAATTTCCGACCACTGTAAAGCAAGTGCAGATATTAACATCCAAAAACTTGATTAAGCAGACACAGGAAAAAAGCAACATTTAAGTTTTACACCGAAACATGCATTTGCTAAGGAGAAACACACTGCATGCACACACACACTAGTCTAATCACTGACAAGCTACTCAAAGTTTCAAAACTACAAAGGGCTGATTGTTGAGATATTTGTAAAAGAAAAGGGATGGCAGCACTTATCATTTTTAAAAACATAAAAAAAACCTGTAAAATGCATTGGCTTCATAATAAGGTCCCCAAAAGACAAATTTCTTGATCAAATAGTGAGGTAATCCATTTAACATATAATAAGACATTGAGTAGCCCATTGCAAACTTAATGCACAAAATATACCAGAACCCACATTAGAAATGGCATTCTAGAAAATTTGCAAACCTTGCCAGCTTTGAGTTGTTTCGTCTTGACTCTTCCGCTTCAGATGGAGGCAAAGAGTGTATTGACTGTGACCGAAACAGGGAGCTAATATTAGGCGCCCTTCGTTGCTGTCGAGATGGACTTTCACCTGGCATGGCTATTCCGCTATTGTAAGCGGCTACTCGCTCAGGCATGTTGGTAGAAAAGTATCTGCAGTGGGAAGTATAAATTGAAAGAAAATTAAGAGAGTGAAGAAGAGCAATGCATCAATCTACAAAGTGAATAACAAACCGAATTCCCCTGAACAAAGAACAATGTGGAATTTCCAGGGAAAATAGCGAAACATCACACTTTAATAGAGACCAAATTGAGAAAACACATTATCAACACAGCAAGAAACATGGCACCAATCTCACTAATCATGTGGGAAGAGACCTTCCATACACAATAAAGCTTACTGTGCACAAGCACGGCCTACAAAGGCAAGTGTCTAATAACTAGAAACTAGGAAAAAAATAGAGTCGAGGTCTAAATACACTATGGCAAGAAAGGTATAAATACATCTATTAAGTGACTTTGAACGAAGTACACACAGTTTCTGAAAGCATGAATGCATAACCCTCACTACACTATGAAGTACTCCACACGGTAAAAATACTGACATAAGAACACAAGCGGATGACACCCAATTGGGTAAAATCAACTAAAAGTAGTGACAAGGCGGACTGTGCTTTATGCGGAAAAACAGGTTAAAACCGTGCCGCAGACCGCAAACACGTTTTCCACTTCCAGATGTATGAAAGTGTAACTATGAGTTGAGATACATGCAAGGATAATTTCTTACCACAGAGCTAATTATAGAAGCCCAAAGCTCTTATGGGAAACAAAAGATCTGGAAGTAGAACTCTCTCCGTCCCTAAGAATTCGGTAGAAACTGCATTTCAAACGCTTGCCATGTCAATTTTCAAATTTGTTTGAGAGAAGGCGAGCGTCTTTTGTTTTTTAGCTGTCAAATTTGTTTGATACCCAACAATATTTAAAGCATCAATAAAACATGGTGGTGTGCTCAATCGACTGGGAAGAAGAAAAACATCGATGATATTGTAAAACTTAATCAACAATTAAGGCCGGTGTTTCAATGTGGGTAACTGGCGCGATAGGTAATTTTCTCTTATTTTACCTCTGCAGGCTGGCGAACGTGCTTCACCAATCACAGCCTTCCTCGGCGCTGCGAACACTCCCGCCCCCCGCCCACCTTCGCCCCCTCTACGTTGTGAGGGATTCCCAGATTCCCGTCCCGCAGTTCGTCGTAGTTTGTCAGTTGGCCGATCAGTGCGCAAAACCTTTCGTTTCCTATTGAAGAGATTCAAGGTTTGACATCGTTCCCAGCTGACATTAAGCAAGTGAATGTTACGGTGGAACCGTTGGTTTAGGGACAAACTCGAGAGTTAAAGTTTCACTAATTGGAATTGTTCATCACTTTAGGCCACAACCCAAAGGTTAGGTGTGTTGTCATTTTGAGAAGTTTCAATGAGATCGCCCTTCTTTGCCTGGATTCTGAGTGCGGTAGTGAAGTGACGCAGTCTAAAGTGGTCTGGGAAAAACTATTCATCGGTTTTCTACATTCAACACACATTTTGCTTGCTGATGCAATCACATTGTAATTGTGGGAATAGCCTCAGTGTGTGTGTGTGTGTGTGTTTTTTTTGTGTGTTAGGCTACCGCAACCTTGAAGAGAGTTCTTGTCCAGGTTTTAATCTTTTATTGATTAGAGCTGTGATATTGCAGACCATTACTAAACAGACTAAAATTGCATACTAAAACATCTGTTCACGGTGTGCTCGAAATAAATTTATCTTCAGCATATGCACTTTGGGTCATCTGACTAGGTGGGATATTCCCTTTCCATTTTGCTATCTGGATCAACTCAGACTTTCCTTCATATAATATTGTCATCCTTGGCTGTAAATGTTATCATTTGACTGTCCAAGTTTACAAACTAATTGTTGATTTTTTTTTCAGGCAGTATGGGCAAAAAAAAAGGTAAGTATTTGGGGCCAGTCTATTTGTTAATTGAAATCTCAGTTATCACTCCTTGTGCATTATATTTCCATGCTTTGTTCTTGGCGCCAGTGCTATAACAACTGATGTGTTCGCAGGTAAAGGAGGAGGTGGAGGAGGAGGAGGAAGTGCTGGAGGAAGTGGAGCAGCATCAGGAGGAGGAGGTGGTCCAGGAGGAAGTGGAGCAGCATCAGGAGGAGGAGGAGGTGGTCCTGGAGGAAGTGGAGGAGCATCAGGAGGAGGTGATGGTAATCAACAGCACCCACCTCAATCTCAACCACACACCGATGATGGTGCCTGGGAAACTCAGCCAACTCGAGGTCGTGGACAAGGAGGTCAGCCTCAGAGGGGCCGAGGTGGTCAACCTCAGGGAGGCCAGGGTCGAGGCCAAGGTGGTCAACAACAGCAAGGCCAGGGTCGAGGCCAAGGTGGTCAACAACAGCAAGGCCAGGGTCGAGGCCAAGGTGGTCAACCTCAGCAGGGCCGAGGTGGTCAACAGCAAGGACAGCCTCAGCCAGGCCAAGGCCGTGGCGGTCAGCATCAAGGACAGCCTCAGCAAGGCCAGGCTTGGGGTCAGGGCGGACAGCCTCAGCAAGGCCAGGGCCAGGGTAGAGGAGGCCCAGCAGGCCGCGGCCGCGGCCGTGGAGGCCCTCAACAGGGACCACAGGCACAGGCTCAACCGCAGGCTCCAGGACAACAACGGCCCCCTCCAGGAGGCCCCCAGGGAGCAGCATGGGGACAGCGGAGCCCTGGAGGAGCACAGCAACCTGCTTGGGCAACTCAACAGCCAGCAGCACCCAGCACCCCCCATGCACCAACCCCTACACCTACCCCAACCCCTACCCCTACCCCAACCCCTTCGTCTCACAGTCCTAGTCCATCACCTGTTCCTCCTAAAGCTGCCCAACCTCAACAAGCTCGCCAGGCCTCTTCAGTTCAACAATCACCTTCGAGAGGTAGACATTTGCATGTGAATCAGCTCAAGCTGTTCTACACCTCTCAAAGAAAAATACTCTAGTTTGTTCATGTCTTTGTCATATTCAAGGTCCTGCAGCAAAGCAAATACCCCTTCCTCTCCGGGCAAGCTGCCCTCTCGAGAAGAAAGTTGGTAAACCTATACCTTTAGAAGTAAACCATTTGCTTGTTCAATTTGATCAGAGGCGTACAGATCCTATTTGTCATTATGATGTGACCATTGACCCTGATAAACCCAAGCGTTTTATGAGGTATTGTGGTTTACTATTTTCTTTTATTTCTTTATTTCATTTGTTTTAACAAAGTATACAAAATTTTCTTCTCTCCTATTCATAGACCAGTGATGGAAGAAATGCAACGCTTGTATTATCCCAAAAATCACCCTGGCTTTGATGGTCGGAAAAATTTGTACAGCAGAGGGCCTTTGCCTATTGATGAGGTAAATTTCTGTGAGAAGCACATTCACTGCACTCACTTTGTGGTCTAGCGTCACCAACTCAAAATTCTGTTACAGAAAACAAAAAGTGTAAATGTTGTTGATGAAGAAAGACAGGATAAGCAACCAAAAACTTTCAAAGTGACTATAAAGAAAGTCAGAAATAATATATCTCTTAAAGATCTTTTTGCATATCAAATGGGCTCATCCTCCAACACCCCTCAGGATGTCATCCAGGCAATTGACGTTGTCCTGCGTTCTGCGGCTGCACGGAGGTATTTTGGTGTTTAAGTTGAAGTTGAGGATTGTTTCTTACTGATCTGCAGGAGGACGTGTATCCCAGAGTTTTATTTTTAAAAAAAAATTTCCAACAACGCCTTATGCAAACCCTGTGTGAATGTAATGCGATTGATTTGCTTTTGTTCTAGATTTGTTCAGGTGGGCCGATCATTCTTTTGGCAATCACCTGCAGGTCAAGAATTCAATCTGGGATCTGGTATGGAGTGTTACCTTGGATACTTCCAGTCTTTCATCATGGGGAGACAACCTTACCTAAATTTGGATGGTGTGTCACATGCAGCAGAATCTTATTTTATTCATATTTATTTTGTAATATTTATCTATTTTCCTAACCTGGCTCTGAATTTACAGTTGCTCACAAGGCCTTTCCAAAAGCTCAAAATCTAGTTGATATGCTGTGTGAATTTGATTCCCGCGCTCGAAGTCCTGAAGAAGTCATGCAAAGATATCAACGAGACGTTGAGAAGCATTTGAAAACTTTGAAGGTTGAGTATGAAATACCTGGAATCGAAAGCAGTAAGAGAACCTACAGAGTTAATGGTTTCCGTAGAGATGCTCTCAAGGAACGGTAAGTCATGAGCAAAAGAAAAAGTTCTGTTCATCCAAGAGTTATTTTTCCCCTCCAATTGTTTTACATATTGATATGTATTTTAGGTTCCAAACAAACGATGGAAAAACTTTCAGCATTGGAGAGTATTTTGCCACGGAGAAACGTTATAATTTGAAACATCCTTATTTGCCTGTTCTTCATGTTGGTGCAAGAGAAAAGGAGATAATGGTTCCAATGGAAGTAAGTTGATGCATGTTTTAAATGATACACATGGTGAACTTTTCAGAATTTTTTATCTTATCCGTGGTGTCTTCTAGCTTTGCAAGCTGGCTAAGTCCCAGGTTGTTCAAAGGAAATTGGATGAAAATCAGACTGCTGCTATGATTAAACTGGCTGCCACACCAGTCGATAGACGTAAAGATAAAATTAAGATGGCGGTGAGTACATTTTGAATCAAAATTTAATGTGTGCAGTGTAAAAAGGGACTGTTTCCAAAGACCACTGTTTGTTTGTTCCCATTTTCTTAAGATGGCACAAGCAAAATTGAATTCAAGCCCAGAAGTACAGGAGTTTGGCTTGTCAGTGGCTAATGAATTTGCTAAAGTAGAAGGCCGGATATTGCAACCACCAAAACTTGACTACAAGCAGGTAAGAAACATTTCCAACACCTTCTCCTACTAATACCATGCATAAATTTTGATTTCAAAATAAAAAACAATAACACTACCGGTTTTTAACTTGTAGGGCCAAGTTCAGCCATTCAAAGGTGTATGGCGAGGTGGCCAATTTTTGCAGTCACGCCA
Source organism: Odontothrips loti (assembly GCA_038380765.1). NCBI lineage: Eukaryota > Metazoa > Arthropoda > Insecta > Thysanoptera > Thripidae > Odontothrips > Odontothrips loti. The sequence continues at coordinate 7,923,708 of CM076253.1, forward strand.
TCTGAAGAAATGGATTTGTGTCAGTTTTAGTGGTTTGGTTAGGAAAGATGAACTGAGGTAAATTACTAAATTATTGCTGGTATGATTATCTTGTTAAATTGTACTAAAACTCATTGTTCTGTGTAGTGGATTCATGAATGGTCTGGTGAAAGAAGCAAACAATTTGCAAATGATGATGGAGAGTCCAGCCCCACCTATTATCTATGAAAGAAGAGGAAACCCCAAAGGGGACCTTGCCAAAATTCTGCCCGATCTGAAGAAGGAAGGCTTTGAGTTGGTACTGATTGTGCTTGATGGGCGTAACAAGCAGCTCTATGGTAAGTTATGCTTTTGTTTCAAAGAACATACACAAGGAGCATTATTATGTTAAAGATTTGTTTTATTTTTAATTCTGTTTTCTCTTTCTTTCTAGGTCAAGTGAAACAATCTGCTGAAATAAATGTGGGAATATTGACACAGTGTGTCAAGGACGTTACTGTTCAAAGACGCAACAATCCAGCAACGCTTCACAACATTATGTTGAAAATCAATGCAAAGTACAATGGGACAAATCAGAAGATTTCTAATGCCTCTCAGTATGTACATCCTTTTGGATGAGGTGGCTCTTCCTTATTCATGATTTCTTTGAAATGTGCATCCAATTGTTCTTATTATTACTTTTTATCTTCAGGGTGAAATGTATGAGTAACAATGGCAAGGTCCTAATTTTCGGTGCTGATGTCACTCACCCATCGCCAGATTCTAAGGATGTTCCATCTGTAGCAGCTGTAAGTCTCTACCGGCTGAAATTATGATACATTTAATTTGGAGACCAATTTTGTTTGTGAACTTGTAAGTTTGGGTTGATTTTGATTTTCAGGTCACTGCATCACATGATGTATTTGCATTTAAATACAATGTGAAGATTCGTCTTCAACCACCACGACAAGAAATGATTGAAGATCTTGAAAATATTGTGTTTGACCAATTGAACTTCTACAAAAAAGAAACGGGCATACTGCCCCTGCATATCATATTTTACAGAGATGGTGTCAGTGAAGGACAGTTTCAACAGGTGTTTATTAATCCAACAACACAGTTTCTAAGTTAACTGGATTTCTGAATAATCTCAATTTTTCATTGATTTACATATGTGGTATCTTCTAAGAGAAAATTCCTTTCAACATTTTAGGTTTTAGAAATTGAGCTGAGTGCTTTACGCAAAGCATGCGCTCGAGTGGGGTGCAAACCAAAAGTGACTTTCCTGGTTGTTCAAAAGCGACATCATACACGCTTTTTCCCTACCAATCCCAGATCTTCTGAGGACAGGAATGGAAATGTGCCTGCAGGCACCATAGTGGATACCGAGATATGTCATCCTACAGAGGTTGACTTTTATCTTGTAAGCCATGCTAGCATCCAGGTAATTGCATTTCATTGAATTGTCTTATATTGGTTGCTAATTGAGAAACAAAATACTAAAACGTTGCCTTTGTGATTGTAGGGAGTAGCAAGGCCCACTAAGTACCATGTTTTGTGTGATGAAGCAAATATGTCTGAAAATGAAATCCATTACTTGACCTACAATCTCTGTCACCTGTTCACTCGTTGTGATAGAGCAGTTTCATACCCAGCACCTACATATTATGCTCACCTTGCTGCATCACGTGGCCGTGTCTATTTAGAAGGGTAAGGCACAATGTGTTTCTAACTCCTCCTTTCTTTTCCCTATGCCCCTCACTCTCACAATTTTTAATTTATTTACAGTCATGATATAAAGCTGGAAGATCTGCAAAGGGAAAGTAGGAAAATTGAGACAGCAATTAACTTTACTAATGTGTCACCTATGTATTATGTTTGAAGTTCTATCTTACCCATAGGAGGTTGAAGCTGAAGAGATACATGCACCTCTGCCCTATTTATATTCACAAAAGCTGTAGTAGTGTTTAGATTCTTTTTTTGTTTGTTTGTTTTTTTTAATATTTTATTTCTGCAGCATTTGATATGTCATTTCTTTCTTTACAACAAAGAAATGAAGAATAGCAAGAAAGAGAAGGTGTTGGTTTTATCTAGTAGTTCTCATTAAATATCTATTCCTTGTAAGCTATTTACTGCTAGTTTTTATTAGTGGTTGCAAAGTTTATTTTGTCTGAAACTAGGACTTAGCATCTATGCTTTCTGTTCTACTCAGGGTGGGTTTAGACTGAAGCCGTGAAGGTCAACGCTTCCTAGATTCTTTTGAGTTTGTCAACAAAATCGAATTGGAAATGTAAAAATCTAGGAAGCGTTTGCCTTCACGGCTTCACAGTCTAAATCCACCCGTAGTCTATTTTGTATGTAAAGATGGAATTGTGTCTTACTTGTATGTTAATAATAATAATATTGTATATATCTATGATGTGTTTATTTGCCCTACTCATCACCCCACCCAAGCAGACACATTCCATACAACAGAATGAAAACAAAAATATGGCCTTTAAAAAATTGTAATGAATACTCGAATACATTTCTCAAATTTACACACAGCAGCATTGCGCCCAAATTTTTCAAGTGCTAGGGCTTTCAATTACTGAAGAGCGTAGCATAGCTCTTGAGGGGAGTTCCGCCACGCTTATCGACTACATTGGTGTGTTGTTTTGAGTCGGGTAAAGTTCTATTGCACATTGCCATTGTAGCATTGCCATCTTTATTTTGCCGACATCTTTTTGTGTGTGTGGGGAGGGGGAAGGACCCTTTCTTGTCATGTGGTACCGTAGGCCCCTCGGACCTTAGGCAACGGCTGTCCCCCTCCCGCTAGGAATTCCCCTCGCTTCTAAGTTACTAAGAGCAAGGTAATCCACCTTGACTAAGAGCCTCCGTTTGTGGCAACGAACGACCTCACCAGTTTGTATGGAAGGGTTGTTTGGGTTTGAAGTGACCTTGGTAATCGCCCTCGATCAGATAAAACAGTAAACGCTCCCGGCTCCACCACCCCCACGCACTACTCACTCACCATATCCATCTCCTCGTCCTCTAGGCCCCCTCCAGTCTTCCCTCTCCCTGCCTCTCCACGCCCTGTGTGCCCTTGCCCCTCGCCTCGCCTCTCTCCCGCTCCCTGACACATCGGCCGCTCGCGAGCGGAGCGCAGCAGAGCAGCAAGCGTCGTAGACAGATCAGAGACATTATCAACCATGGCCGCAGTGATGATGATGTTTCGCTCTTCCGAAGCACTGAAATCGTCATGTCTCAAACATGTCACGTCAAGGTAAGAAAACTGAGAGATAGTCGGGCAAATCACCGATTTTCCCGTTTGGTTTTCCCTCCCGTCGAGGTCTAGCACGCGTGTAAAGGAGCTGCTTGAAACTTGTCACTAGGCTGCTATTATTTTTGTTGGAGTACCGGCTGGCTGTTGTGACTTGTGTTGATGACGATGCAGTGTCACGAACGCTCAATATGAGCGTTGTGCCAGTATGACGGTCGTCTTTTATGCGTAGCAAACCAATGAGATTTCTTCAGTTCATTATATGTTCATAGTTTGCATGAAACATTTGTTTGTTCCGGAGGTTATTTAGGTTAAATTCGTGTTACTTGCTGTTGGCGGGATTGGTGACCTTTGCCACTGTTAGGCGAGGCAGCTGATAATACATTTGTTTGGCAGCAATCGATATGACGGAGACCCTGTGCTTGTTATCTGGATAAATGTTATCCATCTATTTTTGATCTTCAAGAAATGTTAGATACTCATCCGAATTATCAAAGCAATATTGGTCTGACTGGCTTTCCTGTATCTGTCGCCTGTTTTGCAGTTCTTTTGTCTCAATTCATTTTCAAATTCCTGTTTCAGATCAATTTTTACTACAGGCAGTAACCATGATAGTAATGAAGGGTGGTTTTCAAAACTACTTGTTCGTCGTATTGAACCCACCAAGGAACCACATTCAAGAATGCTAGCTGATAAAGAAGAAATTTATGAACTGCAGACACACAACATCAGACCTGACTCCATTGACAAATATTTGAAAAATTGGTATGGGTTTTATTGTGTCACTTTAGTGGTGTCACCTAGTACTTGCAGTCAAAAGTTTGAGAGAGCAAATGATATGTTACAGTAAAGAGAATGCAGCATTGATAGCATCACGCCGCTCTGAATTAAACTGTGAACTTGTTGCATCCTGGACTGTCACCGTTGGCGACTTGGACCAAGCTCTACATTTGTGGCGTTACACAGGTGGCTTTAGCTCTGTGGACAAGACAAATCTTATCCTTGGTAGAGATGAGGTATGTGCTCACATTTATCATTCATGGACAGTTTTGCCCTTTGAATTCAGTTGAAAATAAAATCTTTTGGCATTCCTTTATTTTCCAGAGCTTCTCAAAGCTGCAGAAAGAACGAGGAAACTATTTGCGTTCAAGGCACCTACAGTTTTTACTTGCTTTTAATTTCTGGCCCACCATTGAGTCGCGAAAAGGAAGCAATATTTATGAGATACGCAGCTACAGCCTGAAACCAGGCACAATGATTGAATGGGGAAACAACTGGGCTCGAGGTTTGAAATTCCGTAGAAATAATAATGAAGCCTACGCTGGGTTCATGTCACAAGTTGGAAGGCTGAATAATGTTCATCACATTTGGTGTAAGTTCTTTTATCATTTTTCCACATCCATCTGATATATTTGCAGTACATCTTAGTATAACATTCAAATGTTTTAATTCCCTTCTATTTTTCAGGCTATGAGAGTCTGTATCAGAGGAAGGAAACCAGGGAGTCTGCATGGCGCAATCCTGGTTGGGATGAATGTGTTGCGTACACTGTTCCCCTAATCCGAGAAATGCATTCACGTATTCTAGTCCCTACAGAATTTAGTCCAACACAGTGATTGTGCTCAATACCTTTTTACAGTGAACTTTTGAAATTCTATCCTCTCCTGGTTAACGGTATCATTAAAGAGTAACTGAACATTGGAAACAATATGGGATGTTCATTTCTATCTAATGTGAGGTCTCACTCTTTTGTGTGATGGTCCTTATCTCTGTTTCCGATCTTTTGTTGTTACCTCGTACACTTTTTTGTATTTTTTTTTCTTCGTAATTGTAAGCCTTTAATTATGATATATAGAAGTATTTTTTCCATTCCATTCTTTTTTGTTATTTTATTTTTGGATTTTTATTACAATATATTGTATTGGATACGGTTTGTAATAAATTGAAACCTGTGGAATATCTGTGTGACACCTGACAATTGTTGAAAATCCTGTTAGTTACACTTCCTAATACTTCCGAATATCACTATGCTTTGGATTCTTCCCTTTTGAAGTCCACCTTGTTTTATTGCAGCTTGGTTGTGTAGTCCTAGTTTTAAATTTCAGCATCATTTTTATGAATTTTCAGCTGTTTTATTTGTTTGTTTAATTGCTATCCTGTAACTGACAGTTGTTAGTTATCCTTACCATCTGAACTATGGGAATTGCTCCACAATTATTCTTTTTAAATAGAACATCAATTGAAGGAATAAATTGTGAAAATTTCTTGTAATCCATTTTGGATTGTATTGCTCTTTACTTTCACTGATCATGAACCACTACCACATAAGATGCTCTTCCTGGCTATAGATAGCGTAAGGCACTTAATAAGCTGAGAAAATATGAGATGCATGGCACTGTAATCAGGGTGGTGAAGTAATACATTTGATATCTCTTTAAATAAGCAATTTATTTGATTGATTAAACCTGAGGAAGGTTTATAGAATGCTAAAAAGTAACTGGACAAATTCATGAATTTTATAACATGCTTGGGAGAAAAGTGCACTCAAACGCCTCTTTTTCTGAAATCAATTCACGAGCTATCACATCGGGTAAACACAAAAATAACAAAATAATAACTTTTCATACTTAATTAAGTTAAACTAGCATTAACAGGAGTTTTAAAATAACTTACTCTACATATGGCTCTGATTCATTCAGGTGAACCATAGAGTCCCATTTTTCTTCTTTTTTTTTTGCAAGGCACAAGCCCAAGAGGTCATTCCTATGACTAGGTGAAGTCAAAGACAAATGACTACATACAATACATAAATATTTACATCTAGAAGCAAATGCTCGGTAGCTATCTATCAGAAGGCACGAAACTGAGCTGGGAGTTTAAAAGACGTTGTACACTTAAAGCACTAAAAGAACTTAATCTTTGTGTACCGAGAACTGTTCTATACGAATAAATAACGATGGCATAGGTCTAACACCTATCCATATCTCTGTGTGAGCACACTCTGAGACATGGCTGTGATTTGAACATTGCTGGACGTCGCTAGAACTCCGAGTTCGACGGGCGCAGGCGCAGACTAGCACCCGCCAACTCCGCAGCGTTTGGCTGGTTTTGAACGGCGCGGTATGGCCGTACCGTGGGGCGCCTGGTGGGTAGGCAACCACGACTTCTGCATGCACGCGTGTCGAGCGGGCTGGCCTACCCTGGCGTCATCGTATGCGGACGTACTTAAAGAACGACGCCGCAGTTTTCTTATTTCCCTTTCCAAAGGGCTGGGCAAACACACGGCAAGCAGCACGAGCAAAGCGCGTGGGGGCATCGTGCCCCGCAACGCTTTAGCTTCGACCGAGACTAGCCACACTAGAGCAGAAGCAGAGTTTGTACTTCCCTTGTCTCTGCTACTCCTCGTCACACATCGCATGCCGCTTGTGGGAAGTGAAATTCACCACCGGCACGAAGAAAACAGTCTCTAGATGCGCGCCGCTCGGCCGCAGAGGTGCAGGCTGGGCAGGGCACCTGCAGGGGAGGGCACGCATCTGCAGATGGGCATGGATCCTCGCCGCACCGCCTCCGCCTCTGCGCTCACGCGGCGACGAGGCGGGTGGCCGCCGTCCGCAGGGCCTCCGAGTGCAGCACCAGGTCGGAGCCCTGCAGACGCCGGACCACGCTGGCCATAGCGGCGTCCAAGGACCTCCGTGAGCTGGGCAGCGTGGCGTACCTCCTCACCTGCGCAGCACCAGACGAGAACGGTTCAAGCAGTTCAACATTTTCAACATTTCTCAAGTTGTTCGGACACCGCGGATCCACTAAGTGGCGGGTCTGTGTCTGTCCTGTGGCTTTCTCATACCCACCTTGTTGCTCTCCGGGGCGATGGCGTCCATGATCTCGGGCGCGAGGACCAAGGGCTGGGACGGCGCCGACGACTGCGCCGATGGACTCTGCAAAGAGAGAGACAGAGAGTCGGGCGTGGGCGGTGCGGGGCTGCGCAGGGTTCGTCTATATGAGGGCACGTCCGCGCGTCCGCGAAAATGTCGTGAACGCGTGAACCTAGTTTGGCCACGGCACGGCCTCTGCACGCACACCAGTGTGCACTCACCTCGGCGGCGAAGAGGGCTATGCTTTCGGAGGCGGCCCCCGATGGCCCTGAGGCTTCCGAGGCGGGTGCCGGGGCCGGGACGACCGCCGTGTGCTGGAAGGAGGCCTGGGCCCTCTGGCCGTACGCCGCGGAGGACGGCGCTGACGGGGCGGGCTGCAGCACCAGCAGGCCGGCCTGAAGGTTCCCTGGCACTGGGGCACAAGCAGGGTCAGGTCACGATACTTGTCGCCAATTGAAACCCTCGCGGTTGTTCCCAATCTAGAACAGGATCCGGTTAAGACGGGCGAACACTGGTGACATAGAAAAGGCTGTGTGGTTCAAATCCCGGATGCAAATGACCTGCTGGAAACGAGAGGAGAGTGGCCGACTCGAGGAGGCCGTTAACCCTCTGTTTTGGATTCACGGGCATGAGCAGGAGAGAGGGTGTGGCTGTGGAGGTGACAGCAGCGGCTTCCGCCGGCACGACCCATTACTCACGTGTTCCGGCCGGGCCGGTGGCGGATGGGCCCGTGGGCGCCAGCCCCGCGCGGTGCGTGTGCGCGTGCGCGTGTGCGTGCGCGTGGCCGGCGGCGTGCGCGGCCGGGGCGGGGTGCGGGGCCACGCCGAAGCCCGCGCGGCTGTACTCGTCCAGGAGCGACACGGCTGCGTTGTAGCCTGGAACAGCGTGCAGCAAGCCATTGGCGGCATGGTGTCATGGTCCAGCGCCAGTCAAGCAGAAGCCGGGCAGAGGCCGAGGTGCTGCCGTCCCCCTTACCGTTACCGTGTCCAGTGGCGGGCTGCGCTGGCAGGTACTGCGGCGCGGCGGCGGGCCCCGGCCCGTAGTGATAGCCGCCGTACGCGGGCACGCCGTAGGAGGCCGCGGGCGGCCCGTATGCGGCCGGGGGCCCGTAGGCAGCGGCGTAGGGGGCGGCGGGGGCGGACGGCGCGGACGGCGCCGTGTGCACCTCCTCGTGGCCGCCGCCGTAGCCGAGCGCCTTGGCCAGGACGCCCTTGCCGAACTCGGTCAGCTCCTCGCCCTTGGTGGCCAGCTTGCGGCCCTTCGCGGCCACCAGGTTGCCCTTGACCGTCAGCAGCTTGCCCTTGAGCGCCAGCACGCCGCCTCCGACGGCCTTGGCGGCCTCGAGCAGCTTGTGCAGGAGGGCCTTCTTGAACTCCCAGAGGCTGAAGTGGGGCTTCTCGCACTGCAACAGTCGGACAGAGGTGCTGTTAAGGAACAGTTGACGTCGGTTATTCATCGGGGAGCTTTCTCTGCCGGTCTCCAGGTGTACAGGTGTGGTATGTGCGCCGCCGTGCCGGAGGCCGGAGCCAGATACTTCCTGACTCGGTCGACGCGTCATGGTCGGCACCGGCACCGGCCCGCCGTGCAGAGCGCCTGCCAAGTCCAGGATAGGCAGACCCGCAGCGCTCGCCGCCTGTGCGGGCGGCCTACCCTGCCGGGGGCCTCCCGCCGGCCGCCGCAGACCGCAGGGGTCCGCCTTCTCCCGTGCCCATGCCGTGCCGCCGTGCCACAGACCCAGCCCAGCTCAGCCCCGTGTCGTGGCCACATGGATCGCTCTGATTCCCTGTCGACTTCCTGGTGGTGCCGGACGGTGCCGGACGGTGTCGGACGGTGCCGGGGAGAAAGGCAGCAGATGGAGGAGTCGCCGCCGTGCTGCCGCCGCTCGGCCGAGAGACGCTCCATTGGAGATGCATGGCGGAAGCGGGGCGCTTGCTGCTGGAGACTTGTGTGTGTGTGTGTGTGTGTGTGTGTGTGTGTGTGTGTTTGTGTGTTCCTTTTTTATATTTTACTCCACGGTATTCTGAGAGTTTACAGGTGGTCGGAGCGGTACGAGTTGGCTCTATTCACTAACGTCAGCATCCACACACCCACACGCACGCACGCACGTCGGGTGACGCGAACGGTCGGCCTAGGACTTTTCCCTTTTTGCAGAGACGTTTTACACACATGTATGCATGTATTCATGCATACGCACATGCGGGGCAGACTATGAGAAATGCGGGCGGACAGCGGAATCTCGATGCGCGGAAAACCCTCCGCCCCCTCCCAAGCGCCTCGCGTCCGTGCAGTACTGGGTCCGCTCCCCCCCCCCCCTCTCCCCTCCCCCCCGCACCGCGCCTTGTCTGGTCTTTCTGGTCTCCGCGTCCACTCGCCGACATACGGTCCGAGACGCGGCAGATAGCAGCCCCCCCCCCCCCCCCCGGCCCCCGGCCCCCGGCGCTCACGTAAGCCTCCGAACTGCCCGATGCGGGCAGCGGATCATTATTACATTATTCCGAGAGAAAACTGTGAGTGCGGTGACGTCACCGGCCCAAACATGAACAACAAGACTCAGTGTGGGGGGACGTGGCACCGCCAATCACCCGAGCCGCTGCCGTCACTTCAAAAACACGACTTCTGTAGAAGAGTACTCCGGAGCAGCCCAAAACGGGAGAAAGAAGTCGTAACGGGGAAGAAGAACGCTGCTGAGAGTAATGTGAGAGATCGCGCGGTTGTCACCGAAAAGCGAATGATATTTGTCGTTCTTCGTCTTCGTCACCACTCCTTACTTCCGCTTTGGGCTTCTCCGGAGTACTCTATTATAGTGCGATCACCCTTCAACATTAGGTGATGTACAGGGCACAGGGCGGGGGGGGGGGGGGGGGTGATCGTGGTGCTCCAGCTCAGAGCCGAGAAACGGGCGGGAAGCGGATACCCCCGGACGCATCCGGGTCAGTCGAAAAGTGTCTTCTGTCTCGGACGTTCCGTCGAGAATGAGAGGGACAGGAGACGTATTCGGACGCGTCCGGGTATCTGCTGGCCGCCCGTTTCCCGGCTCTGCTCCAGCTGTGCCATCACTTCAGCCAAGGAGCGCGGCTATGGAAGTGAGGGGATCAGAGGGGGAGGAAATTCGTTAAGTAACGGGCTTGAATCATCGTGTGGTCCTGTTCGGCTCGGCCCCGCACGCCTGACCGGACCTCGCTGGTCGCGGCCGCCCGCCCCTTTCGCCAAAGCGGTGGTCCCCCCCCCCCCCCCCCGCCCTGGCGACGCTGTCGTGGGACCAGAAGGCGGCGAGGGCGGGAGCGCTGCGCGTGGCTGCACTTCGCCTGCTGTCATAAAAACGCGCGCGCGGTTTCCAGTATTTTTGCACAGCAGCGACCCCTGTCCGTAAAAAAGTCCGCGAGCATTGTCGCAGGCACACGCACACACACACACATATACACACACACACACACACACACACGCACACTCGGGCGCAACGCGACACTCTCTAGCCGCGTACTCTCTTTCTCATTCTTCTTGGCTGCGAGCTGAGCCGCGGAGACGGGGACGGTGTCGGGCAGAGAACTCACCGCCGCGGCGCCGCCACACCGGAGCAGAGAATGCGGCGGATGACAACGATAGCTTAGTCTGTTCGCACGGGCACGGCCCAACAACAACAACAACAGAGGGGGAGGGAGGGGGGGGGGGGGTACCGCCGGACGAAGCCGTAATAACGCGGTAAGTCGGTGGTTAACACGCACAGAGCTGGACCGGGGGGAAGTGAGGCTAGCGGGGCTAGCGGGGCTAGCGGGGCTAGCGCTGGCGATGGCACGAGATGCTCAGAGTGATTCTGGCTCTGGTCTCGGCGTGGCACTTGCCCACCCCAACGACCGCCGCTGCCGCTGGAAGCCGATTATGAAACCGCGCTCGCGGAACCTCCGGAATCGCGAATGTAGCAGTATGCAAGCCGCGTGTGCCAACGGCTGGATGTGGAGCGGAGCGGGAGGCCCTGCAGGTCCTGGACTGGTCCGGCAGGACCGGCAGCGAGCACGGCTCCATGCTCCGGCTGCTGCTGCTGTCTCTGCCGCCAAACACTTATTACACTTGAGGCTGTTCATGGCCGCGGGCAGCGCGCTGCAGGGCTCGTACCTTGGTGCCGCCGTAGTTGTGGAAGTGGACGTGGTGCGAGCTCTTGGCGCCCAGGTAGCCCAGCTTGTGGTTGATGACGCCGCTGAGGAGCTGCGCGGGGATGGCGCCCGTCCGCTTGACGCGGTCCGCCTGGCCGCCGTCCTGCACGGGGGCCCCGGCCAGGTCGGCCAGGCCGCCGTGCAGGCTGCGGCCCTGCTCCACCTGCTGCGAGACCCCCTCGGACGCCGCCGCCTCTGCCGCCTCGTCGGCGGGCTGCTGCTGGTGCAGCGCGCTGCTCCCGAGGAAGGCCATGAACGTGTCGAAGAAGTTGTTGGTGCCGCCGGTGCCCGGGTCGGCGCTGGCCTCCGCGTCCACGCGGTCCTCGGCGGCGGCGGTCTTCTCAGCGGCGGCGGCGAGCGGCGACAGCCACCCCGCCAGCAGCAGCACGCACAGGGCCTGGACCTGCATCCCCTGCAGGCACAAAGGTAGCGGGCATCAGCGGGTGTCGGGCAGAGACCGGACCGGGGCCGGGCGGCGACGCCGAACTAAGTACGAAAAAGAGAAAATAAGCATGTCGTCTGCGAGTGGCGAGGTAGGCCAGCCCGCGCCACACACCTGCATCAGAAGGCGCATGGTTGCCTACCCAGCAGGCGCCGTTCGCCCCTCCCCTCCCCGTCCCCTCACATGACGGACGGGTCAGGGTGTTGGTGACGGCGGCACGGCCAGTCCCACGCGGAGAGGGAGGGGGGGGGGGAGGGGCTTATCCATTAGCCACATGACACGCCATTCTCACACTTTCTTTCAGCCCTCCTGTTCTTTGGAAGAGCAGAGGTGAGGCAGGTCGGGAGTCATTTGGGGGGGGGGGGGTCTGCCGGTCTTCGCTAAGACAGAGCCGCGGCGCCGCCAGCAGCGTCCTGCTCCTGGCTGCTACCGGGATAACTACTGGTTTTGCAATGGCAGGTCGAGAACGGGACGAGCGAAAGCAAACCGACAAAACGGCGAGTGCTGCGCGCCGCGTTTTATTTTCTTAGATTGGATTTACATTAGACACACGTCCGGGCCGGGCCGGCACCCGCAGCAACACTTTCGCCTTCACCCGCACGCCCTGTGCAGTTCTTGGCTGAGATCGCGGTCGGGGAGAGAGACCAATCACTCAGAGGCAATGCCCTGACGTTGTGACACTCCCGTCGAAAGAGAAGGGCCAAGCACGTACAATATGCAAGTATGAAAATCGAGAGAGATAAATCGAAATCAAATAAAAGGCAAGATATACCTTCCCTTGTCTTATAAGACCGATAGGTGCGGTATGGGAGCGTTCACGAACCACGTGACCTGTCTCCGGACCCTTTGGAAGCAGCGGCGTGTGGAAGTGGGAGGGGAGGGCGGTGCTGGAGCAAACTGTCGTTGGCGCGGGCCTGTGACTGCAGGTGCAGCTGCAGGCTCGGTGGGTTCGACTCCCACAGACGGTTCCACGCACTGTACCTCCCCTCCCCTTCTGCAGATTTTTCGTGTTGTACGCGCCTTTCCTATATCTCTCTCTTTATTTTTTTTTGTATTTTTTTTCCATATTCAATTTTTTCTTTTTGGACATATTTGTGGGGGAGCGGGTCGCTAAACCCGAGAGGGCAAATGTGCTCTCTGTACTGGGACCGCCTAACGAACAAAATCAAATCAAACAACGAAAACGCAAATATCGCGACGGGATGGAACAATTCTGCCGTGACTCTGAGGCGGGCCCGGATAAGGAAGTGGCACGCGTGTGACCAGGCCGCTTATCCGGCCTACAATGCGTTAATAAACAGGTCCGACCGGCGAGAGGAGCGGAGAAGGCGTGCGGGAACCGGAAGCGGCAGGAGTCGGCGGCAGCAGTAGCAGCGGCAGCAGCGGCAGCAGCGGCAGCAGCGAGCAGCAGCAGGCGGCAGCAGCCGGCAGCAGCAGCGGCAGCAGCGGCAGCAGCGGCAGCAGGCGGCAGCAGCGGCAGCAGCGGCAGCAGCAGCCCAGCCACACACACACACGCACAGGTTAGCTCTGCCTGCCTGGACCATGGAATTCCCTCGGGCAGACAAGACAGCGCCGCACACGTCTTTCTCTCCCTCCGCGCCGCGCCCGCCTCGCCCAGTCGAGAGTGTGAGACGCATGCGACGCTCTCTCTCTCTCTCTCTCTCTCTCTCTCTCTCTGTCTCTCTCTCTCTCTCTCTCTCTCTCTCTGTTAGCAGTGACCTTTCCGACCTCTTCAGTGTCCTCCGCGCAGGGCACAGATCTCCGCCGTCCTCGCCTCACACGACTTTTACCACGAGATTATGGGCGGAGAAAGAGACAAAGAACAGAAGGGAAAGGGGGAGATAAATAAGGAAAGAGTGCGTGAGGTTGTTTCCTGCGGTGCCCTGATAGCGCCCAGTAGTTAGGCAATCAAGGCGTTTCCGCCTTCAACTCCGCTGATCTTACGGGAACCGGTGCTTTAAGGTTTACGGCTGCTAGTTAGCCCCGGGACACAGCACTAGAACCCGCCACCCGGCTTGCGCCGGACGGGTCTCCCGGCAACCCGTAGCCATGATTAATGGGGCCAAACCAGACCACGGCCTCCGGGATGACTCCATAATACTGTAGTGCCCTTCAACCGAAGCCGCTGTACTCTACTTGCTACGCTCCGAGTAGTGGCATGTCCGCACCTGCCAGATTCAGAAGGGGGGAAAAGAAACTTCGAACCCTAGAAACTTCTGTACATCTCCCGAGTCTTCCACCGCGGGCCTTCTCCCGAGGCACAGAACGCCGAATACACGGGCTTATTTTACCAAATTATTTCTATCGCAGAGAGTGCGTGTGTGTGTGTGTGTGTGAGAGGGAGAGAGAGAGAGAGAGAGAGAGAGAGAGAGAGAGAGAGAGAGAGAGAGAGAGAGAGAGAGAGAGAGAGAGAGAGAGAGAGAGAGAGAGAGAGAGAGAGAGAGAGAGAGAAATGACGCCCAAACAGAGGCGAGAGGACATCCTATTTCCTGTCCGGTGGTAGCCTGTTCCGTGCGTGCCTCGATGGCCGTTGCGCAATCGCTGCCCTCCTCTTCTTCTTTCCCCCTCCCTTTCGTGTCTGGTGCACCGGCCAGGCCCTCGACCGTCCCCGTCTGGTCTGGTCCGCTGCACCGCGGTGACTGTACTGCCTCCGCCCCGCCCCCGCCCCGCCCCGCTGGTCCTGGAGAAGAGCCTGGCTCCAGTTTGGTCCAGCAAGGGTCGCGAGCGCCACGGGGGCCGCAAGGTCATCCAGGATGCACCACAGCGGCCCTCCACTCCTCCCTTGGGTTTTTGGTGGACGTGACCAGCGGCAGGGCGGCCGCCCAGTGCACTTGGTGAGTGCAGGCATAGTGCAGGTGCATTGGACGCCCCGGCCCCGGCAGCAGTCCAGGCCTCGGCCCCTGACCTTAGCAGGGAAAAGAGTGGCTATTGGTGTTGGCCGGGCTGGACTGGACTGGCCTGTTCGACCGACCTGTGTGGTGTGATGCAACACCACGTAACGCGGGGGGGGGGGGGCGGGAGGGGGGGGGAGGCTGTGAGGCGGCCCTCCCAACGCGGCGCCGGCCGGCGTGCTCTGCCAAGATCAAGACCGCCCCCCCTCCCTCCCACTCTCTTCTTCTTCTTGCGGTGTCCGGGGAGGAAGAGGGAGGGGGGGGGGCGGACCACTTTCACTGTGACTCGTCCTGGACTCCACGCCACGCGAGGCGGGCGGGGCCGCGGGGGGCGGGGGGGGGGGGGGGGGGGGGGGGGGGGCTGCGGTGAAGATTACCGAGACGATCGAGTTAAAGATGTAACAGTGGGACTCGGACTGTCCAGTTCGCAAAAAATAGGAGATGGAGCACGGCCCAGCACTCTGCCATAACCCATCAAAGTCTCCCGAAAATTTGGACATTTGAGAGTGTAAGGAAAACAAACACCGGGACGGTACTGCGCGCATCTGTTTCGAAATTGGGGGGCAAGTCTGATGAGCGTTGCTGCGCGTGCGTGCGTGCGTGCGTGCGCAGGGCTCGTAGGGCTGCCATGGCTGAGCGGCGCCCATCTAAGAGACAAGCGTCGGAGAGCCCGGAGCCCAGAGTCCAGCGGCCCAGCTCAGCGGCCCGGTCGCCCCTCGCCCCCACAACCCTCTTGATTTACCCAACGAGAAAGACGGATGGGATGGGAGGGAAATGTCCGGGTGGAAAACCACCAGCGGAATGAGCCGGGCCAGGTCGGGTCAGACGTCGGCGTCCCACGGCATCCCGACGGGACACCGCACCCCCCGCAAGGCCGCCGAGGCCACCAAGGCGTAGGACCTCAGGGCCGCATGCCGCGGCCGCAGGGCAAGGACAAGGGCCAAGGCCCGGCCGTTGGGCAACACGACCCCCTGACAGTGACAGCGAGAGCCAGTCATCGGGCGAAATAGTACTCCTCGCCACGGAGAAAAAAGATAATTGGTCGCAACTAATTTTTAAGTTGATTTTTGGACAAGCTGTCGCACCCCTCCCCCTCCCCTCCCTCCCTCCCCTCCCAGTCCTCTCTCCATCCGCGATTAGCGCACTTCTCATTCTTCGGCAATCGCGAGGGCGCTCCCAGGTGGAGGCTCGGCCGTCTGCACCGCCCCCATCGCGTGCCGCTCGGCCCGTGCGTTCTGGAGCGTCGCGTCGTCGTGTGTCATTTTCTGATGATCGGCCGCGCAAGACACGCGCCGGCCGACCGCCGGGGCCCCCGCGTTATGCAAAACGGGAAGAGGAGGGAGAGGGGAGCGTGCGGGGCGCGTGCGGGACGCGTGCCACATGACATCGGAGGGAGAGTCCCGTGCCCGCGTGCCTTTGGATACTTTTTTTATTTTATTTTTCGAACTGCCAGTGCTACAGGTAGTCAACCTTGGCCGTTGTTGGGAGGTGCTCATCGCAGGGTAGAGCATAATAAGTGGAGCGCAGCACTGCTCAGCACCGCGCAGCACTGCTCAGCACCACGCAGCACCGCCACCGCCTTCCCACCGCCCCGCTGCTCCCGTAACAGAGCTGTAAATCTCAGGGCGCAGCCGTGCTGCCGCCCACTTCCGACAAGCTGACGGAGATGAGGAGTTCGGCTCGGCGCCGTGCCCGTGCCCTCCCCCGTGCCCGGCGCCTTCACGGGGGAGGCGGCGGGGTCATGGCGGCAGAGCCAACTGAGGAGGAGCAGGGCGTCTGCAGTAACCACGGGGCACACAAATCCTGAAAATTCCGTACAGAGACTTGGAGAAAGGGTGGGCGAAATTAGTGAGAGACTGGAAAGCGAGGTTCTATTTTTTTCTTCTTCATGTTGGTATTCGAACCCGGGCGATGAATAACATGTGTGGTTGAGTTCTGCGGAAATTGAGTCCATATCATTGGTCAAGGAGAGAAAGGGCTCGTGGATGCGGCGGAGCGCGGAGCGGGCGGAGCGGGGCGGAGCGGGGCGGTGCGGGGCGTGGACTGGCCGGCGCCGGCTGACTGGCTGGGCCTGGGGTGGGCTGCGCCGTCCAGCCGGTGGGGTGCAAGTCACACCATGACTACCACATTCGCCGTGTATCCTGAGCGCGGCAGGGCACGGCCGTCTGTCACGCACCGTGCTGAGCGCCGTGCTGAGCGCCGTGCTGAGCGCCGTGCTGAGCACCGTGCTGAGCACCGTGCTGAGCACGGTGCTGAGCGCCGTGCTGAGCGCCGTGCTGAGCGCCGTGCTGAGCACCGTGCTGAGCACCGTGCTGAGCGCCGTGCTGAGCGCCGTGCTGAGCACCGTGCTGAGCGCCGAGCGCCTTGATGAGGCTTGGAACACAGTGCCACATGCAAACATCCACTTCACATGCCCTCGCACGCGCAAACGCACATGGCCACCGCCTCGAATAAAAGTCCACACACCGGCGACATGCCGGCCCGTGGCCCCGTGGCCTGTCACCCGTCTCACTTTCTCTCCAGGCGCCCACAAATAGTGATTTAAGGCGCACTCCGGCTGGTCCTCTGCCGCCTCCAGCAGACGGATGCCGACGGCTGTTTCCGACCCTCGCGGCACTGCGGCCATCGGCTGTCTGCTGCTGCTGCTGCTGCTGCTGCTGCTGCTGCTGCTGCTGGTGCTGCTGCTGCTGCTGCTGCTGCTGCTGCTGCTGCTGCTGCTGCTGCTGCTGCTGCTGCTGCTGCTGCTGCTGCTGCTGCTGCTGCTGCTGCTGCTGCTGCTGCTGCTGCTGCTGCTGCTGCTGCTGCTGCTGCTGCTGCTGCTGCTGCTGCTGCTGCTGCTGCTGCTGCTGCTGCTCCTGCTGCTGCTGCTGCTGCTGCTGCTGCTGCTGCTGCACATCCGGCCCGGGGCGCCACGCGACGCGACCCGCGACTGTCCAAGGGTGACGAGGGCACGCGCACGCACAGCACGCACATCACGCACAGAACGCGCGACAGAACACGGAGAAAAAGATTAGTGGTCGAAATCAATTTTTAAGTTGATTTTCAGACAAGCAGTGATTCTTTGTTCGGAGAACTAAAATTTTGTTGGGGGAACTAAATTTTAGTTGCACCAACGAATCGTTAGTTGGTCCAACTAAGAAATTTCGGGCACTGAACAAATTTTTTTCTGCTTTTTGCTCCTTCAGCGAACCACTACGTTGGAGCAACAGAGGTTGCGTTGACTAAAATTGAGTTCCCCAACAAAATTCTAGCTCACCGAATAAAAATTTACTGCTTGTCTGAAAATCAACTCAAAAATTAGTTGCGACAACTGATCTTTTTTCTCCGTTAAAGAGACGACGGAGCTAGTGCGTGCGTTATGCGAGATGGCCTATAGGATTAAGTGCAGGTGGATTACGCCCGGGAAAAATCACACCCGTTCCCAAAACTTCCGATTCTTTTTGGCAGGGTGTATTTAAAAGAAAAAAATCTTCACGATTTTTTTTTGTCGTATTTTTTTTTCACCTGCACTTACCCTTCCCCCCTCAGAGAATACGCGGCGGCCGTTCTGCATCAGCTGGTATCTGCAGTGACCGGCTGCGGTCGGGGTGGGGCCGGGGGGGCCAGGGGATTAGTTAGTTGGTTGGTAGTGAGCATGAGGCCGCTTTCCGACCTTGCTGAACGGGCGAGCGCCCGTCTCTCTCGACTGACAGTACTCTGCCGGGGTCGTGACTCCCGACAGAGTGGCCTCCCCCGCTACTTGCAGCACCTGCGTCGTTGGGCTCCGCCAGATATGTAGGCGCTACCAGGACACTGATCAGCATGCGCGATCACCCTGTGCATCCCATTAGGCCCTCACCCTGCCTCGCCCCGGCGGCCCCCACTTTCCCCACTCGTCACCCTGCAGACACCTAGCAGACACCTAGCCTCTGCGGTTACTGACGGAACAAGCGGCGCCGGCCGGGGCGTGGAATGGAACGAGGGCGTTAGTGTTGTGGTCGCAGCGAGGAGGAGCCCCGCCACGCCACGCCACGCCACGCCACACCACGCCACGCCACGCCTCGTGGGAAAACACGCCAATCACTCCAATAAGATCGTCATCTGTCGCGGTGCGAGATGAGAGAGACAACTAACTGACGGGGGCGGCGTGGGCCGCCGGAAGCTTTCTCGGCGCGCGGCCTTTCGGGTCGCCGCTGCGGCCCCCGTGCCCCGGCGGGGGCCCATGTCCGCGCCGCGGGGGGGCATCCGAAACGGCAAACAGCGCGCGAAACGACAGAGAGGGAAGTCCCTCCAGCCTGCCCAGACGCAGAGCCGAGCCGCGCAGGGAAGTCCCTCAGACCGGACCAGGACAAGGGCAGGGCGATCTGGCTGGCCTGTTATGGCGAGCGAACACGGCGCCTGCTCGGTAGGCAAACCCAACTCCGGCGCACAGGCGTGCCGTGCGGGCTGGCCTACCCCGGCGCTCGCAGGCGCTCTCCGTCGTCGGTCGTCACTGCAGCTGGGAGAGAATTCGGGCGAACTTTATGGACGACGAGAAAGGACGATGGTGCTCGATAAAAGCCCGGCGCCAATTAATTGCGGGCCTGTCCTTCCAGTGCATGCCAACTCTCAGAAATGCGACTAATAACCAAAGAGAGTACGATTTTTTAAGGCAAAAAAAAAACGGCCGTGGTGACCAAAATCGACGAAACTCGGCTGCGACACCGTTTTCCTTTCTCGGTTTTCATTTCATATTTTTTCCCCCTGACGGACGTGTGTCCGAGGTGCATTGGTGAGAGGAACCGGGCGGCGGCGTGGTTACTCACGGGGGCTGCTGAGGGCGATGTCAGGTAATCCACAGACGTCGCGGGGCACGGCGGGGACTACGCACGGGACGGGACGGGGCTGGACTGGGTGCTCGTGGCTGCGGGGTGCACTGCGCGATGCTCGTGGCCCGGTCCTCGTCACACACTGAGCAGTCGGCGGCCGGCACGGTCAGCGAGCCAGGGGGATCCCGGGCCACTCTCACTCCTAACCTAACCTCACTTCCTCCTTTCATCCGCCCCGGCTCCCCACCTGCCTGCTTCATTTCTCCCAGGAGCCCCCCCCCCCTCCCCCGCTCCGGTGCAGCGTGGTGCCTCCTCCCCTCCACGCAGTGCCGGCGGCCCCTCCCCAGCCACAAGGAGCACGCGAAAGAAAGAAAGAGAGAGAGAGAGAGAGAGAGAGAGAGAGAGAGAGAGAGAGAGAGAGAGAGAGAGAGAGAGAGAGAGAGAGAGAGAGAGATAGTGACAGACAGACAGACAGACAGACAGACAGACAGACAGACAGACAGACAGACAGACAGACAGACAGACAGACCGACAGACAGACAGACTGACAGAAGACAGAGTGCGTGCGTGCGTGCGAGTGAGTGATGTGCAAAGGTACCCCCACGGCCAGCGCGTACCACGGGCCAGTGGTCACACGGATTCCAAAGACATGTCGTGGAGATGAGACTTCAACATCCACAGGATATTACTCCAAACGCCAGCCGTGCCAAATGCCAACCTGCCAACCGTGAACGGTTTTACATTACACTTTACGCATCAGTATCGCATCAGTATTTTTATGCAAGTACGGCAATACAAAGAAAAGACATTGTCTGTGGGAGGAAGCTGAGAAGAAGAATTTGTCAGAGAGGGGCGGGGAGAAAAATTTGGTTTGCACCTCGATGAGAATGAGAGTATTGAAAAAGGTGCAGTTTTGCATGTACACGCAAGCCGGGAAATTCGAAAAAGAGTGTACTTTTCGGCACTTAAAGTGCACTTTATACGCAGATGGATCCACTTATGTACACTTTCTGTGCAGTTTATTTGCTCATTTTTTTTCTGACCCTCACAACTGCACATTGGTTTGCCCTTGTTTTTCTGTGGGCATTGGGATGCACAGAGTTATAGACAAAGTCTATCGGGAGGTAGAGCGGTGGAATGATGCGCCGCGGGTGTTCATGAAAGTCCACTCTTGACCAAGCACACAGCGACGGGGCCGGGCCTAGTCCACTGGGAGTCCCAACCGGACATATTACGAAGACATCCTAGATCCACTTTTTTCGGGCATGGGGCGCACGGCGCCCGTCTCTACCGGCCTGGCCGCCGCCTAGTGTGATGTCACCGTCAACAGTTCCGTCTCCAAAGATTACGTCTTTTATATGTTTGGCCCGTTGGGTGGTTCCCTTTCAAAATGCATAGATTCAGTTCATTCCAGCCCCCTCCTCTCCAGCAGTTAGCTGCATTGTCTGTCTCTCTCGTCTCATCTCTCTCACCTCGCTAGCGTCGATGCTCCTCGCATCGAGGGACCGCCGCCGTTCGTCGAGACTCCAGCTTCTGCAGTAGCGGCGATACCCCGTGACTCACAGGAGCGATTCCGTGAGTAGAGCTGCGTGGACAGGCGGCAGCGATGAAAATTGATCGTCGACGCCGAGCGCCTGCTGGTGCCTTGGTAGGCCAGCCCGCACGACACGCATGCATTTGGTTGCCTACAGGGAAGGCGCCATCTGTGGCCGCCGGTTTCGTGGCGGCGGAGTCGGGCGGCAGCCGCCCGGCCGGTAGGCAACCCATCCGGCACGACTGTCTGCCTGGGCTCTGCTGCCTAGCCTCCGGCCAGCGGGCGCACTCCGGTAAGGAAGCCACGCGTTCCCAGC
This sequence comes from Odontothrips loti, assembly GCA_038380765.1. NCBI lineage: Eukaryota > Metazoa > Arthropoda > Insecta > Thysanoptera > Thripidae > Odontothrips > Odontothrips loti. The sequence continues at coordinate 7,944,918 of CM076253.1, forward strand.
CTGTGTGCGGCAGCGCCTTATAGCACAAAACAAATTGGAAATAACCAATATCAGTCGGAATTTTCAAAATAAAAACAATTTCTCGCAGTGATATTTCCATGCGTGCTATTCTGTACGATTTTTATACCGCACCACTGCTCCCCGTGCGAAGGGCAGGTAGGTGGGGGAGGGGGCGGGAGGGGGCGGGCCTCAGAGGACGCCTCAGCGGCAGCCGACAAATTAAAATGTTCCGCTTCATTTGGTGCCCATCTGGAGGGGCGCAAGGAACGCCCGCACTCCGCGCTGCAGGCTCCCCGCATCGATTCCCGGTAGAAGCGGACGTTTTATACGGCTTCCCGTTTGCCAAACACTAAAAATACAGACCGCCTTGTTAACCGTAGACCAAGGCGGCTATTCTCCAATACTTTCAAAATTCGGAGTAAAAAAAAAAAAATTCACCATCTTCCTCCGCCGGGCTCAGAATAAAAAAAATTAAAACGTGCGGGACCTACTTCATGCGGAAATAAATTTAAGCTACGGGCAAAGATTAAGAAAAACAAGACAGGCATGGAGAACGCTTTAGCGTTCTAGGACGGACTCGTTCTTTGAGTTTTGAGGAAAAATAAGTTTGTTGTGTGTGAATGGTGTGTGAGGTACAAGTACCGGAGGGGGGAAGGGGGTACTGACGTCCACACAAATTTTCAAATTCCCTTAAACAGAGCGCTGCTACAAATATTGGAGAATTTATTCTCCGGCTAACAGAACAAATTGAACGGGAGAACAAGGCACAGTGTGTTCAAAGCGCAGACTTCTTCATACGGAGAACGCATCACCGATGAATATCACGCTCTCGCTTCCTAACCACATATCGGAACCAAGGGGCTGACCAGACCCTGAGCGCAGACGGAGCACACCGCGCGCAATTCCGGCGCTGTCCGAGACACAGCGGCAAATGGCCAATGGGACGAAGCGGTTGGCCAGGCTCAGCGCGCGGACAGAGCACACTGCGCGAGCCAACGGTTTCTGCTGTCTGCGGGACAACAGTGGCTACAGTACCGGCAGCGCGCTGGGAGCCCCCATCGCAGTTCCGTAGCGTACAGTAGTGGGCTAGCGGACCGATCGATGACCATAAGGTTCCGGGTTCAACTCTTTGCCGGAGTCAAAATTTTTCTGAAGTCTGCCGACCGAGGATGGTGGGTAAAATATACCAAATGAACGTGTTCAAAGTGTGTTGTCTGAGTGACCGCGGACGTTGGGCCGCGGCCATTCCCCGGAGGTTGAATACACTGCTGAGGAACAGTGGTTCGACGCCCAAGCAGGGGAATGGTGCTTGCCAAGACTCGGCAGAAGTTAAATGTAGAGGCCTAGGGTTCGGCCTTCTACATTTTTCAAGCGTAAGGCCTCGGAATCTGGAGTATTCGGGCAACACCTACTTGGATACATGGCGTAGAAGAGTAGAGTACAATCGGCTTCGGCCGTGTACGATCTGGGCATCCTACCTCCCTCTCAATCCGCGAGGGAGTGGCCTCATGGCCACAGACCAACTGGCTGGTCGAAGGGGGCTGACTCCTGAAATCTAGTCAGCGGAAGGGGCGATGTTGGCCGTTGCGGAAGCCTGCCTACCAAGGTGGCTGCGTCGTGCCTGTGTCTTAGCGGCGGTCAACTCCTGGTACACCGGTTCCCATCCGAACACCGAAGTTAAGCAGGAACGGTTCCGGACGGAAGTCTGGGACGAGGTAGGACCCACCCATTTTTTTCGTTTTTTTAAACAAGAAACTTTACTTGTGCATTCTGACACAACAACCTTGTATTTCCTCAATACTAAAAGAGCTCTAAAATCCCGGAGACACACAAAACCTCCGCAACGTTAAACTCACTCACTAATATTTTCGACAAAACGTGATGTCAAAATCCAATTCGAAAATACTTGACAACAAAAAGAATTCCGTTCCATTGCGCGAGACACGGAGAGCGAGAGAGAGAGAGAGAGGGGGGGGAGCTGAGAGAGAGAGAGAGAGAGAGAGAGAGAGAGAGAGAGAGAGAGAGAGAGAGAGAGAGAGAGAGAGAGAGAGAGAGAGAGGAGATGTAGCCCTCCAGAGTGCATCAGCAATCATCGTCCAGAAGCAAGAAGCAGTTGCGATCCGTCGGTTCGGCCCGGCGTGTTTGAATGCCGACCCCTCTTTGGCACACACAAAGGGATCACAATAGGAGATGAGAGGGCTTCGCTGGCTTCGCTGGCTTCGCTGGCTTCGCTAGCCTGAGGCCAGCCGTCAGCCGGGCCGCGGGGGCCGGAGGCCGGGCTGAGGCTTACGGACCGGCGAGGCGGTTTACAAACCCCGTTCAAACACGAGAGATGTACGCCCCGCGGAACGGAGCCCGCCGCCCCGCCCCGCCCCGCCCCGCCCCGCCCCGCCCCGCTCCGCCCCGCCCCGCCCCGCCCCGCCCCGCCACCGCACGCGGGTTAGCCCTGGTGAAACATTGACTTAGCATTGTCAAACAGAGGAGCCGCCTAATGGCTGTACACCTCCACCCCGTAGCCCAGGCTCCACGGCCCAGAGCACAGCCAAGGGGCGCGCTACTGCTATCATCTCTCCCACAGTACATCTTGAAACACTCGGCGCCCGGAAGCCGCATATCAGAGGGAGCCATATAATATCGGCGCGAAATTCAGTGCGACGGGTGGGGTGCGTATGAGAAATGCTAACATTGAAATGTGGTCCTACCAAATCTCAGACCGACTAAAACATATTCGTAGGGAGGGGAGGCCGCTGGCGAGAAGTCTCCTTTTCCCATGAAATCCTGGGCACCCGGATGGAGAGCATGCTCGTCCTTCCCCGTCGTGGGCCGGGCCGGGCCGGGCCACTCCCCCGGGCACCCGGTGTTGACCTCCAGAAGTAATTTACTCTATGTAACTTGTTAACGATTTCCTGCATCAACGCTTGGATTGGAAACATCATCACGCACCTGCAGGAGGGGGACTTTTGTGTTGCCGCTGTGGGGTCGGCTCGCCGGCGGCCGGCCCGGCCTGCCCAGCCTTTGTCATCCGACACCCGAATCTCTGGTCGCCGACGTCCCCGCGACCCTCCCCGTCGACGGCCGGCGGCGGCCACACCCACCAAATCCAGGGTGAGGCGTCTCTGTCCGCGCCGCCGCCGCCTTTGTGTTGCATCACAGCCACGCACAGCGGGGTCCCGGACCGCCGTCGAGGGCCACTGGCCACGCGACCCCCGACACGTCCCCGACGACGTCCTCCGTCCGGACACCTGAGAGGCGACGGGGCGGGGCGGGGAGCCCGCCGTCGTCCCCCGTTTGATTGCCGTTTTCGACGCGCGGCCGTCCTCCGCCCGGTGCACGGCGGCGCGCCTTTTGTCACCCCGTCGGATCGCTCCATCAGGCTGTCGGCCTGCTTTGATGCGCGAAGCGTTCGCCCCAGTTCCCCCCATTTTCTGCCGACGAGGAGTCTGGACACAAGACGAGACCCTGGCCGCGCCGCGCGGACCCCAAGTGGCGCGGAAACTTGAGCGCAAGAGGGAAGTACACCAGCGATATCCGGGCCGCGGCGTCGTGAGGGCGTCAGCGTAGCGCGTACGCTGTGGTGCGGGCCAAGATGGCGGCGGCACTGCAGCCTGCAGGACCTGCCTGCATAGCCTGCAGCCTGCGGAGTCGGGGATGAGTACGGACCGACGCTGCGGCTACCACCGCTGGGCGGCTCCTGATGGCCCTGCTGGGCCCCCAATGAGTCATACACATGTGTGTGTGTGTGTGCGTGTGTGTGTATGTGTGTGCGTGTGTGTGTGTGTGTACTGCGTGGGCCTGTCCGGCTGCGTCCGCCGACACACGCGCACACACACACACACACTTATCCGGACGCAGTCAGCCGGGAGATAACGCCGACACACGCAATCGTTATTATTATTGCTATCCTTATTGTATAAGAGCTGCGCGTGATCGTGGCGGCGGTAGTGGCGGCGGCGGCGGCCAAGAAGCACCCCTGCTGCTGCTGCTGCAGCGGCAGCGGCCGAGAGAGAGAGAGAGAGAGAGAGAGAGAGAGAGAGAGAGAGAGAGAGAGAGAGAGAGAGAGAGAGAGAGAGAGAGAGAGAGAGATGCACCGATTCACGCAACATTGAATCCAGATCGCCTTGTTCTGCAGCCGCAGCATCCTGCTGCTGCCTCGACGACCGAGGCCCCTCCGGCCCCTCCCCTCCCATCCCCAGCCCAGGAGGAGAGGAGCGCTCCTGTCCGCGCTGCGCTTATCCCTGAGGAGAGGAAGAGAAGGACGATGCCACCGTTGCACTGTGGTTTCTCTGCTACCGCCGCGTCAAGTCTGGCCGGGGCAGGCCGGGGCTGGCCGCGCCGCGCCACTCCTCCCCCAACTACTCCACGAATGACTTCTTGACTGGCACCGCCCCCCCCCCCTCCCCTGACCACGCCCCCTTCCACTGCACCAACGTCCGCCCGTCCGCCGTGCCGTCGCTGTGGTGCGTCCGTCCACAAACCGTTCTGATGGCCCGTAACGCCCCCGTTCGAGATTCAGTGTGCTTTGCGCTCGAGAGGGCGTGGCGCGGCCCCGGAGAATCGAAATAGTTGTTGTGCGGCCGGCTCAGGTGCTCTGATTAGTGCAGTTCCGTGCAGGCTGAAGATCACTCCGTGCGATACATCGGGCCGTGCGTCACACACACACACACACACACACACACACACACACACACATACACACACACGCACACTCTCTCTCTCTCTCTCTCTCTCTCTCTCTCTCTCTCACACACACACACACACACACACACACACACACACACGGCGGGGGCGTGGCCACGGCACATCGGCTGGCAAGGTGGATTAGGTGCGGATTTCGCGAACAACCATCTACTTCTCGCAGTGCCGTGATGAGGCGTGGTCGGCAGCCGGGATCGGATATCATCCTCGTGTCCCAGGCAACTGCCGAAACGGCCCACTCATGACATACTCGTGCGCGAGGGGCTCAGAGAGAGAGAGAGAGAGAGAGAGAGAGAGAGAGAGAGAGAGAGAGAGAGAGAGAGAGAGAGAGAGAGAGAGAGAGAGAGAGAGAGAGAGGAAGGCGGGCCCCCAGATTCCTTCGGCAGACCCAGTCCTATTAGCAAGGTGGCCCCTGCGGCCCCCCCTGGCCCGCCATTACAGCGCAGGGCGGTCGGGAGGTGGGAGAGGGGGGGGGAACTGCTTGACGCGGTCTGATATTAGCGAGACATCCAATACTACAATCTGATATCATTAACGCGTCGTGGGCCGGGGGCCGAGGGCCGGGGGCCGGGGGCCGGGGGCCGGGGGCCGGGGGCCGGGGGCCGGGGGCCGGGGGCCGAGGGCCGGGGGCCGGGGGCCGGGGGCCGGGGGCCGGGGGCCGGGGGCCGGGGGCCGGGGGCCGGGGGCCGGGGGCCGGGGGCCGGGGGCCGGGGGCCGGGGGCTGCGGAATCGCCGCTCCTCCAGTTGCACTCCAGACTCCGACTCCAGCTCCAGCGGCTCCGGGCCGTGTGCTCAGTCTGATGAAATCGTCACCGCCAGCGGTGCATGTGCAGTGCGTGCCCCGTGCCGGAGCCCGGAGTTCGGAGTTCGGAGCACGGAGTCCGGCCGGAGCCCGGAATCCGGAGTTCGAGGACTGGAGCACGGAGCCCGAAGCCCGGAGCGCAGACGTGAGAGCCCTGACGTTAACGCGCACCTCGAGGAGAGGCTCCGGGCGCCTCCGGGCTCTGACTGAGGCTCCGGCTAAGGCTGTGCGATCGTAAAACGCAAAGAGATCAGAGAGAGAGAGAGAGAGAGAGAGAGAGAGAGGGGGAGGGGGGGGGGGGGGTGCGTGCAGCGGTGTGCGGTTTGGAGGGCGGTGCGCTCGGGAGACGCTATGTAGTGCATAGTACCCTAACCTTTTCACCTTAAAACCCCTAAGCCTCGAGTGGCGTTGACCACAACTGCGGCGCGATACGGGTCGGGCCGGGGGTCACCCCTGCACGGCACTGCACGGCACTGCACGGCACTGCACGGCACTGCATGCATTGCACGGCACTGCACATGTGTGGCAGGCCGGGACAGTCCGTAAATACCCCGGCAGGCCCATGGCAGGCCCATGGCAGGCCCATGGCAGGCCCATGGCAGGCTCTCGGGGTGCCGCGGCAACAAGATTCCATCAGATTATTTTTAGGCATGCGAACCGACCGACCGGCAGGCCGGCCCACACCTTCCTTACATATTGCCGAAGAATCTCCCCCGCGAGAGAGCGAAGGAGAGAGAAAGAGAGAGATAGGGAGAGAGAGAAAGACTCATCTCGGAGGCCGTGTGCATTGTCTGAGTACACATCCTCCGATAAATTATTCGGCCGCGGAAACAAATAAGGGCAAAGGCAGTGCAGGTACATGTGTGTGTGTGTGTGTGTGTGTGTGTGTGTGTGTGTGTGTGCAGGTGAGGGAAGGACCCGGCAGGACAAAGAAGGACCAAGGCGCGGCGCTGCGCGGTGCGAGCGGGAGCGGAGCCTGCGGAGCAGAGGGGTAGAGCCGCCGGCCTTCCCTTCCCCTCCCCGCTCCTCCCCGCCCCTCCCTCCCCTCCCTCCCCCTCCCGCACCTCCACGCTTCTCCAGAGCGGCGCGGAGGAGGGAGAGAGAGGAGTAGTCGGTTCGGTTCAGTCGCCGCCGAACCTCTGGTCGCGCCGCACAGGTCCCGTGTCGTGTGTCCGTCCGTCGTGAGCCGCGTGATCGCGCAGGTGACGCCGCGAGGACGCCGTCGGCGACGCGGACGCCGCCAGGACCCGCCCCGACTGGAGTCCCAGCCCGGACCCGTCCTGTGGATTACCGTGGATACAGTGGATGCGCACAGTGGATACAGTGGAAAGTGATCATGAAGAGGCAGCGCCGGTGCCGGGGCGCGCGGCCCGCCTGCTGAGGTCCCCGATGACGGAGAGCATGGCCTCAGACACGTCCCCGGGCACGGGGCGGCCGGCGGCGCGGAGCCGTGTGACCACGGCCGCCGGCACGTCGGCGGCGGTGGCGGCCGCCTGCGCCACGCTCTTGGTGGCGGCGCTGCTTCAGCAGCCCCGGCCCGCCCTTGCCGTCGTCGGCAACGTCACCAAGGAGGGCGCTCGGCCGCTGGACAGGCCCCTGGACCGGCCACTGGACCGGCCACTGCGGCCGGACCGCGGCGACAGGGAGAGGACGGCCTACAACCACGGCCACAGCTGGATGTGAGTACGCAGGGGGCAGTGCGCGGGGCGCTCCGTCACCACCCCGGAGTACTATCCCTGCGAATCTATTTCAGAGCATCTTAAATTTACAGTGTAGATACGGGGGCGGCCGGGGGCGTTGCTCCTTGTTATTATCCGCACTCGCGCGTGGCTGTAGTGGTCTGTGTGTGTGTGTGTGTGTGTGTGTGTGCGTGTGGTGCCCCGTCAAGCGTCCCGGTGCCATCTCACACGCCATAGGGAGGTCAGGGTAGGGCCTACGGCGGCAGGGGATGACACACGCGCGCGCGCGCGCGCACACACACACACACACACACACACACACGCACACACACACCGAGGACCGCGGTGCGTGGCGACAACCACGATAAATCACCAGTGCACGGCAAGAAGAGGGGAGAGAGAGGGAGAGAGAGCACCGCGTCGTCGTCCCTTACGCTATCCATGGCTGCATGGCGCCGCCGCGCTGTTGTGCTGTTGTGTCCTTCTCGGCGAACTGAACGCGACTCGGCGTCGTATGCACAACAAGTACACCCCCTGACACGACAGCGAGGAGGACAAGAAGGAGGCGGCGGAGGAGGAGGAGGGGGAGGTTGTGTCTCCCGCGGTTACCGCTCGTAGTACTTACGGAAAACCGCGATGCACGGCGGGTGCCAGGGCAAGAAGCAGCGACAGCAGCAGCAGCAGCACCCCTTGTATGGGTTACGCCTCTCGGGGCTGCAAGACGATGCCGACGCCCACGTCTAGTGCGCACAGCCCGTGGGAAAGCCACCACATCAAAAGACCCCCGCCGCTGCCGCCGCCATCGTCCGCGATGAGCAAAAGGGAGGCGGAGGACGTGGAGAGAAAACGCGGAGGACGGCGGCGGCGGCAGCGGCGTCTGCGCCGTCGTTTTACTGCAGAGCGCGCGCGGCTAGGCGGAGGCGAAAAAGGCCTCCTCGTTTGTGTATCCCGCGTCACATCATCCCCGCATGGCTGACTGCCCCGGGCGGAGCGGGGCGGGGCGCTGCTGTTCCGGCCGTCTGTCAGGTCTGCTCGGTGAGGCGCGGGTTGCAGGATCCGGACGCGGGATAGGCGCGGCCCCCACCAGCCCCCGGTGGCCCCTCCTGCAGCGCGGTACAAAGTACAGTCCGCGGTGAGAGGAGAGCGAGGCGCTCAAAGCGGTCGCCGTCAGTCGGGTGGCCGCCACCGCCGCCCGGGTCTCAGCCTCGGCCTTCTTGTAGGGCTCCAAGGCCTCCTCTAGCGGCGTCTGTAATTGGATGGGTAGCATAGGAACTTCCCTGCTCGCGCGTCTCGTAAGCAACGCTCATTAGCTGCAGCTTAAGGAGACTTGCCGAATGGGCGCCACTGACGCGGCCACTGGTGCGCGCAGTTTCTCCCTCGCCCCCCCCCCCCCCCCTCTCTCTCTCTCTCTCTCTCTCTCTCTCTCTCTCTCTCTCTCTCTCTCTCTCTCTCTCTCTCTCTCTCTCTCTCTCTCTCTCTCTCTCTCCTCGTCTCGCTTCCCTCAAAGCACAAAAGCATCCCCTCAGCCTCGGCGGCCTCCAGCAGACGACGGACTGCCAGCAGCGGCCCCCACCCCGGCCCAGTGAAGCCTCGCCGTTCGTCGGCTTTTGTGGCTCACTTTGCGTCGCCGTCGTCGTCTGCTTGGAATCTCTCTATCTATGTCTCTCTCTCTCCCGCTCTCTCCCTCTCTCTCTCTCTCTCTCTCTCTCTCTCTCTCTCTCTCTCTCTCTCTCTCTCTCTCTCTCTCTCTCTCTCTCTCTCTCTCTCTCCCGCTCGCTCTCTCTCTCTCTCTCTCTCTTACCAAGCCTCCCCCCCCCCCTCACGCCACCTGCTTGAAGCCATGAATGGCTCCGGTTATGAAGGCTTATGCCAGGCAATGTATAAACGGCTTATGTCCTGCCGTACCGCGCTGGCATGAGGGCCGTGCCGGTGCCGTCGTCATGGGGGCTCGTGTCTCCCGTCGTCCCATTGGCAAACGCAACGCGCGAAACGCCCCCTCGGACGCGCTCCCTGCAGTCCCTGAGGGCCGGAGAACTCGCAGGTCCCTGACGGCGTCATAGACGGCCAGAGGCTGGACAGAGGTACGGTGGAGTACGAGTCGTTGCCTCGTCACGGTAGCGGAGCGCGCTCCCTGGCTGCTTCCTAGAAAAAGGGCCGGGCACAGAGCGGGGGGCCCTGCAGGCTCTGCAGAGCAGTAGGGTGCCGGGCGTGGGTCCCCCGGGCACTGGCCAGCGCAGGGCAGCGCAGGGCAGCGCAGGGCACCGCAGGGCACCGCAGGGCACCGCAGGGCACCGCAGGGCGTAGGTAGCGCCTGCCCTGTCCAAACAAACAACTCGCTCGCGCACACACTCAGGCGGAGCTAGACCGACCCTCCACTGCCCCGCCGCCGCCGCCCCCCCGCCCCGCATTCCCCCCTGGCCACCTGCCCGCGCATATCCTGCGTGTTTGGCCAGCGTTACGACTGTTGAAACGGTTTCCCCTCAAATTAACGCCTCTTGCCTCCCGGCCTGCCTGCCTGCCTGCCTGACTGACTGATGCTTGTGCAGCGTGCAGCATGCGGTAATGCAGCCTTGTTTGCATTCACCGCGTCTGAGGTCCTTTTTTCCACGTCCAACAACAGCTTAGCGGGAGGGTGTAGGGCCAGCTACGTGATCGGAGGGTCTAGGACGTTCTGGGGGTCCAGGATATCCTGCAGGTTCTGCTGCGTGTGTTGGCTTAGGCGCGCGGGCGGCCGCTGCCATGGCCGGTCTGCAAGACACCGGTGTCGCGCGGGCTTGCCTACCCTGCGCTCGCAAGGCGCCAGGCCGGCCGGCCGCCTAGTGCCGCCGTCACAGAAGCTACTTGTCGAGCCTCGAGCCCTTCACGGCCGCGGCGCCGAAGGCGTTCAAATCTCCCGCTCCGCTGGCGCCGCCTTGTTATTCTGTTGTGTCGTCTTGTTGTTCGGCCCCGCGTTTGGAGAAAGCGGTTCCGACGGCGATGTGTTTGTATTGAACGGAAACGACCCTTCGGTTTTGGGCCGGCGGGGGCCGGTGGCAGCGACGGCAACGACTACACACGGTTGTCGGCAGGCGGTGCCTCCTCCGGCCGGATGGGGAGGTCGTCAAGGCCAGGATCGGAGAGGAGGGGGGAAACCGGGAGGGACTTCGCTGCATCCACAGGATGTTCCTACAGTCCAGATCAGGATTTTCATATTCTCTGCCAAACGGGGGGAGGGAAATTTTTGCGCGGCTGCAGAAGCGTTTTGATGAAATAGACCGCCTTTGAGCACCGGGCCCCAGGACACGTTCCTCGTAATGATTTATCTGCATATTTTGAGTGTCCACTCCCGCCGGGCTCCTGCTCTCTGGGCCCGCTGCTGCGGCCGGTGCACTGGACCTGTCACGATGCAGAGTGCCTCCCATTCACCGCCGTGGCCTGGCGGTCATCTGGGCCGATTGGGCGGATAGCGTGTTGGTAGTGCCGAGTCCACTATCGAATGCAGATCACATCGCACAGCGCACGGCGCGACTAGTTCTCCTCCGGACTGGTTTATTATTGCGATAGACACACTCTTATTACCAGAGCTGCAACAACATCAAATGCGAGCGAGGTGCCGCGGCCATGAGAGATAGGGCGTCCGCGGGCGGACAACTGATGGGTCCCGACCTAACCTCACTTCCCACCGCCACCGCTATGTCACAGGTGCGGGCCGGGGTCAGCGGCATCTTAGCCAAACCGACTATCCCTCTTCTCTCAGCCCCCCCCCCCCTTCATTCGCGGCCTTCCGTCTTTGATATACACGCCCCGCCCTCTCTTTTAATACACACACACTCGGCCGTGGGACGGAGAGTGACTGAGTGGCCACGAGGGGAGTTTATGAGGTGATGAAAGTAATCAGGTTCCAGCCGAGAGGCCCAGCCCAGTCCAGCCCAGCCGAGAGGGCCCAGAGGCCAGGACCAACCAATCCCGCGTCTGGAGGCGGCACCGCGTGCTGCGCGCTCCCCGGCCGTCCCAGAACGCCGCCGTGGTTACGGCGGGCAGCCGACCAGTCCATGTATGACAAACTCTGAGCGCGCGGGCTGCCAAATAACCTGGCCGATACATCGCCTCTCCGCCGGCCATCGCGCCACTCTTTCAGGTTAGGTTGGTAGCCTTGCCCTCGTCGCCAGGCAGGAGGCAGTCTGCTTCCGATCGGGCTCGCATTCCGCCTATTCATCCTCCTGCGGCAAGTGCACCGCCTCGGCTGGCCGGGGGCCGGCGGCTCTGCGGGGCGTAACAGCTCCAGGAGGCGCACCTGACCAGGGCCGGGGGCAGCCGGGGGCAGCCGGGGGCAGCCGGGGGCAGCCGGGGGCAGCCGGGGGCAGCCGGGGGCAGCCGGGGGCAGCCGGGGGCTCCGCCGCCGGTGACGAGAGGCTGCTGCTGCTGCTGCTGCTGGCATACCGAGGAGAGTGTTTTATTGCGGCCAGTGTAGGATGAAAGCGGCCATTAAGCCACGTGAAATTTGAGGAGCACTAAAGGGGGGAAATTACGGTCCATCAACCCTCTTATAATATCGCGCGCACGCGGGCGGGTCCCATCCCGTGATGGCATCATTTTCTGCCCGTCATTCGCACCGCGGCGGGACCGCGGAAAGTGTCGCGCATTCGTCGCTCGGCGAGAAAAGTTGAAAATCGGGGGGGGGGGGGCGAGATTAGCAGAGCCCGTAGGGCTGCTGCTGAGACCGGATGGCGCATGGCGCACAGCCTCCCGCATGCATTACTTATCCTATGCGATGCTTTGCCGCGGCGGCGGCGGCACACAAGACACTGTGCGTGTTCGTGTGGGTGTGCGTGTGCGTGCGTGCGTGTCTGTTTCGCGATCCGTGTAACACGACGGCAAACAGCGTGCGAAAAGGGAGGCAGGGCGGGCGTGCTCCGGTGGACACGACACGGTGAGCCCGGAGTGCCTGGTACCCTGCTGCGGCCTGCCTGCATCCCGCGGTATCACGAGTATGAGAAATGCCGCAACGCTACGCCGAGCAAAGGCGTCGCGCCGCTCGGTAATTATTCTATTACATCGGCGGCCTTTCCGCTCTGCCTCGAGTTATGCGAAATTTCTGCGCCGCATCATACGTCCGCTTTAGTAACGTATGTCGCGCAGTCGGATCAAGTGTGTTTTCTTTGTTTTGTGCCAAAGTGCGGGGAGTTTTCATTGCTTTCCTCTCGCTCTACGGCAGACTGGCATGTGCCACAGCAGTCGATGTCGTTTTCGCGCATGAGGGAGAGGAAAGTGGGCCGGCGTGCTCGAGATTCCGGTAGCCAGAGCAGGACCGGCGGTCATGTGAGAGATCACTCCCGGAGACAAAAGAGGGGGATCGACAGGAGTGGGGGATAGCGGCACTGCACTACAATGACGAGAATGATTCCAGGGATTGTCAGGTGCAGAGCGGCTGCGGCCAGCGGCTGTTGCTCCTACCGCAGCTGCAGCCGCTGCGGAGAGCACAGAGTGCCGCTTGGTGGTGCCTTTGGGCCCCTGCCTTCCTTACATGATGGATGGAATGCTGTCCTTAAACCTGGATCATAATGAGCTTCTATTACGTCTCATGTGTGTGTATGTGTGTGTGTTAGAGAGAGAGAGAGAGAGAGAGAGAGAGATACGGTTTGGGATCGCTGGTCCCACTCGGTGCACTCCTGGCGGCGCTACCGTGGGGGCTGACGGGGGGCGACGGGGGCCTCCAGTGCGCCGACGGTACGCCGTCGTGGATTAATAACCAGCAGGATGGTAATTACAGAGCTCACCAGGCCGGCCCAACTCATCATCGCCATCCTATCTCTCTCTCTCTCTCTCTCTCTCTCTCTCTCTCTCTCTCTCTCTCTCTCTCTCTCTCTCTCTCTCTCTCTCTCTCTCTCTCTCTCAGCTCTCTCTCCCCCTCTCTCTCGGCACGCCACTCCATCGCCGTGCAGTCCATCGGTCACATATGCCGACGAGGGGCGCGGGTTCAAATCCCGTTGGCGGCACGGCGCACGCGCGGTCTGTGATTCCAGAGGAGATGTCATCCGCCACCGGCGGCTGCTCGCTGCTGGAGAAGAGGGCGGTCTCCTGGAGGCTCCAGCTTGGATGTGAGTGTTGCGGCTGTAAAGCGTGACAAATACTACCGCGCCGGAAACGTGGGGCGGCGGCGATCTCTTGATTGTTTTTTTACTCCCGTCTCAGCTCTTTCTTTTTCTGCGTGTGCTCTCTTTCGAACGCGCATAAATGTGTGTGTGTGTGTGTGTGTGTGTGTGTCGCGGTGGGGCTTTCAGCGTCTCCCATAACAGCGCGGCCGCGGGGCTGCCAAGTGTCCCCCAGCTAGCGCGGCCGCTGGAGCCGCTGCGGAGCCGCTGGAGTCGCTGGCGGAGCAAGAAGGAGAGATTATACTGAGCGCAAAAAAAGGCAAACATGAAACCTGTCGCATCTGGCTGCAAACGTGTGACGACGACCAAGTCGACGACGTCTTCATTTGAAGCGGAACCGTGTGTCGCTGCTCTGCCTGCGGATTGTTGGTCCGGGGTTCAAATACACCGCTGTGATACCCCCTTTTTTGTTGTTGCTTTTGTACTGCAGGTCGACTGCAGGCCTGGTCTGTCCGAAATACCATTAACAGGCAATTCCGCTCCCGTTACGTGGCCGATGAGATGATTGGTGGCGGGCGGAGACAGGCCGAAGGGCGCGAAAATAATTAAATAATTACAGAGGGCCCTCCTCAGGTGTTACCCAACCTGGAGCCGGGCACAGCCGGGCACAGCCGGGCACTGCCGCCGGCCGGCCGCTCAGACGCCCCATAATTTGTGGTATTTTCGTTGGAAGCGCGACTCGGCTCGACGCCACACTGCCCCGTTGGTGCCGCGCAGTAAACGTCCAGCGGCAGAGATCCACGCAGCGCCGCCGCGGCGAGGGCGGCGGTGGACAGCTTCTTCTTTCCTCTTCCCGAGATTATACGAGACACCGCGCCGAAGCTTCTAAATCCCTTGAAATATCCGCTTTCAAAAAGAGAAAAAGTCTACGCGACTATTTCTGTATGCCGTTTCCATTATCGCATCCTCCGATCATTGTAATTTTCTTGTTGTTAGTCTCTTTTTTCGAGAGTATTTAAAAAGTTTTCAGCGAAGGTGGTAGCCGCACTGTCAGCTCAGCTCAGGCTCATCTGAGGCTATCCAAGAGAGATGGCACCAACACACTGCAACAATTTATTTTGTTATTAAATATTTTTTTTTGGGGGGGGGGGAGAAAGAAAGAAAAAAACAACTTACAGACACTAATAACAATCGACGAGTCCAGTTCCATTTATTGATTCTTTATCATTCGTTGTTATTATTACGTTGTTTCCATGTCCGGTCCTCGACTTAATTCATTCATCGATTCATTCCGCGCACTCGCTTGCAGCGCTGCGAGCGCCCTCTGCCGCGAGTCCCACACAACACGGCTTCATTTGACGCGGCACCACGCCTTTGCTTTTAGCTCAATAAACTCGCAGCGCTGCTTGCTTATCAAGGCCCACGCCGGCTGGCTGCCTGCCTCTGGCCGCCGGCTTGAGGACGCCATCGGGGCCGCTCCCGGTCCCGAGCGTGTGGCGAAACCGGCGCCGGCCGCCGAAGGTTAGGTGTCTATGTGGTTTTTCAACTCGCGCTTTTGAAAAGAAAAATTGATCTTTCGGCAATCAAAGCCAACGCGGCTCTGTTAGTGTCAATGCGGCGCGCGAGAAGGTGACAGACGGCTCCCCTTCACCTCGCCCTGATTCCACGCGAGCAAACACACGCGCTCTCTGCCGATACGTTTCCGGCGGGATAGGTGTGACGACGTCGCTGAGGTGTGAAGATTTGTCGTCCAGAAATAACAGTGACAACCCCTGTCTGCCCGGTGTGTGTGTGTGTGTGAGAGAGAGAGAGAGAGAGAGACCGTGGGGAGCATTGTCCGCTCGCTGTCATCATCATGTGTCTTTCTCCCCTCTGCTGTTCCCTAGCTCTTTCCTGGCTTGTGGTTCGTCGCTCTCTCTCTCTCTCTCTCTCTCTCTCTCTCTCTCTCTCTCTCTCTCTCTCTCTCTCTCTCGCTCGCACACACGCACATACAAATGTGACAATTAATGAATTTTTGCAAATGAGTTCGTTTTTTTTAAATTTGTTCTCTCATCTTTATCTTGCTGCAAGGGGTAGGAAAAGGATTGTGGCTTCGCATTTACGGCTGGTCCCCTTTTTATCCGTTCCCCCGGCTAACATGTGTTGGGTCTGGCGGAGGGTGCGGCCCGGACATGCCTGGCTCTGGCCTCGGGGGGTGAAAGAAAAATTAATGTGGTGTAAATACCCCTCGGGCGGGTGGCAGGGTAGCATGCGGGGAGCGTGTGCTCGCGCTGCCACCGCCGCCGCTGCCGCTGTGATTGGGGAGATCACTCAATCCGAGCGGCGACGTGAGAGGGAGAGAGAGAGAGAGGGGGGAGAAGTTGTTGAGCAACGCTAGTCATGCCCTGTAAACGGGCAAATAACAAAATAAAAAGCTGGATTGGGGCAGAGATGAGACAGCAGTAGGCTCGGCCGGCTCAGTGGCTCCAGCGGCCGGTGTGGGCGTGGCAGTGCGACGGGTGGCCTACCTAGTACCCATCCGGGAGGGGCGATGGGAGCGGGCGGCAGCCGTGTCACGACTCCCGTGGCCGTGTCTCCGTCACCTGGCCGTGGTGCTCTCCGGAGGATGGTGCTGGTCACTGCCTGGGGTGCAGCAGCAGCAGCAGCAGCAGCAGCAGCAGCAGCAGCCCCGGACGGATCTCCGGACGCCGCCTTCTGGGCTGAGCACCACTCAGACACGGCAAATTACACCAATTACATTCGGCCCATCTCTGCGCTTGAAGTGGAGGGTCAGGGACTCGCGCACTTTTATTTTGCAACGGCCAGGTGTCTAGAGTCCGCACGCCACCCAGTTAGTGTTGTGGCGGAACCCCACATTTTTGATATATTTCACTATCGTTTTCCTTGAAGAGAAAAGTTTTCGTTGGAGCTCTAATAATTTTTTTTTTTCGAGAAAATGCAAGATATTTGCACACGGTTTCCTCGTCATGAGCTGCACAACGCCCCCCCTGGAGGTGTGTTGTGCGCGGGGCGCGGGGACTGGCAATTACTGCCGGTCCAGCCTTCCAGCTCCAGCCTTCCAGCTCCAGCCTCCCAGCCAGCAGGTGACAACATTATGACGGGCTGCGCACGCCCTGCACGCTCTGCCTCCTACACCGCCCCGCCGCCCCGCTGCTGCCGCGGCCCCCAGCCTTCACGTCGTCGTCCCGGTTTCTCGCTGAATATTTCAGCCAGGGTGGTGCATTTGTGCACGCGAGTGTGTGTGTGTGTGTGTGTGTGTGTGTGTGTGTGCGCGCGTTGCATTACTCAACGCGTTGACGGGCGAGAGGGAATCAGTCGGCAACGGTCTGCCAGGCCCGGCCGCTCGGCCCGGAGGACCCGGAGGACCCGGAGGACCCGGAGGACCCGGAGCAGCGTGTGGCGGTCGCGCGCGCCGTCGCCGGTCCACGCCCCGCCACACAATGTGCCCGCTTGCCGCTCTCCCGCCGCCCCCACCTCACGAGGCCGAGCGGTCTCATCTGTTTCCAGGGCGTGGCGGGGCGTGGCGGGGCGGACGGGCCGAGGATTAAGGCCGAAACGTCGAAGACGCGATGCCGTCGCGGTGGTGGTGGTGGACGCCGGGGCCCGTCGACGGGGGCGTGGGCGCACGCGAGCAGCGCCGCACCGCTGGACCGGAGAATGTGGTCCTAGGGATTCCCTTCTTTATGACGCGAAAGGGACGGGCTGGGGAGGCGGGGGAGGCGGCGAACAATGGCCTCCGGGGCCTCCGGGGCCTCCGGGGCCTCCGGGGCCTCCGGGGCCTCCGGGGCCCTCTTGCCAGGCTTTGCTTTATGATCGGCGACGCTCCGGTCACTCTCGGCTGCGGTCTCCGTGCCTTGTCCGGCGCTGCACCGCTGCCGTCGCAAGGTTCCTCAGGATTTACGGAATCTCGACGCCATCCCGGTGTGCCCTGCGACCACACCGTTATCAAGACGGCGTTTTGTTTCCCCGCCGGGGTCTGAGACCGGGGCGATGAGTGAAGGGCTCATCCTTCATCCCCGGAGGCCTGGAGGTCCGGAGGTCACACGCCGCAGCAGCGCAGCAGGCCGCATCCGCAATGACGCGTCTCCCACGCCGCGCACACCGCCGTCATATTCACGTTCACATTCGGAGGCGGTCCATTCGGGGTCCATGTCGGGGTTGGCCTGATGAAGCGATCTCATGCCGGGGGATTTATTATTATTACGCGTACGGAAGCTGCAGTAGAAAGAGAACAGGGCGGCGATCCGCGCGGCACAGACAAAGACGCAGACAGTTTCTCGAACGCAGCCCTCCGACGGAAGAAGAAATAAGAACCGCAGCGAAAAAGCAGCGGCGCGGCGCAAAGACAAGGCTCGCCGGTTCATTAGGGTGCGGGCCGGGCCGGGCCGGGCCGGGCGCAGAGGTGAGCTGGGCTGAGGTGCCATTGATTTAATTTATTCGCCGGCCTCGTCAGCAAAAAGTTTTCGAGCTCGCGGCGGCTGCTGGGCTCCCCTCGGCCATGTCAGCGGCGGGCCGGGCTGGGCTGGGCTGGGCTGGGCTGGGCTGGGCCAGGCTGCTCCTCTGTGCTTGACTTTCTGAGGCGGCAGCGGCAGCGGTGGATCAGGTCCAGAAAGAGACCGGATAACACGCCTAGGCCTCCCCGTCCGCAGTGTAAGCAGTATCCCTCCCCTCCCCCGGAGAGAGGGGAGCGCTCACCTGCTCAAAAGTGTTTCGCGTGATCGCACCGGCATGGGGGCGGCGCGGGTGCGGCGCGGGGGCGGCGCGGGGGCGTGCACACCATTGTACGCTCCCGGGTGATGGACTCAGCGGGGGTCGCGAGCGCAGCGCACGCACCGGGTTCCCGTCGGCGGACATCGCGGAGGGTATAACGACAAACGACCCTCCCCTCGCGCACGGGCTGCAAGGGCGGGCCGACGCGGGCGGTGACGATATCAAATCATATCCTTTGTGCAGCCGGCAGGTGGCAGCGGGGGACTCCCGGAGACGTCCTGGAGCAGCGGCAGCAGCAGCAGCAGCAGCAGAAGCAGCAGCAGCAGCAGCAGCAGCAGCAGCAGCAGCAGCAGCCCGACATGTCGTCAGGGCAGGGCCGCCAGGGCGGCCTCCGCGGAGCTTCACCTTCCCCCGCCGTCCTAAATTTATCGACTTTCCAGGGGAAGCGACATTAAGCGTTGTCATTCAGATAAAATCTACCGCGCGCTCTCTCATTTCTCGGCCGACAGTTTGCCGCCCTGGATCGCGTGCGGTCGGCCGCACGGTGGCAGCGGTGGCAGCCCTGCCCGGCCGGGACCTGCTGCGTGGCGGCCGGGGGACCCCCGCGCCGCGCCGCGCTGCACTCGCGCGCGATATTTCATCCCGGTGACTCGGGAAAGCTTCTTCTTTTTCCGGAAGGTCCCTATCTGCCGAGTGGATGGGGAGATATACTACCGCACAGGCAATGTGATATAGCATAGCGCTCCCTGCCTGTGTGTGTGTGTGTGTGTGTGTGTGTGTGTGTGTGTGTGTCTGTGTCTGTGTGCGTCTGTGTGTATGTGTGTCTGTGTGTGCGCGTGTGGCGGCAATGGCACCGGATGGCACCAACCAGGTACCGCCAAAACAATTATGGCACCGGTGGAGACGACAGCCCGTGAAACATCGCGGCCTCGCTAGGCGCCGTCGTGGGCGGGCATAGCGGGCACGGCGGGCATGGCGGGCATTCGGGGGAAAGAATCGCCCCACAAGGTGCCAATGCCACACGCGGACGGGTAGCGGTACGGTCTCCCACAAATCAATGAGAAATATATTTGTAACTGTTTTTTGAAATGTATGAGAAACCCGCGGAGCAGAGTGCGGCGGGAGATACGAGCCCCCCGAATCCGAACAAACCCGCGCGCACCACTGGCTTCTGTCCAGTCGGCTCCAATCTCTTTGACACTGTACTCGAGTTTTCGGGACTTGAGCCCGAACACGCCCAAGGCATCTAGATATGAGAAGGCCCCGCGCCGCCGCCCCCGCACCGCCGCCCCCATCGCGGCCCCCATAATTCAGTGGGGATGTTGATGTATGAGCCGCAAGGGGCGCGGGGGAGGCGGGGGAGGGGGGGGGGAGGGGCGGCGCGGCGGTGCAAAGAGAAGAGGAGAGCGATTTATGTGCACGTATTTAATGCGATTTGGAAGTGTTTCCCGCTGTCATCAGCACCTCTCCTAAGCAGGACAATTATTTATGTGAGCTCTCTCTCTCTCTCAGCCCGTGTCTGCCCTATCTGCCCGAGACAGAGACCCCCGCGGATATCTACCAACAGCGCGGCAGAAAAGATCTCTCCTTCGCAGTGTGGCCAACAGACAGACCCTCGCCGCGGTGCACCTGTCCGGTGCGGGTTGGCGCGCCTGCTGATTGGTTTCACGGCGATGACTGATTAGGATCTGCTGCCCCGTTTTTTCCAGCTCGACAGAATGGACAGCGGATTGCTAATTGGTTCCGCCCTCAGCCCCGGCGCCCCGGCCCGCAGGGACACTGCCGTATCGAGGTGGCGAAACATCCGTGTGCGCAACACCCTGCCCCGTGTGGGTGGGGTGGAATGTGTTGCGAGCCGCCGATGTTTTAATCAGTCTCCTGCTTAGCAATGTAATTGCAGCAGGTGGGCTCTTTCGTACGATGCCAAAATGCCCACGCCTCCCCCGCGCCTCTGTGCGCGATGGCGTCTACAAGCAGGCGGCTTGTCTCGGTTAAGGTCCGTCCCTTTATTTTGCCAATTATTTCGCAATCACCCCGTCCGCCCGTTATGTAGCTATGCTGCTGTTATTATCCGGCACTAACGCGGCGGGATCCCCGAGCAGGCCCTTTATGTCTCATAACAAGCGGAAGACCCTCCCACTACCGCTGCTTCTGCTGCTGTTAATTTTTCATACCGAGTTGTTTGCGGCGCCCCCGGGAGCACACGGCGCACCCTCATTAAACACTGCGTTGGCCCCCCTGATCACCTCTCGATCGCACAGCGGCGCACCTTTAAATTCAATCGGCTGCAATCAAGTGTCATTATCTTATTCGGCGTGCGGGGCAGACAAAAGGACGACGAGGGCCTCTCCGATCAGGAAGTCGACGGGACGACAAGGCGACGGCGGCGGCGAGGGTGGTGCGAGGCTAGCTGTGCCGCGCGCGTAATCCGATTTGGACAAGTACTTAACGCTCGGCGCAGCTCTTCGCATGCGCGCCGTGTGTCTCGGGTTTCAAACGCGAACGGGGCCAACGACGGCCGCCCTTTCGAACGATAAATAAAGGCCGAAGGCAGCAGCAGCAGCGGTGGCGGGGCCGCGAGCTCGCCAGCCTTGCGGCGTGAGTGGGTGCCGGCGACGCCCTCCGCTTACGGTCCGTCCTCGCAAACAGTTGGCCCTGGTTTCCGCCGCGGCCGCTGCCGATCTTTGCCTGGACCGACCATACACATCGACGCCGTACACAGGCAGCGTTGCGGCGTAAATCACGGCCGTGATTGAGGGCGTGGTGGCCATCATGAGGATCTGTGTGTGAGGGAGAGAGAGAGAGAGAGAGAGAGAGAGAGAGAGAGAGAGAGAGAGAGAGAGAGAGAGAGAGAGAGAGAGAGAGAGAGAGAGAGAGAGCGAGAGAGAGTATTAGCGGCCAAGGGAGTGGGGGACCAACGCAACTTGAAGCCCCCTCGGCCTTGCTGCAGGTAGAGAGATCTCCTACCGAGGCTGCAGAAGAGTAAAAATAAAATGAAAAAAATAATGAATAAATTTGATATTTTTATTGCATTAAAAGCTCTCTCGTATTGTGTTTTTATAGGTTCTCAACCCAGTGAAAGTTAATTGGAAACAAAAAAAACAATAGATTAAAAAAAACTACACCGCCTTCGGTAAATTCGCA
The DNA here is from genome assembly GCA_038380765.1 of Odontothrips loti. Lineage (NCBI taxonomy): Eukaryota > Metazoa > Arthropoda > Insecta > Thysanoptera > Thripidae > Odontothrips > Odontothrips loti. The sequence goes on from CM076253.1 coordinate 7,966,019, forward strand.
AAAAATTGTTTTTGGAGGGCGGGGTGATTGGCCGGTGCGCGTGAAGAGCGTTGTCGGCCCCGCTTGGCGGCGCTGAGATCGCACCCGGTCATAACAGGCGGCAGCGGGACATCAACTAGGATTCTTTATCCCTGCGTCCTGGCCGCGCACCGCTGCGGCCAAACTTACGGCCCCGGCGTCACGGCTCTCGTCATAACTGTGCCGGCTGCGGCACAGCCAAGGCTTTGGCCGCAGCAACGCCGCCGCCAACCCATTCAAATTTCGCGCGCCTGTCTCGTCGCGGCTCATGGCGACCGCCAATCACCGGCTCAGAGAGAGGGAGAGAGAAAGAAATAGAGAGGGCGAGACTGCCCTTACGCTCTCTGCGTGAACGGCGCGAGCAGTTTGAATTACCGCAGACAACACCAGCGAGCAAGCGGCCGCCGGACTCGTTACGAAGATCAAAGGCAGCGGAGAGAGAGAGAGAGAGAGAGAGAGAGAGAGAGAGAGAGAGAGAGAGAGAGAGAGAGAGAGAGAGAGAGAGAGAGAGAGAGAGAGAGAGAGAGAGACAGACAGACAGACAGACAGACAGACAGACAGACAGACAGACAGACAGACAGAGAGAGAGAGAGGGGGGGGGGAGAGAGAGAGAGGGGGGGGGAGAAGGGGGCGTGTGTGCAGTGCGCGACACTCGCCCAATCACCACTGATTAAAATGTGTGCGTCGCCCGTCCCTTCCTGTCCTGCCCATTCATTGGCAGCCACACTGGCGGGGGCGGACATTTGCATGTGCTGCGCGTGTCCGCGCCCTAAGCGGGCCAGTGGTTGTCGCTAGCCTGATGATGATGATGATGATGACTGTCATCGGCGGGGCCCCCCGTGTGGTGCGGGAGCCACCCCCCGGGGGGCGGCGCGCCCGGGGGCAGGACACTGCCAGGACCAAGTCGGGGGGCCCTGTTCGTCCTGTTCGCCCCCGGGGGCAGCTTGAGCAGCGCGGCCCAAAGGGGTTTCATCACTCGTCACTTTCCGGGCCGCTTCACTCGCGACATATTCGGCCGAGGGCCGGTGGCCGCCACCAGCCGCGGACCACCCAAACGGCGGCCCGGGTCGGGTCGGGCCGCGCGGGCCGACCCAGCCACCCCTTCGCGCACCGCCCCGCTGCCGACGCCACCAGGAGGGAAGGGGACAGGGAGGCAGAGAGACAAAAAGAGAGAGAGAGAGGACGGGATATGAGTGACAAAGAAAAGGAGACACAACAATACCGCCAGCTTAATGCCCGCGGCTATGCGGCGGCTTCCGAAATAGATTGCAGCAATAACAAAATAATTGGGCCAGCCTTTCCTCCTCCCTTGTCCGTTTAGCCCCGTGTGCGCCCCTAGCGCTCCCGCTCCCCCTGCTCTCTCTCTCTCTCTCTCTCTCTCTCTCTCTCTCTCTCTCTCTCTCTCTCTCTCTCTCTCTCTCTCGCTCTCCATCCCCATGCGCCCTCTGCGACGCGGCGGAGGGTATCATACCATTTCTCCTTCTTGCGCTCTTTATCCGCCCCCCCCCCCCCTCAGCGTTTGACGAGCTGTCCGCGAAAACATGGGTCTTGGTGGTGGTGAGGGTCTGGGGCTCCTCCGGCACCCCCGCCCTGCCCCGCCCTGCCCCGCCCCGGCCGATGAGGAGGCCGCCAGGAATGCGCTGGCGGAGGACAATCTCTCAAAACGGATTACTCTGTTTCATTCTCTGGCCTCGCCGGCCGGACCCTCTCATCGTGAGGGAAAGAGAGGGGAGGAATCCATCTCGGTCTGCAACGACCAGCAGCAGCAGTAGCAGCAGTAGCAGCAGCAGTAGCAGCAGTAGCAGCAGCAGCAGCAGCAGTAGCAGCAGCAGCAGCAGCAGTAGCAGCAGCAGCAGCAGCAGTAGAAGCAGCAGCAGCAGCAGCAGCAGCGGCCCTGCAGCCCCTGTGGCCGCCGCCGCGCCGCTGCTGCTCGTGTTTCGGCAGTGGTTACGGCGTTCGCGGGGGGCGCCGAGGCGACAATGACGAGATGATTCAGATGGAATGACCACGATTCGTTTTCTCGGTCTCTCCCCCCCCCCCTCTCTCTCTCTCTCTCTCTCTCTCTCTCTCTCTCTCTCTCTCTCTCTCTCTCTCTCTCTCTCTCTCTCTCTCTCTCTCTCTCTCTCCCTCTCCCCGCCGCGGGGGACAACGCCGCTGCACAGCAGCCGGCAGACGGTGGCCTCTCTCAGCGGCGCTCCCTGTCGAAACTTTATTGCTGACATGCAAATTGGGGAGGTCTTTCACGGCGGAAGTTTAATGAAGGTAAAATCGCATCCCCCCACCCCACCCTATGCCACCCCACCCTCGATGCCGCCTCAGGGGTATACATCACACACACACACACACACACACACACGATGTGGGTCGCCAAACATGATGCCTCCGACGGGGACATTTTCCCCCGCCGTGGCGACATATGATGTCGATACTGGCCTCCAGGCCACTTTCACAAAAAACGTCCAATTATTATCCTTTCCGCGAAAAAGCTTTGACCCAACATTGGGGGGAAAGAAACTAAAAACAGTTTTGTTGAAATTGTTCCGCCGTCGCCGCCTGCGAGCGCCAGGGTAGGCCAGCCCGCACGACACGCGTGCCCGCAGCAGTCGTGGCTGCCTACCCGGCAGGCGCCACATGTGCCCAGAGACTGGCCGAATGAGGAAGAAACGTTGGAGACGAAGCTGGAAATCTCTCGGGGAAATTGACCTGCGAGGAAGGCGCGGCGTGTAAGATGTGAGTGAGAAGGAGAAAGGGAAGTGTTCGCTCTCCCTCTCTCTGTCTGTCTCTCTCTGTCTGTCTCTCTCTGTCTGTCTGTCTCTCGCTCTCTCTCTCTCTCCCTCTCTCTCTCTCTCACACATCCAACACATACACACACATGCTCACGCCGCGTCCGCCGTGTGAGCCGGGGCTAATGAACAACGAAAATGGAGGTACGTGTCGGGCGCGTGGAGTCGCCTGCTCGCTAGCTCAGCTCACGTGTGTCGGTAATGAATATTACACGGGCGGAGAGAAACGATCGCGGTGCGCCGTGTGTATCACTTTGGCCAACTCCCTGCTCAGCTGCTCGGCTCCGCTACTATCACTGGCTGATGCACCCGGCCGCAGGATTCTTGCCCGCGGGGGGCTTTGTCAGTCTTGCGGTGCAGTTTGCGTTGAGTTATGCCGCTCGCGGCCAGCAGCCGGAGCGAGCCGGAGCGAGCCGGAGCGAGCCGGAGGGAGCCAGGGCGAGCCGGAGGAGGTGGCGCGCCACGGATCGATCCGTCATCGAGATATCGCTGTCGTTGGCAATGCGCGACTACTACTAAAAATGTTCATATTCTTTTATTTATTTGCTTTTTCCTTCCGCTGGGAATGAACATGTAAGGTAGAGATGCGAAAAAAAAATTCATGCAATAATACTGTTTTGAATATTAATATCTCTAGCTGGCGTACATGTGAGGTACATTATCCCATTATCCTGAATGAAAATTTCTCAAAAAAAAAAATTATTTCCGCATGATGACAGGTCGATGCGTGGCGCGATGCGTCGATATCTCGGCCTGGATTTACGACCCCCTGACGTCACACACGTACGCGATGAAAGTGATGTGTTGTTTGTATTATACGGGGGGCGTTACGACCGCGCGTCCCCACGACGACGAGAAGAAGGTCATCATCATCCTCCTCTCGTCGCCGTCGCCCTCCAGACCGCCGCAACTGTCCCGGGCGGCCGCGGCCGTTACCCGGCCGTTACCCGGCCGTTACCCGGCCGACTCGATTCTAATTACCGGCAGGCGTATTGTTTCTCCCGGTGGGTGGGCGTGTGTGCTTGCAGCGAGGCCCCCGCGTAATGACGTGCGCCTTACGATGCGAGCGAGAGGATGAAGATCGGATGAGAAATTCAGCGAGGTGCGGTTGGTGTCGATATAAAGGCGCACGGACGTGGACTGGAGGCGCGGCCACTCCGGGCTACCCTCTCTCCCCCTCCCGTCCACGCAATGAGAGGAAGCGGGACGGCGATACACAAAGTCATTCGCTATAGACTTAGTAGTGCCGCTGGCTTCGCTGGTGGTCTGGGCCGGGCCAGCTGGGCTCGGGGCCCGCCGGCCTGGGATGCGGCCTTGTATAGTAGCCCCCATCGATTCATCGAACGAGGAGGCCGTGACGGCGTCCTGGCCCCGAGCCTCTCGCCCCCTCATGAGCCTAATAAGGTGAGAAAACGATGACCCCGGGCGCTGAGACTGTCGCCGTCGCGGGAGACTCGAGTGAGACTCGAGTGATACCGAGGTGGGGCGGCAGCAGGCGCCTCAGGCCCCAGCGGGCCCCGATGTCGGGCCGGATTCTTTCGCAGGCCGCGATGGAATGGCAGATATTATACTCCGCGCATCAGGTGCGATTTACTGCGACCACTGCTGTCGCCCAGCGCTGCCCAGCCCACAAGGGAGTAGTATATGGCGGAAACAAGGGATTCCAAAAGCGATCGGAGATGGCAGCGGATATGTTTAGTTATTGTTGTTGTTTGTTTTGTCGTCGGGGGCTCCCTCCCACAGCATCCCACAAGGTAGGTCTCACACACTCACACACACACGGGCAGCTTTCGAACCTGTCGCTTACGCCCCCCCCCCCCCCGCAGCCCCTCCCTCCCTCCGGTAACCGGATCGGCTTGGATCGGCCCAGATGACATGCAGGACTCGTTGTCCCAGCGGGAAGGGAGGGAAGCGCCCGACGCTGCCCACTGAGGCCACGTGCCTGCTGCAGAGGGGCACCGGTCAAAAAGCGCTGATTAAATTCTCATCGAAAAAGGAAAAAATATGGGGAAACAATTTCCTTCCTTTGTTCGATGAGAATTTAGTGAGTTGGCCGTCGTGTGAAAACTCACCTCCCCGCGGCTATCTTGTCGCAGAAGCCGCGTTCCTTGTCTAGACAAGCGGCGGAGTGGGAAACGGGTGGATTCGGTCGGGGTCGGGCTCGCGGTAGCAGCAGGTGGGCCAGCATGCTGTCCAACGGATCCGTGTTTTTCGGTCGACCACACAAAACGGGCGCGGAATTTTCGTGAAGAGAGATGACCCGGTCGTGCTCTTTTATGATGATGCTCTTTTCGTGTAACGCCCCTCTCCACGGTTACGGCGCCGGCCACTCCGAGCGCTGTTCTCGTGTTTGTTTTTGTTTTTCAATCTTATTCTTCAGACGTATCCTTGATATACAACAAGACGCGCATGAAGACGTTGATCGGAAAGTCGACCGACTCCTCCTTCATTAGTGGCTTACCCCCCTCGGGGCCTCGGGGCCGGCTGTGGGGCCCCGTTGCCGCACGACGTCGACGACGACCCCACGCCAGGCCGCCGTGTATGACAATTTCGCCAGAGCGGTCACGTGACCGTGCAACTGTTGTTGCCGCATCTCTGCCCGTAAACGTCCGGTGAGTGCACCGCTCGCCCAGTTCTCTGCCCGGCGGGGGTCCGGAGGGTTCCCGGTGACGTGCGCCGCCGCCATTACCGGTCTCATGTACAAATCAATTACACGACCCCCGCAAAGCGTGCCGTCGGCGGCCGTGCCGTCTGGTGGGCCCGGTGCGGTACAGTCCGGGCCAGCAGCAGCCACCGCCTTCTGGAATATCTGAAAATCCTGACGAACGGCTTCCTGCGTGCGCGTCGGCGTCGGCGGTGAGGGAAAGGGAAAGGGCTGTCGTGCCCAGGCCGTGCCGCTCCGTGCCGTGGCCGCCGTGCCGCCGCCGGTTGCGCGCCAAAGACTGGCCGCGTGCCCACGCGGTGCACCGCCGCCTAGACACAAACCGCGCCCTCTCGCCCGGCTCAAATCGCGTGCGCGACGCGCGTTCCAAACGCGGTCAGGTATTACAAGCAGGCGGTGCATTTTTCATCGACTGCCGAAGCAGCTGCAGCAGCGGGGCTGAGCGCGCCGGACACGGGCAGCACCGCGGGCACCGGACAAACTGCTTACCGTAAAAGCGGAGCAAGCAGGAGCGAGCACCTGGCGGCCGCGGGAGAAAGGAACACAATTTGTTCGTGTTATGTGAAACCGTAGTATACACGGCCGTTGTCGGCGCGTCCGAACGGGGTCCGAACGAGAGCAGGGGATGAGAAATGAAGCGCGGCCCGGTATGAGAGTGTGATGCGCACGCCGACATGCGTGTCACGCGGCGGTAATGAAGAGGAATGCCCCGTCGCCGGGCTCCGTCATTTGTACCAACGCGTGAGCGCTGCGGTGCGTCCAACTGTTGACTGGAGCATGTGTTGAGGCTAGGGCGAGTAAATATAACGGCCGACGAATGCGTCCGAGGTAGAGGAGGTGCAACGGAGGAATTTATCATCAATGCAGGATTGGAAAACGTAAATGAAAAACGTCACACGAAAAATAGGAAAAAATTCACGCATAACTCTCCATATCTCTATCGGCGGCGCCGTCTCCGTCAAGAATGCGTTGGTAACGATCTACAAGTGTCGTAAAAATCGCCGATGATGTGCGGCGGTGCCGATAAGCACGCCTCATTATCCGCAGCGCGCGCCGTGCTGCCGATAGTGATTTATGTCACCCGTTATATACAGGCGGTGCACGGCGGCCAATTGTTTCCGAGCCGCGTTCGCTCCGCTTTTCCCGGGAGGTGCAACACGGGCGATGCGCTGCTGCTGCCCCTGCTGCCGCTACAACGAGTGCTGTCCTTGTTTCCGCTTGTTGTTCCGCTTTCCGTCCCATCTATATAAATACATCCCGCAGGAAGCAATAACATGGCGCACGACAAGGATCGCCTCTCCGCGTATATGAGAAATTCCCGGGTGCGTGGTGGGTAAGGGTTCGTCCGCAAACCACGTAACACCGAGCGGCTATGAGAAACGTGTTACGTAATACATGAACGCCCCCACCCCCTCTGTGGAGGAATTTCACAATAATAAGAGGGCAGGGGAGCGCATGTATGTGTTCCAGTGCGGTGATAAGCAGAGAACAAACAAGTCGCGGTCCCGATTGGGTCAGGCCAATAAGAAAAGGTCGCCCGGTCACACACGCACTCACACACACACACACACACACACACACACACACACGCCGGTCGCGCCGTGCCGCCGTGTGTTGTCACCTGATCCGGTGTGCGGCTCGGCCTATTAATTAAGATTAAGAAGGATTACAAGCTCCGCCGGTACCCCCGGATGCCTCGGCCCTCCTCCGGCAGCCGCCGGCAGCCACTCGGGTGCGTCCCCTATCCCCACCCCTCGGGCACTCAGATGCCCGTCCCGCGACACAATACCACATCGGAAGATAGTTTTCGGTCGGCAGGCACCGCGCCCGCCGGCTGCTGGCTGCGTGATTCTATCGCCGTGATAAGGGCCGCGATATCTTATCGGGCAGGAGTGTTGTTGTTTCCTGCCGCAGAATCGCGCACCTTGCTGCACGCGGTGAGTCACACGGTTTGTGACTCGCGGGTGCGACTCTTGTCGGGGTCCTCCGGCTGGAGGCAGGCGGTGCCTGGACCCTGACGCCGCTGGCCGCCGCTGGCACCCTTGTGCCCCTCTGGCGTTCAGCTCTCTGGGTGCGATGCGTGTTTGATACACTCCGGCCACAGCCGCCTGCCGCCTGCCTGCAGCCGCTTCCCATCCCAAAACGGGTTGACACTTCGGCGCGTCGCGTCGCCTTGTCGGAGCTGCCAACGTTCTGTGTTCCCCGGTTATAAAAATAAAAGAAGGTAGTTTGTTAAAAAGAAAAAGTCGCGCAACAACGCATGGTCGTGTCATTGTGTCATGTGTCATCACTGAGAAGTAATTGCACGACTTCGGCCGGGTTAGACGGTTTAGAAAGTAATTCCTGTGTTTTTCTTGATATCGTTATTTGTTTCATTATTCGTCATCCATTACTCGTATATCCCACGAGAATTTCGTTGCCGGTTGCTTCCTCTTGCTTACCGGGTTCCCTTTTCCCACCTATATTTCTCCCTCTTCCTATTTCCATTACCCCCCCCCCCCCCCCCCTCTCTCTCTCTCTCTCTCTCTCTCTCTCTCTCTCTCTCTCTCTCTCTCTCTCTCTCTCTCCCCCCCCCCTCTCTCCCTGCTGTCCCCGTATGGGAGGACCGAAGGCGGCGAGTCGAGTAGTGTTCCCGCCTAGGCGTGTCGAAGGGAACAAGGACGGGTTGTCAGCCTCATCAGGGTATCGTAAAGACCTCTGACGGCCCGGCCACGGCTCCGAAGGGCCGAAGGGCCCCGTGCGCCGCCCGACGCACCGCGGTCGCCACACGCGCCTTTTAAATTAACGCGCCTCGGCCATCTGCATAAATCTGCCACGCGGCGGAGGTCTGCGCGGCGCGCGCGCACCTGGTCGGGGGCGGATGACGAGAGAATGCGACCCACGGTCCTTTTTACAGAAAAGAGGTGCGGTATTTTTTTTGTTTAACAACAAAACGGATGGACGACGCCGCCGTTGCTGCAGAGCGCATCGTCCACCCCCACCCCGACGTCCGCACCTCCCCGCCCCGCCCACCCCTCGCCTCGTAAAGATGAGAATCTCATTCATTTGAGCGTCGCCGCCGTCGTCGCCGTCGCCGCCCCCTCCGAGGCCAGGCCGAGGCAGGGGCAGCAGCGGCTCCCGTCCCATTCAGATCGACTCCTGTGGGACCGCGGCCCGCCGGCCGCCGGCACGGAATGGGAGAGCAGCAGCAGCGCTTTCAATGGATCCCTTAGGTCCCCCGTCCGGCCCCGGCCCCGGCCCCGGCCCGGGAGGACCCCCGACGTCCCTGAGAAAACGAGGGAGTGTTTTTACATAGCTCTGGGTTGGGGTGAGCTCACTAAGGACTGGGCGGAGCCATGGCGGAGCGGCCGGTGATGAAGCTGTTGATCATATTGATAGCCGCCATGGCCATGGCGAGGGTGGAGCCGGCCCGGGACCCGAACAGCCACATTATTTCATTGGTGAAGTGTTGATTTGATTCGTTAATTGGCCCGTCTCGCCCCGACGAGAGGAGGCCGTACTTAAAGGTGAGAGTAACTCCCGGATGAGCAGGTGATGCCCAATCCCCTCAAAATAAAAAACAAAACAAAAAAGCACACGCCCGTTTTCCTTTTACCCCCAAACAAACCAAGAGGGAAAAGAAAAGAATTTGTTGCCGTCGTCGTGGGAAATGAAAGCGGTGTCATTGATAGCAGCGCGGGCCGTGGCGGAGTGATCGGTTTAGCGGGCGGCGATCGGTCTGGACTGGACTCGGCCGGAGCTAGCCGCCGGCCGCCGCGGCCCGCCTGTCGACAGCCTCTCTCTGCACACGCGACGATTGAAATCTATCCGCTCCCCGCGATGATGGATCTGATCCGTGAGTCCGGAGGGTTCGGAGAGTCCGGAGGGACTTGGGGAGCCTCCTTGCCACGCGTCAACCAACGAGGCCAGAAGTGGTATTCGCCCGCAAAAACAAGACGGGCATGGAGAACGCTTCACCGTTCTAGGACAGGCTCGTTCTTTGGGGCTGTTTAGATACCACTTGGACACTTAGAGAAGGGGGGTTCACGAAATGTCCTCAATTGTCCAGGTGAATTCGAATGACGAAAAGTTTTGATTATTTTTTTTTGAAGTGATGAGCTCGTTACACTCATGCACTATTGGTCGCATTTGTTTTTTCGCGGTTTTCCTCTTTTCTCTATTAATTGGTAGAAAGCGTTTCATTTCAAAAAAAAAATTAAATTCAAAAGTATATTGAATCCTCAAGATTCAGACCCTGCAAATAAAAAATACAACAACAAGAAAAAAACGGCAAAAATGGGTGGGTCCTACCTCGTCCCAGACTTCCGTCCGGAACCGTTCCTGCTTAACTTCGGTGTTCGGATGGGAACCGGTGTACCAGGAGTTGACCGCCGCTAAGACACAGGCACGACGCAGCCACCTTGGTAGGCAGGCTTCCGCAACGGCCAACATCGCCCCTTCCGCTGACCAGATTTCAGGAGTCAGCCCCCTTCGACCGGCCAGTTGGTCTGTGGCCCTGAGGCCACTCCCTCGCGGATTGAGAGGGAGGTAGGATGCCCAGATCGTACACGGCCGAAGCCGATTGTACTCTACTCTTCTACGCCATGTATCCAAGTAGGTGTTGCCCGAATACTCCAGATTCCGAGGCCTTACGCTTGAAAAATGTAGAAGGCCGAACCCTAGGCCTCTACATTTAACTTCTGCCGAGTCTTGGCAAGCACCATTCCCCTGCTCGGGCGTCGAACCACTGAGTTAACGAGTGTATTCAACCTCCGGGGAATGGCCGCGGCCCAACGTCCGCGGTCACTCAGACAACACACTTTGAACAAGTTCATTTGGTATATTTTACCCACCATCCTCGGTCGGCAGACTTCAGAAAAATTTTTAATCCGGCAAAGAGTTGAACTCCGAACCTTGCGGTCATCGACAGGTCCGCTAGACCACTACGCTACGGAACTGGGATGCAAGCGTGTAGCGCGCTGCCGGTACTGTAGCACTGTAGCCACTGTTGTCCCGCAGAGAGCAGAACCACCGTTGGCTCGCGCAGTGTGCTCTGTCCGCGCGCTGAGCCTGGCCAGCGGGCTCGTCCCGTTCGCCACTCGTCGCTGTCTCTCGGACAGCGCCGGAATTGCGCGCGGTGTGCTCCGTCTGCGCTCAGGGTCTGGCCAGCCCCTTGGTTCCGGTGCGTTTCGGAAGGGAGAGTGTCAATATTTACCAGTTATGCGTTTGTCGAGAAGTATGTTGCTTCGCGCACATCGTGCATTGTTTTATCCTTCATCCGGAGAATAAATGCAATATCAATCTGAGCTGCCCCTTTTTTGCTTCTACGTCGTAGCAGTAGTAGAAAGCAAAGAACGAGTAAAAAGGGAGAGAGATGAAAAAAGTTTGTGTTCGCGTGCAGTGTGTTGTGTACTTTTAGAATGCAATCTTATCGGGCCTCGCTGATGGCAGCCACGGTTCTGTGAAGCAGCCAGGGGAGTCCTAGCGGTCATGACAAAAATAAGGATAGCTTACGCACTCCTTCTAAGACGAAAAAAATTCAATAAATAAATAAAAAAGTTTACTGTCAGAAAAACAAGGTTCGGCTGGGCGAGTTCCTACTGCCCCCAGATGATGACGACGTAGTTGATCTTGCCGCCGCGCTTGCTCTTGAACCTGATGGACACGTTGTTGTGGCCGCAGCCCCCGGACTGCACCGTGGCCACCGCGTTCTCGCCGTCCCTCTGCTGGTCCACGATCTGGATGCAGTGGATGGTGGCGGGCAGGTTAGACACGTTCAGGTACTCCGTGTTGACGGTAAAGATGGTGGACGACTTGTACACCGTCTTCACCACCAGCTGTCTGTGTGAGAAGAGTGGACGTTTCAGACAAGTATAGCCGGATCTCTTCATTTTACAAGTTACTCAAAGAGGCGGTAGTTGTGCGCCGTTAGCCGTCAGTCTTACCTATCGTACGGGTAGAGTCCTCCAATAGTAATGCTCTGGTCCCTCGGGTTCCGGGTGGTGGTCGTCGGCCTTCGGGTAGTAGACGGCCTCCGGGTGGTCGACGGCCTCCGGGTGCTTGTCGGCCTCCGGGGCGTCGTCGACTGCCTCCGGGTGGTCGACGTGTACTCCCATCTGGGGAAGGCCTCGGAGTTGCTGAGTTTGGCCCGCGGCACTACGTCGTTGGTGTCGTAGTCGTCCACGAGGACCACCTCGGGGTCCTGGTTCGCGGCGGAGCAGGCCGCGGCCATGCAGGCGAGCAGGAGGAGCAAATGCAGGGAGCGCGCCATGGTGACTGTGGTGTCGTCGGCTGAGGTGTCCTGGTGGCAGTGAGGTTGCGCCCGGCGGCCACAGCTTTATCAAACCAGGCCGACGGCGATGTGTGACGTCACCGCCCCCGACACTGCGCCCCGTGACGTGTTCAGTGGAGGCTTTATCGAGGGGAAATGACACATTTTCGAGTGTTTTCTTCATTCTTGTTAAGAAAAAAACATGTGGAAGATGGCCATATCAGATACCGCTCCGGGGCTCAGAACATGTTAGGACCATCACAAGGGACTCCTTAACGGCCTACAAAATAAGTCTGATCAATTTTCGATCAAAATGTTTGCATGGGAATTTGTCGTTGCAGACGTTCTGGGGCTTTTTACTCGTTCTTTGCTTCCTCTACTACTACTATGACGTAGAAGCAAAAAAGAACGAGTATTGCGCTCTCGCCCTGTCAGTTAAGACCCCTATTCATCTCGAAAAGTACGTAACGGAGGGATTCTGTTTTGGGGGCGTTTCGGTTGGGCATTGATGGAGTTTCGAAAATGACTTATAAGATTTCTGAAAAACAAAAAACAAAAATACTCCTTTTTAGAGACCGCAGATCGGTGAAAGTTTGTCTTGGGACCAGCCGTCGCGCCGTCGCCCACAGTCAACAATCACTTTTCCGCGTACTCTGCAGGGCTTGGAGTAAAGATCAGTGGCTAAGTCCAGTTAAAATGTGATAAAAACACAGACTCTAAAAAGTAACAAATACTGATTGCAAAAATTCTTTGGAAATTTGAGAACACTGAATTAAAAAAATCTCAAAAACCTTATTTTCCCTCAAAAATCAAATAACGAGTCTGTCCTAGAACGCTAAGCGTTCTCCATGCCTGTCTTGTTGGGATGGGGGAGCTGTGACCTTGGCTGTGACCTTTCTCAGAGTACCAAATTGTCTACCTGGTTAGGTGTTTTGTGATGTTCTGATTCCAAAAATCAGGTCCTTGTGACACCTTTATTTTTAAAAAGAAAAAGATAATCCTCATGGGTCCGAAACTCGATTTTGATGCTTAGTCCCGAGTTATGGGTAAAAATTAATTAGCCTCAAGAGAGACTTTTGGACCCATAAGTTCTTTACATTTTTTTTTAATTTTTATGTTTTTATATTTTTGGTGGGGGTGGAGGAGAAGTGTGTATAGGTGTACATGAGTGTGTTTGGGCGAGGTTGTGGAACGACTAAACACGTGTGTTATAGGTACAAAAATATTTTATTTCTTAATAATAAATATATACTCGAATAATCACAGTGGTTCGGGCCTACTGGCCGTAGATAACACGTAGTACGCGATCTTCTCGCCACGCAGGCTCTTGAGCTTGATGGAGGCCGACTTCTGGCCGATGCCCCCGGACTGCACCGTCACCACAGCGTTCTTGCCATTCTTGATCAGGTCCACGACCTGGATGCAGTGGATGGTGGCGGTCGTCTTGAAGTTGATGTACTCTTTGTGCACCGTGAAGATGGTGCTGGACTTCTGCACGGTCTTGGCGAGGATCGTCCTGTCGAGACGAAAAAGGCAACGTGAGTTTTTTTTTGTTCTTTTTTTTTGTGAGTGTAGGTTTTGTTTGTCTGGGTGCGCCGGCAGAGGAACTGTCTTAATTTGCATAGAGGCACGTGGGCGGTTCTGTCGCGTGGCACCGCGTGCTAGCCTAACCTGTCGTTGGTGTAGACTCCGCCGATGTAGAAGCTCTGGTCCACGCTGCCGGCCCTGGGCGCGCCGTAGTTGCCGAGCGTACCGAGGAAGTCGGTGACGGCGCGGGCCTCGCGGACCTTGGCGGCGTCCTCGACGGCGGCGGGGAGGATCTCGCGGTGCAACGGCGCCTCGATGGCCAGGCCGGACACGGCGGCCACGGCGCAGCCCAGCAGGGCCACGAGGGAGAGGACGCGGATGGACATGGTGGCGGTGTGGAGGAGCGCTGCTGATTGGCGCGTCTGGCCCCGGCCCTGGCTATATGAGGCAAACACAGAGGCGCTATCGCAGACCTCTCCCCCCCCTCTCCCAGCAGCAGGAGGTGAGGTATCTAGATGAGTCTAAACGCCACACCGCGCCGCCCGCCCAGCTGTTTGCGCCCAGCCGGCTCGTTGACGTGCCGTGACACTCCGATGGGTGTTTGGCGCTAGCTTCGCCGCAGCGCATATGTATCGGGCTGATTGGGTTCGCGACATGAGTGCGCCGCCACCCATGCAGAAGCCAGTTCTGCGTAACATATCCTACGTCCGTTTCGGCTCCTCCCCGGAATACGCTATTGTTTTCGCAGGGCCGGGCCGGGCCGGGACCGCCGGGGTGGCGGCAGGGGCTCCAAGTGCTCCAAGTCACGAGACGGCCGCCACTCCCGCCTTTGGCAGGCGCTATGGCAGCCGGGCCGGATGTAGCCAACCTCCTGCAGCGGTGCCAACGTCCCGGTGCGCGTGGAAATGGTGCGCGTCCACGTCCTCCGCGGCAACATTGTCGTCCTGTCCTGTGTTGTGCTTGGAGTGGCAGTGCAGTGGCTGGGCTGGGCTGGCGAGCGGTGCCCGCGCGCTTACCAACAAACTATAGACGTTTCCAATGAGACTTGGAAACGGAAGCTGAAGAACAAAAACACTTCCAGACGGGTAACTCCGGATGCCAGGCATGAGAAACTTGAATGGCGTTTTGAGTGAATTTGGTGGTTATTTTCCCATACGCTTGCGCATTAATATTTCGCATTCCTGCTCTCGAGAGTTTCCGGTTTAGCGGGCGGCGATCGGTCTGGACTGGACTCGGCCGGAGCTAGCCGCCGGCCGCCGCGGCCCGCCTGTCGACAGCCTCTCTCTGCACACGCGACGATTGAAATCTATCCGCTCCCCGCGATGATGGATCTGATCCGTGAGTCCGGAGGGTTCGGAGAGTCCGGAGGGACTTGGGGAGCCTCCTTGCCACGCGTCAACCAACGAGGCCAGAAGTGGTATTCGCCCGCAAAAACAAGACGGGCATGGAGAACGCTTCACCGTTCTAGGACAGGCTCGTTCTTTGGGGCTGTTTAGATACCACTTGGACACTTAGAGAAGGGGGGTTCACGAAATGTCCTCAATTGTCCAGGTGAATTCGAATGACGAAAAGTTTTGATTATTTTTTTTTGAAGTGATGAGCTCGTTACACTCATGCACTATTGGTCGCATTTGTTTTTTCGCGGTTTTCCTCTTTTCTCTATTAATTGGTAGAAAGCGTTTCATTTCAAAAAAAAAATTAAATTCAAAAGTATATTGAATCCTCAAGATTCAGACCCTGCAAATAAAAAATACAACAACAAGAAAAAAACGGCAAAAATGGGTGGGTCCTACCTCGTCCCAGACTTCCGTCCGGAACCGTTCCTGCTTAACTTCGGTGTTCGGATGGGAACCGGTGTACCAGGAGTTGACCGCCGCTAAGACACAGGCACGACGCAGCCACCTTGGTAGGCAGGCTTCCGCAACGGCCAACATCGCCCCTTCCGCTGACCAGATTTCAGGAGTCAGCCCCCTTCGACCGGCCAGTTGGTCTGTGGCCCTGAGGCCACTCCCTCGCGGATTGAGAGGGAGGTAGGATGCCCAGATCGTACACGGCCGAAGCCGATTGTACTCTACTCTTCTACGCCATGTATCCAAGTAGGTGTTGCCCGAATACTCCAGATTCCGAGGCCTTACGCTTGAAAAATGTAGAAGGCCGAACCCTAGGCCTCTACATTTAACTTCTGCCGAGTCTTGGCAAGCACCATTCCCCTGCTCGGGCGTCGAACCACTGAGTTAACGAGTGTATTCAACCTCCGGGGAATGGCCGCGGCCCAACGTCCGCGGTCACTCAGACAACACACTTTGAACAAGTTCATTTGGTATATTTTACCCACCATCCTCGGTCGGCAGACTTCAGAAAAATTTTTAATCCGGCAAAGAGTTGAACTCCGAACCTTGCGGTCATCGACAGGTCCGCTAGACCACTACGCTACGGAACTGGGATGCAAGCGTGTAGCGCGCTGCCGGTACTGTAGCACTGTAGCCACTGTTGTCCCGCAGAGAGCAGAACCACCGTTGGCTCGCGCAGTGTGCTCTGTCCGCGCGCTGAGCCTGGCCAGCGGGCTCGTCCCGTTCGCCACTCGTCGCTGTCTCTCGGACAGCGCCGGAATTGCGCGCGGTGTGCTCCGTCTGCGCTCAGGGTCTGGCCAGCCCCTTGGTTCCGGTGCGTTTCGGAAGGGAGAGTGTCAATATTTACCAGTTATGCGTTTGTCGAGAAGTATGTTGCTTCGCGCACATCGTGCATTGTTTTATCCTTCATCCGGAGAATAAATGCAATATCAATCTGAGCTGCACCTTTTTTGCTTCTACGTCGTAGCAGTAGTAGAAAGCAAAGAACGAGTAAAAAGGGAGAGAGATGAAAAAAGTTTGTGTTCGCGTGCAGTGTGTTGTGTACTTTTAGAATGCAATCTTATCGGGCCTCGCTGATGGCAGCCACGGTTCTGTGAAGCAGCCAGGGGAGTCCTAGCGGTCATGACAAAAATAAGGATAGCTTACGCACTCCTTCTAAGACGAAAAAAATTCAATAAATAAATAAAAAAGTTTACTGTCAGAAAAACAAGGTTCGGCTGGGCGAGTTCCTACTGCCCCCAGATGATGACGACGTAGTTGATCTTGCCGCCGCGCTTGCTCTTGAACCTGATGGACACGTTGTTGTGGCCGCAGCCCCCGGACTGCACCGTGGCCACCGCGTTCTCGCCGTCCCTCTGCTGGTCCACGATCTGGATGCAGTGGATGGTGGCGGGCAGGTTAGACACGTTCAGGTACTCCGTGTTGACGGTAAAGATGGTGGACGACTTGTACACCGTCTTCACCACCAGCTGTCTGTGTGAGAAGAGTGGACGTTTCAGACAAGTATAGCCGGATCTCTTCATTTTACAAGTTACTCAAAGAGGCGGTAGTTGTGCGCCGTTAGCCGTCAGTCTTACCTATCGTACGGGTAGAGTCCTCCAATAGTAATGCTCTGGTCCCTCGGGTTCCGGGTGGTGGTCGTCGGCCTTCGGGTAGTAGACGGCCTCCGGGTGGTCGACGGCCTCCGGGTGCTTGTCGGCCTCCGGGGCGTCGTCGACTGCCTCCGGGTGGTCGACGTGTACTCCCATCTGGGGAAGGCCTCGGAGTTGCTGAGTTTGGCCCGCGGCACTACGTCGTTGGTGTCGTAGTCGTCCACGAGGACCACCTCGGGGTCCTGGTTCGCGGCGGAGCAGGCCGCGGCCATGCAGGCGAGCAGGAGGAGCAAATGCAGGGAGCGCGCCATGGTGACTGTGGTGTCGTCGGCTGAGGTGTCCTGGTGGCAGTGAGGTTGCGCCCGGCGGCCACAGCTTTATCAAACCAGGCCGACGGCGATGTGTGACGTCACCGCCCCCGACACTGCGCCCCGTGACGTGTTCAGTGGAGGCTTTATCGAGGGGAAATGACACATTTTCGAGTGTTTTCTTCATTCTTGTTAAGAAAAAAACATGTGGAAGATGGCCATATCAGATACCGCTCCGGGGCTCAGAACATGTTAGGACCATCACAAGGGACTCCTTAACGGCCTACAAAATAAGTCTGATCAATTTTCGATCAAAATGTTTGCATGGGAATTTGTCGTTGCAGACGTTCTGGGGCTTTTTACTCGTTCTTTGCTTCCTCTACTACTACTATGACGTAGAAGCAAAAAAGAACGAGTATTGCGCTCTCGCCCTGTCAGTTAAGACCCCTATTCATCTCGAAAAGTACGTAACGGAGGGATTCTGTTTTGGGGGCGTTTCGGTTGGGCATTGATGGAGTTTCGAAAATGACTTATAAGATTTCTGAAAAACAAAAAACAAAAATACTCCTTTTTAGAGACCGCAGATCGGTGAAAGTTTGTCTTGGGACCAGCCGTCGCGCCGTCGCCCACAGTCAACAATCACTTTTCCGCGTACTCTGCAGGGCTTGGAGTAAAGATCAGTGGCTAAGTCCAGTTAAAATGTGATAAAAACACAGACTCTAAAAAGTAACAAATACTGATTGCAAAAATTCTTTGGAAATTTGAGAACACTGAATTAAAAAAATCTCAAAAACCTTATTTTCCCTCAAAAATCAAATAACGAGTCTGTCCTAGAACGCTAAGCGTTCTCCATGCCTGTCTTGTTGGGATGGGGGAGCTGTGACCTTGGCTGTGACCTTTCTCAGAGTACCAAATTGTCTACCTGGTTAGGTGTTTTGTGATGTTCTGATTCCAAAAATCAGGTCCTTGTGACACCTTTATTTTTAAAAAGAAAAAGATAATCCTCATGGGTAACTCGATTTTGATGCTTAGTCCCGAGTTATGGGTAAAAATTAATTAGCCTCAAGAGAGACTTTTGGACCCATAAGTTCTTTACATTTTTTTTTAATTTTTATGTTTTTATATTTTTGGTGGGGGTGGAGGAGAAGTGTGTATAGGTGTACATGAGTGTGTTTGGGCGAGGTTGTGGAACGACTAAACACGTGTGTTATAGGTACAAAAATATTTTATTTCTTAATAATAAATATATACTCGAATAATCACAGTGGTTCGGGCCTACTGGCCGTAGATAATCACGTAGTACGCGATCTTCTCGCCACGCAGGCTCTTGAGCTTGATGGAGGCCGACTTCTGGCCGATGCCCCCGGACTGCACCGTCACCACAGCGTTCTTGCCATTCTTGATCAGGTCCACGACCTGGATGCAGTGGATGGTGGCGGTCGTCTTGAAGTTGATGTACTCTTTGTGCACCGTGAAGATGGTGCTGGACTTCTGCACGGTCTTGGCGAGGATCGTCCTGTCGAGACGAAAAAGGCAACGTGAGTTTTTTTTTGTTCTTTTTTTTGTGAGTGTAGGTTTTGTTTGTCTGGGTGCGCCGGCAGAGGAACTGTCTTAATTTGCATAGAGGCACGTGGGCGGTTCTGTCGCGTGGCACCGCGTGCTAGCCTAACCTGTCGTTGGTGTAGACTCCGCCGATGTAGAAGCTCTGGTCCACGCTGCCGGCCCTGGGCGCGCCGTAGTTGCCGAGCGTACCGAGGAAGTCGGTGACGGCGCGGGCCTCGCGGACCTTGGCGGCGTCCTCGACGGCGGCGGGGAGGATCTCGCGGTGCAACGGCGCCTCGATGGCCAGGCCGGACACGGCGGCCACGGCGCAGCCCAGCAGGGCCACGAGGGAGAGGACGCGGATGGACATGGTGGCGGTGTGGAGGAGCGCTGCTGATTGGCGCGTCTGGCCCCGGCCCTGGCTATATGAGGCAAACACAGAGGCGCTATCGCAGACCTCTCCCCCCCCTCTCCCAGCAGCAGGAGGTGAGGTATCTAGATGAGTCTAAACGCCACACCGCGCCGCCCGCCCAGCTGTTTGCGCCCAGCCGGCTCGTTGACGTGCCGTGACACTCCGATGGGTGTTTGGCGCTAGCTTCGCCGCAGCGCATATGTATCGGGCTGATTGGGTTCGCGACATGAGTGCGCCGCCACCCATGCAGAAGCCAGTTCTGCGTAACATATCTTACGTCCGTTTCGGCTCCTCCCCGGAATACGCTATTGTTTTCGCAGGGCCGGGCCGGGCCGGGACCGTCGGGGTGGCGCAGGGGCTCCAAGTGCTCCAAGTCACGAGACGGCCGCCACTCCCGCCTTTGGCAGGCGCTATGGCAGCCGGGCCGGATGTAGCCAACCTCCTGCAGCGGTGCCAACGTCCCGGTGCGCGTGGAAATGGTGCGCGTCCACGTCCTCCGCGGCAACATTGTCGTCCTGTCCTGTGTTGTGCTTGGAGTGGCAGTGCAGTGGCTGGGCTGGGCTGGCGAGCGGTGCCCGCGCGCTTACCAACAAACTATAGACGTTTCCAATGAGACTTGGAAACGGAAGCTGAAGAACAAAAACACTTCCAGACGGGTAACTCCGGATGCCAGGCATGAGAAACTTGAATGGCGTTTTGAGTGAATTTGGTGGTTATTTTCCCATACGCTTGCGCATTAATATTTCGCATTCCTGCTCTCGAGAGTTTCCGGTCTGGGAGTGTTTTTGTTCTTTAGCTTCCGCTTCTGACCTGCGCTGGAAACCTCTATTGGGAGCGCACTTTGCTTTCGGTTTCCCCTCCGGGCATTTATCTGCTTTATTTCGGGCTGAGGCGATATTGCAACGGGGCATGCAAATGCGCCGTGTTCGGCCCCGTTTTGAGCAGAGGCTGTGGCTGTGGCCGGCTGCGTGCTGGTCGCCTTCATTCAGCAGCCCCGCCCCGCCACGCCACGCCCCGCCACGCATCTTGGACGCTGGCTAGCGTTTTGCTTGGCGCTACCGCGTGGTGCGGCTTGTGCCGCTCTCGGCCGCCATAAAGAAGGCATTATTTATCGCTTGTCACGGGTTCGAGTCCCGCTTGGGGCGCGGCGGCGCCCCTCAGCGACTCTTGCGTTGCACAGAATGCACAGCAGCAATAATATCCGGCGAGAAGAAAAGGAAGCAGGAGTCAGCCGATGGCAATTACAGCAGTAATCCAGCATTTGGGCCGCGGACGCGGCCAAAGACTTTTGTCGAGTGGGGTATTTGTTTTGACGGGCCTCGAGTGCGGGGCGCTAAAACGGGCACATCCCTTTGGGAAGTCGGGCCGCGGCACTCGATATGACAGGTGCAGGCCAGGTGCCTCGCCTCCGCCCTCAAGTCGAGGAATTAACCCAGATTGGTGCACATCCTCGATGAGTCAGGCAGTCTTATCAGCCCCCACGATGGCTTCCTGCCCGACTGAGCATCGGCCCCTCATGCCGTCATTGCCTCGGTGCCCGTCGCAATGAGTGGCCGCACTGCTAATGGCGTCATGAGACATGACGTCTTTATGCGTGTCGCCGCCACAGCCTCTCATCCACTATCGACGCCTGTTTTCACGTCGCACCGAAAGCCGTCACTTTGCAAAATTGTGACCTCGGTTTCTTTTTATTTTCTTTTTTTTTATTTTGTTTAAATGCGCCCCAGATCCTTTCTTGAATTCGGCTGAACGGTGGTAAATCATCCAGCGTTTGCGCGCGGATTGTTTGCACGTCCTCTGATAATGGATAGCAGTGTCTCTGCACCCGCGGCGTCTCCGCGGTGCGATAATGCCGCTGTTTGCAATTTGCATAATTTGTAATGGTTTTAATTTCACATTTAACACGCCCATAAACCACCTCGCAATCTGCACTTTTGCGGAAGATTTTTAAACCCTGTTTTCGCGGCCTTCCAGGATTTTTTTCACTATTTTTTTTTTCAAATAGTGAATGTCAGTGATTGCACGTGATCCCATTCCTTCCGGTACATCATGCAGTCTGGAGCTGACCACACAAATGTTTTCGTTTGCATTTCCAAATTCGGATTCAGTGGATATCCGGCTTCTCTGCACTGCCCATGCACGTCGGCGCCTGGTAGTTAGGCAACTCCCGCTCGTGTATGCACGGGTGTTTGGCGGGCTGGACTACCCCTGATATCGCAGGCGCTCGCCGTCTAGCTTCCACCTTTTTCGATTTTTTTTTTTTGTGGGAGACGGGTACTCGGTGGGGGATGATTGTGTCAAGGCAAAGAGTACAATAATTGGTAGAAAAAGTTTTATTTTTGGGCCGGGCTTCACTTTCCGTAGACGAGTACGTTCCAGGCGACGCTGTGGCCCCGGTCCGACTTGACCTTGACGTCGACCTGGCGCTGGCCGGGACCGCCCTTCTGCACGATGGCGGAGCCCACGTTGTCCGTCTTGAGGCACTCGAGGCGGATGCAGCTGATGAGCCCGCCGAGCTGGCCCTCAGCCGGGTACGAGACCACCTCCGAGCGCACCTGCATCCACTTGGCGGACTTGCGCACGGTCTGTACCTGCAGCAGCCTGCGGAGGGGAGGGCGTTAGGTTAGGTTAGGAGGTGAGGTTAAGTTCAGTTAGGAGGTTATGTTAGGAGGGGAGGTTAGGTTAGCTCTTGCAGCAGCCTGCGGAGAGGAGGGCGTTCACAGACCACGTGACACGGAGCGTCCGGCCGCGCCCCGGCCGCCTCGGCCACCGAGCCTTACCTGTCGTCACTCCTGCAGTCGCCGATGACCTGGGTCTGGCTGACGCCGGCAGCAGGGCCGAGGGCGCCGGGGAGGACCACGGGGACCACGGGGGCCACGGGGACCACGGGGGCAACGGGGACGCCGGCGGGGCCCCAGAACTGGGGCTCGGCGAGGGCGCAGGCCGCCGACAGCGCCAGCAGGATGAGGGAGCGAGACAGCAGCGACATAGCGGAGTTGGAGGAGGAGAATCACTTAGCCGGCCGGGGTCCCTGCGCTGCCTATATACCCGGGACGCTGACGGGGACCCTACTGATAGCAGCCGCGCGGCACTGTACCGCCAGCGCGCCCCGGGGCACCGCGTCAGCGCGCATCCTTCGGCGAGTGGCGTCTACCTCGTCATATGACGGCCCGGCTAATTCGGGCACACCTGTCGAAGAGAGAGGGGGGGGGGCTTAGACTCACCTGGTGGCGCGATAACCCCGTCAGCTGGCTAGGTATAAACCGGGTATGGGAAATTGCCGTGTATCACAACAGCATCCGACCGCGGGATGGCGGCGGGCTGATGGCGAATCGTCTGCCCCTCACGTAGGCGGCTGCACTTGCTGCACGCACAGCGTCGCGTCCCTCGGACCGGACCGAGGCCGGGTGGTGACAAATCGTGCAGAGTCACTTTGTCCCCGTCGCCTCTCACGACTTGACTAATAATAACACGCATGCCGAGGCGATTACCTGTCCTGGCGTCCGCGGCGCACTCGCTCACCCGCAACGCCGCCGCCGATAGGAATCTCTGCGAGACGGCCAGCAGCCCTGCTCTGCGCTGCGGTCCAGTGTTGGCGTCTCTCTCGCCCCCGACGCCCGGCCGGCCTGTGGCGGCCGGCAAGAGAGAGACGGCGCGAACGTGCGGCGGAAGGTGATGGCCGAATGGATGGATCACCCTCACCCCCTCACCAGACTTTATCTCAATAATTATTATTTTGACGCTGGAATTGACTCCGATTTGCACTACAGCTATCGCTTCCTTTCGCAGGAACATCGATGAAGGGGAGGGGGCAGAGAGGGGGAGGGGAGGGGGCACCTCGTGGAACCTGCTTGTTCAGTTGCTGGCCAGGGGGGTAATGAGTGGATGGCATCGAGCCTGCCGCGTCGAGAGTCAAAACATGACTGCGCTCTACCCGCGTAGTATTAGTAGTAGTAGTATTGCATCGGCGGTGACCCGAATCATCTGGCCGAATTTCCCATACCGGATGACCTGATTACCGCCAATCGTGATTCAGATTGATTTTCTGCGTCTCGTTTCCACACTCGAACTCGTACTCATTCTTCTGTTTCTCTCGCACTCACAAGCCCCTGCGCTGACTAATGAAGGCGACGTCACATGGTGTCGAAGGCGTCTCTCCCGCCTCTGTCGTCGGCAGAGATAGCTGTCGGGCAGCGGCGGAGAGCGCATTACCAATTATCGTTCGCGCCACCCCGGCAGCGCCCCCTCGAATTGTTTCGTGAACTTGTCTCCCTT